>JAPKLY010000234.1:604777-646805 GCA_026898435.1 Prunella vulgaris
TTGATATATGTTGTGTATGTTTATTAATATATTTTAGGAATGGTGTACATTTGATATATGTTGTGTATGTTTATTAATATATTTTAGGAATGGTGTATGCTTGATATATGTTGTGTATGTTTATTAATCGATATTCTATTTATTTCTTGTAACAGATGTCTATATATAATCCAAATTCCAGTGGGGAACATAATTTCTTAAGTCGTATTCGCGGACGATTATCTTTTAGGACTCAGAGTCCAGAAGTGTCTAGGTCCGCAACAGATTGTAGTGTCGGTGCCGAATATACCGGCACCAAATATATCTCCAGCTGAGTCAATAATAGAGGAGGATCTCCCGACAAATGATAACTATGCTAATCACGATCCACTTCCAAATCGTTTGCATATCTATTTTTATCAGGATGTGTAAGTTACATTTTTATTACTTTAAATATCAAGTCAATATTAGTAATATATATGTGTTTAGTGCAATACTAATATTATATATTAATTTGAATTTCAGGTTGATGCCATCAAACACCATCTCAAGAATTATTAAGAATATCATATCGAGGCACATGGAGTTTGAAGCATATATTTTCAATCGGATATCCCGTAGCAGAATACATGAGTACTGGAACACATTTCAGGTATGTGTTTTTTAAATTCATTTTATTAAATGTAGCATATAGAAATTAATGTAATGTTATAATTATTTTTTTGATAAAGGGAGACCTATTGGGATTCGGAGGTTACTAATTCCACTAGGATGTATGAACTATTTATCCGAAGGGCAATAGAACGATATCCTGATCTACTAAACTATTGGAAAAGGTGGAATAAAGTAGATGGAAGGGTACCACCGTGTGCATATTGGGAGCTTCCCAAAGTGAAAGCTAAGAGCGAATAGTGCATGAAGAATCGACTATCTCAACCTGGAGGATCATGTGGGATAGCGAAACATAAAGGTGAAGCAAAAGGAGCCGCTCAATGGAGCGAAGAATATGTAAGTAAATTTTAAATAAATATCAATATTATGTGTGTATTTTACATATATGAATACATACATATTAATTAACATATACATTCAGAATAAAGGAAAAGAAGCACGGACACCCTCCTATAGATTGGGAAATCATGCAACATTTCCACCACCTTGGTGAAGTACAATATATATATGGACACATATATGATGTTGTTGTATGTATTTCTTTACATTATATATTATTAAAACTTAATTAGATAATAATTGATTTATTTATTATTTAATTAATAAATTTCGTATTTACAACATGACGTGCAGAATGCGGCTAATGAAGTGGAACCGACCTCAGATGATGGAGCATCACAAATGGATATCTCCCAGATGTACGTCCACAAAGTGGGAAGCAACATGGAAAGATTAAAGGTCTCGGTCAGCTGGGTAGGATGAGACACGTTACATCTGGGCCAAACTCGACATCTCGTGGTACAACTATTGGAAGTTATAGTCAGATTGATGTCGACCATATAGTTGCACAAGAGGGTGAGTCAAGACCAAAGGAAGTACATGAAGTGCAAGCAAAAGTGGATTGTCTTGAAGAGATGTTGAACACGTTTATGTCGGGCGCTCAGGGAAACTTACCGACCGGTACTATTTTTCCACACACTACCTCATCCAGTAATTATCCCACTTCCACTTCCACACCTACCACCACTCCCACACCTCATTATCCCCCTTATTATCCCATTGCTCCCCCTCCGGCCGGTAGATATAATTATCCCCCTCCTGTTCCTGTTCTTACTCTCAGTGGTCAGCATCTCTCTCGACCTACCAGTAGTGATCATCATCGCCCTCGATCTCCCGGTGTTTATTATCCCACTTTCTCAGATGGTCGTCATCCCCATGCTCATCCCCACAGAACTGATTATCTTTCTTCCGCTCCAGATGGTGGGTCACTATTCCCCTTCCTCTCAAGGTGGACATTACCGATATAATGATGATGATGATGATGATGATGATGATAATGATGATATGTGTTGACTGATATTAAGTAGAACTTAATTATTATTTTTTAGGTGGTGTTAATTATATTTGAGACATTTTGTGACTTGTTTAGGGTTTCTGAATATTTCCTAGAGATGATCAAATTTTCAAGTGTTGTTTATGTTTGATACAATGACTATTATAGACTATTATATTAGATCTCTATTATCGAATATTATAATTGGCTCTCTACGTTATTATATTTTTAAAAATGTGATTATTTTATAATTTTATGAAGAATATTGAAAACGATAAAAATATGTGTATATACGTACTCGTGTAAATAACTAGTGAAAAAGATTACAAATGTTATTATTCTATATCTTTTATGCAGAATATTTTAATTAGAACTATAAAAAAATATGTATGTACGTCCTCGTATTAATAAATAGTGAAAAAAATTATACATATAACTATTTTATAATTTAATTAAGAAAAAACCACATTTATGGACACATTTTACATCATAAATGCACTCTAGACCACCTTAAAATAAATATTACAAAGAAGACCAAATTAATCTAAATTACAATTATTAGTTGTATAATTAACATTATAATATAATATTAATCTAACCTAGATGTGTACCTACGGTGAAAAGTTAAATATCAAATGATACGGATTTTGTCTCCCACTATCCCATCTTCTCTCTTTCTTCTCTCTCACAGACGATTAACTTCCGATCAAATTATAGATCTTCGACGGAGTTTGATTATCAAATAAATATAGGATTTTTAATTGTCTCATTCAGAGCTTTAATTTGATATCGATATTGGGGGTTGTACTGTATGGTTTCCGGCGCGGTGCAGGGACGCTTTCAGGCGGATTTCTGATAAATGGCAACGACGGTGTTTGGGCTGTAGCAAGGCTGGAAGTGGTGTTGCAGTGGCGGTTGAGTTGGGATAGGTGACGGGATTATGTTGCTCAGGCGTTGGAGCGCGACTGTGGTGGAGCGTGGCTTGCTGGAATTGTTTGGCGATGATGAGCGAATTTCTTCCGGCGAAAGATTAACGGTTGTGGAGTGTGTTTTTAGTCGCGTGAAGGTGCTTCGACTGGTGGCAGTTTCCAGCGATTCCGCCACCGGTTCTAGAAAGACCCTAACCTTCCTCATCCCCCGGTCGAAATTCTCCGCCGCGTTGGCCCTCCAGAATTCCACTAGGTCCTTACTTTTTTTCGGCCCCAAATTTCTACTTATTATGATGCTTTCAATTTGTAGAATGTTTTGTTTCTTTAATTGAAGGCTTGTGCGTAAAACAGGTAATGGGAGTCATAATTTCTCCAACAAGGGAGTTGTCATCACAGATATTCAAGGTTAAAGAGCTGTTAATTTCATCATTGCCGAATGTGAGGCCGATGTTGTTAGTGGGGGGAGTCGAAGTAAAAGCAGATATGCGAAATATTGAAGAGGAAGTGAATTTGTTGATTGGGACGCCTGGCAGGCTAAACGATATCATGGAGCGTATGGAAATGTTGGACTTTCGCAACCAGGAGGTAAGGCGTTCTCAGTTTTATTAGTGTTTAATCTTTTCTTTGTTTGGTAGTAAACTGTGTGAACTTCAGTGTGACTATGCTAATTCAATAGTATATGTTGATTTGAGAGGGAGTCTGTGATTAAAATGCATACTGACATTTATTTATCATTTCTTGTAAAGTATAGTGTCATTCTGCTGATCAAGATTCTCTTTATCATCTAAAATTCTTATGACTCATATTGTATCTGTTTTGTGTTTTCCATTGTCAACGTTAACTTCTTATGACTCATATTGGGAGTGACCAAAAATGCTTCGCAGGATGAGAAGAAGGTTTATCTTAATTCGGTCATTAAGAATCATCCTGATAAAGGTGGAGATCCGGAAAGGTTAGCATTTTTTTAATTTTTTCTTGTGAATTACTATTTGTTTTTGTTTCAGAGTTGATTTCTATTCTTGCCTAGGTTGCTTATATGGACTTTCCAAATATTTTGGTTGAAACTTTTATCTTTTGAGGTAGGATAAGTGCAAATTGATTGAATTTATTTTGGCGCACAAAATTCTAGTTAGTTGTGGTGTTTGGTGTTTGGGTTGTCAAGTGGATGCATTTATTTCTCGACTTCAAATTGTATTGGTAATTACTAGCCTCTATATTTCAGAAGTAGTTATGGGTGTAACTATACATTGTTGGGTGATTATTATTATAACAACAAACTTCAAATTACTTGATGCAAGCTACAAAAAGGAGTTATGTGTTAGATACACATGATATCGTTCTATTTCTATAACTATTGTCACTCTGGATTTCTTCTTCTTTTCTTTTTCTTTTTACATATTTTAGCTATAAATTATAAATTCTAAGTCACTGATATTTTTTCAAATTTCCTGATATTCACCCAATATGGAATCTCGTTATCAATGTTTACTTAAATTTTCCCCAAAATTCAGGAATTTTTTTCTTTCCAGACCCAAAAATAATTGAATTAATTTTTCCACTCCTTGAATATATCTGAGTGCTAAGATATTAGTGTAGTGTATAAAGTATTGTTGATGTTATCTTTTGCTGGTCAAAGATTTGGAAACTGAACTTGAATCTAAAAAGCAGATTGACAAAGAAAAACTGGAGCAAGCTATTTCAGTTGAAAGGGAAAGATTTACTCAGATTCAGTGGGATATGGAGGAACTTAGAAGAAAGTGCGTCGAAATGGAACTCAGGTTTAAAGCTGAGCAGGTCTGAATTAGTTCGTATGTGCAAATTAAAAGATTTGTGTATAATGTGTGATTCCTTTCTTGTAGATGTTGATTGTTGCATACTCTTTGAAGGAAAAATGGAAGGGCATAGTAGCTTGATAATGGATGGTAAGAAAACAAGTACAGGGCGTAGAGGGTCTATTAGAGAGAGAAAGATGGCTTTGCAACAAGGCGTGAGCGCCTATTCGTTTGTGCAGATTATGAATTTGAGCAGATTATGAATTTTCCACTTATTCATGCTTGAGCAGATTATGAAATAATTGGTCCACCAATGATTTGTTGTTTTTGCTTATAATTTTCTCCATAAGAGAACCTTGATATAATAAAAAACCTGTCAGTCTCTACAAATCTTTTATTGGAGTTTAGTATCAAACTGGGGGATCACAATCTCTACTCATCATATCCCACATGTTCTTTATTGTTTTTGTGGAATGTTTTAAGTATTGTATTATTGACCAGAAAATTTTCCCAATATGCAGGCCATCTGATGGAAAAGATCGAGTCTGAAAAGATCAAGATCTGGTGCCTTTGCTGCTTTTCTTGCAAATTACAACCAATGCTAGTTTGCAAAGGTGTCAATTGAAAATGGGCATTACAACTTCCCAGAATATTACATATTTGATTCAATGTATTTTGACATATTAGATACAATTTCCCCTTATTGTTATTGTTATGAAAATGTAATGATGAATTTATAGTTTTTAGAGAGAAAAGAAAAGGAATGTGATTATTCAGTCATCATGATGTTCATTGTTGAAAATGAACTACTATATTTTTTATTTTTGTTTTTGTGAATTAGTATATTATACTATTGATGTATTTGAGATGGTTAATTATACTATAGTCGATGAGATGGTCAATTATACTATTGATAATTAATTATACTATAGTATTTTCGCTAATACTATTGTATTATCAATTATACTACAGTGTTTTTTATTATACTGTGGTATGTTCGTTTATACCATACTGTAATACTTTCAGTAATACTATAGTATTGTAATAGTTCATATAGGCGAGCAGAAGATAGTTTAATAACAATTTGGTCCTGGTTTCTTTAATTAGAGCCAAAAATTTTAGAAGGGAAAAGCAAAGAAACAATCATATGGAATTATTTTTTTGAGAGGCTGTGGAGTAGGTTAAATAGAAACACAAAATGATGACATGACAGAAGGATTGGAGTAATTTGTTTAAATAGAATGTTACATTTGGATATCTTTCTAGTGAAATTAAATTATCTCTTAAAAATAAAGATTAGTATACACCATTGCTATTGTAAAATTTTAGAAGCTTAGGAGCAGCCATCGGGTATTCCTTGGGTAAAATAACTCCAGCTTAAAAATACCTCCGGCTCCTATAAAAACAAAGATGAAACATGGCATAAATAAGATAAAATCATATTTGGTATAATAACTGCAAATAAAAATATGGAATGCCTATACAATTCACAATTTGCAATCAACTTGGGTTAACATTACACTCTTCATGTAGCACAACTACTGAAATCCATCAAATACAGAAACAAGAATATAAGAACTAAATGACTCTTAAATTAAAATTATTAAATGATTATTGCTAATGAGCAATGGTCAAAGATATAGACCTCAACATGTCCATTAAATGGCTCACTAGAAGCTGTAGTCAATCAATTAATCCACCAGCAATGAAACATCGATAACAGAAATAATATGACCTGAAACTACATGCACAAAAAATGATAAATCATAAATGGAAACACGTGAGACCGTTTGCTAAGGCTCAACATAGATCAACATGACATACTTGTAACTAGCAGCCAAACAAACTTCAATATAGTGATATAGAAGGAAAAACTTTTGGGGCCATAACAATTTATTAAGTTTAAAAGAAAAGTATCAAAATCCATTTCTTCATATATAGGATGCAAAATTCTGACCCAAGAGCAATACCAACAAAGATAATATCACATGGAAAAAAAAAAACAATCACAGAAATAATTGAATTATATAGTTTGTAGAGGAGTGCCGATTAGAAATTATATGAAGAATAACACAGCAACCAACACTCAAAGGAGAAAGTGCCTAGAGTAAAATATATCATTATTACATAAATACTCATTACTAATCAGAATCCACAGGATTCAGTTACCTTCACAAGGAGACTGTGTTAGACCAAGAATCATAACACTGAAATAACACATATTGTCTTCTGATGGAGATGCACTTATTCTTGGTGCTGCATCAACGCATCAATCACGTTCAATGCTAAACTCTAATAAACAATTGAAAAAAATCATCACTATAGTATCAAACTAATTAATTATACTGTGGTGTTTTCGATTATACTATAGTATAACAGTTTCTTTTCATTTTCAATTCTCATTCTGTTGTTCAACTTGATAGTAGTGATTCTTTTCATTTTTCGATTCTTATTTTCCAGGTGATGTTGGTAGTGGAACTGTGCAATTTGATTGGCTACACGTTTGTGTTCCTTTGTACGTATGTGATCTCAGATAGGGTTGGATCTTCGTCAGATCTTTGCACTTGCTTTGTCGCCCAGCAGTTTCTGCCAGCTCGGTATGTGCATCGGTAATAACTTCTACATAGATAAAAACATGTAGTTTTTAGTCCTTTTTCCCATGCAAACGTTTCTGAATTTGGGGTTTATGCTTTTCACCCTTTCTATGTATAAATTTATGTACATAGAGAGAGAATAGACCTTGGATATTTAGCTCCCAAAATGTCTTTCTGCCCGCACTTTCTCCAACTATATCCATCATCTCTAGGTCCTTCAAGTGCATTACCAGAGTTAACTTTCACTTGTTCCACCCATGTGGGCTGCAACTTCCTACAATATCAGGCAAGAAAATGAATATCAGAAAACATTATTTGTAGTCTCCCATTTTCCATTTTACTGCACAAGTGTGTATAATTGAATATACCTCTTCTTAGACGTATATCGATAGTCATAACGTTCTCCATGATTCTTGTTCGTATCCTCATATTTTGGGCTTCCATCCACAGATGTTGATGACTCGGGAGCAGCAGCTGAAGTCGCGAGCGCGGCTTGTGGTTGCCCAGCAGGTCCATTACTCCACTTGAGGATATGTAGAGCCTTCTCAATAGTGGCTATAATCCTCTGTAGCAGCAAGTCCTCAACCTTAGAGGGAGACATGGTCGAGAACAAATGAAGACGAAGCTGAACTATTTGTAACAAATGGAGACATGGTACATCATTCACATGAGATAGAATGACCTCCATTTCACAGCCACAGAAGACGAAGGCACGCCACTCCTGCAAGATCCCAGCATCCCTTTACATCGTTTTCGAGCTCGAGCTCTGTTTTCTCTCACTACAGAGGGCCATGGAGGACCGCCAACCCCACCCTTGTCACCCCCTTCGTCACTATATCGTGTTTATTGAGGACAAGCACTTGGTATCACTTTATTTGCCTTTTTCATAGTCAACTCATGTCCACCTTCGCCACTCCACCTACATATCAAATGTCATGTATGTAGTTAATTGCTAAAAACATCAACATAGGTTTTATAATAAAACTACTCGTACACAACTTATACTTTGCCATTTTTTTCGTGGTTATAATAAGCTTTTGTTAATATAGTCCTCAAAGCAAACACATAAAACAGTAACAAAATTGCTATATTCTATTACCGAAATACAATTTCCAGAGACAGAATCCAACTACAGAATTGCTATATTCTATTACCGCAATCCAATTTTGTGGTATCATGTGCAGAAAATTCTTACAAACAGGTTTTTGAGCCCCACCTCTTTCATCACCCACCATGTTTCCTTACTTATGAAGGGGTTCTCTCCCGGGAGACACTATAGTGCTTTGAGTTTAGAAGCAAGAGACTAACAAAGAACTTCTATACAACCTAAAGTAGTATTCTTATTTTCAAAATAACAAAACCCATTGGAAATATATTTAGTGCCTACAAGAGAACAGCCTTAATCTATTACTACAACAAAAGGCAGAACAAGCATAAGGATCAAGGTCATATGACCTCCAAGGGAAAATAAGTTACTATCACTGATGACAATGTACCATACCTTCAAAATATGTTTACTCAATACATAATTTCAATGGTTGGATCTCCTTTTATCCTTTTCACACAAAAAATCTTAAGGTAGTTTGAGCAAAATATGGTTCTTTAGCGACAACAAAAAATTTCTTTTAAGCAAAACACATTAGGTAAACATAAAGAAAAAAGTAAATTGTTAACCTTCATTGTCCCAAATACGTAATAACGAACGACATTCAACGTGCACATAACCACACACATCTCAGCAAAACAAGTTCGGATCCATCCATCTCTACTCATTTGGTTTGGCCACATACAATCAGCACATTGACATCTGGTATCCATTTAGATGAAGGAGCCAAAAGAATGAGTTGTGGTAGGGGAAATTTCAAGGAACAAGGAATACCACACCCCTTGAGAAATGATCTAATAAAGTAATTTATTAAGCATTTTATGGCTGTGAACTATTAGACAATATTAATTAGGTTATAATTCATCAATTTGATCAAGCTGACTTATGAAATGAAATTTTTTTGTTGCATTTTCATTATTGTTTTTCCTGTAAATTACAAAGCCTCTACTTCATCATTACATCAAAGAACTGCGAAATTCACCATACCCATATCACTGATCAACTAAAATTTCCATCAGAATATCCCCAAAAAGGACAAAGAAAAACAATACAAAATTCGTAAATATATATAAAACAAGATAAAGAGGGGAAATAACAGCTTCTTGATATTAAAAAGGCATACCATCTTGCAAAGAAACAACATTGAGAGGGTACCCGTTGGAGGACCTCAACTCAAAATCACTTCTCAGTTGCATGTCAACAAAAATCCTGGCAGCCCACTTGGAAAAATGACCTATACTAGGTAAAGCAGTGAGCTTTCTAGAAATGCACAAACTCTCATTATGGAAACTAGAAAATGTGGTCCAAGATGTAACGGAACAAAGATTTCTCAACAATTTAACCATTCAATTGAAGAAAGGAGACAAAAAATGATTTTCTTAATACTGTTCTTTTTCAGGTGTGGAGGTTGTTAAGTACCTTGGTTTAGATTTTGATGTATGCAAAATAATGTGTTTAATTGTGTAATTTGATCTAACACTTGTGCTAAGGAAATTGGTGTTTGAAATTTATAGTCGTAAGTGAAGTCTGCAGTTGTATACTTGATCACTCTACAGCCAGACATGACCCTACAGCTGTAAGTTTCTCTACAACCGATTTTTCATATTGACAGAACTCTACAGCTGCAATGTTGAAGACTCTACAACTGAAAGAACCGTTTGAAGAGGAAGTACAAGTCAGAGATTATTTGAAGATAATGAAGACCCTTAAGCACTATTAGTGTAGCTCTCATGCACTTACTAAAATGTACTTAAGTCGAGGTTATTTCTTTATTTCTGGAGGATAATGAAGATTAGTTTGAAGACAACCAGAATTCTGAAGAAAAGGACAATAGTACACTTAGTACTATCCTGTGTGAAGAATGAGGACCACTTCACACATGCCAAATGGAGAGAGAGGAGCCTAATCCGGAATTCAAATTTGAATTTCCCAACGGATAAGTCACACCACTCAATCTATAAATAGAAGAAGTCCTCAGAGGAAGCAACAACAACAACACTGAGCATACAAGCATTCTGCCTAAGTAAGTCTACAACCAACAAACTTTCTGAGAGAGCTTTATTGTTTTTATTCTTTGTGATTCATAGGATAGTTGGTTACATTTTCTTAGAAAGAATCACACCCTTTTGTTGTTGTTCCCTCACCTATTTTAATTTCTACTTAGTGTAGATATCTCTTTGTGAGGTTTTGTAAACTCTTTGTGAGTTATATTCTGAGTAAATAGGGTAGTTTAATCTCTTGTTAGAATAGGAATCTGAGTGAACCTAGTTCTAAGGGGGAACTACTTGTATTGATCTAAGTGATCTCATCTTATATACACGGAACCACTATAAACTTGGCCTTTTTAACTTTCTGTCATTTAAATTATTGTTCTGCATATTTAATTTATCTGTTACATTCATCATTCTTTTAAAATTCGGTGCATAAAACTTTGTGGTTATCACAAAGAAAAACTGACTCTACAGCTGTAGACTTCTCTAAGTCACTCAGCTGTTAAGTCTGTTTATATTGTTTTTCATTAACACTCACTTTTTTCCGCTGCACATTAGAGTATTATCAATACACTTTTAAGTGTGAGAACTCCTCTGATATTTTGTCTACAAGTGACCCTTTATTTTGCAAAGTTTTTAAACTCTGCAGCTGTAGACTTCTTAAGTCCACAGCTGTAATCTTTGTGGTCCAATTTCTAAAACTCTTGTAGACTTGTTATTTTGAACTTAAAAGAGGCTACGGTAAGGTTCTAGAATTCCCTCTTTGAAAAAGTTTGAAATTTGTTTTTGACTCAAGGTCTATTCACCCCCCCTCTAGACCTTGATCACTTTAAAGGACCAACAAGTGGTATCAGAACAGTTGGCTTGCCACTGCTTTGATCAGTACCTAGCTAGATCCTTTTGTTTTTGAAAAACACACTTGCATACTTGCATGGCTCCCAAAATGGTGAAATCCAAGGTTCCAATGTTCTCTGCTGATGACTATGATGAATGGAAAATTAGAATGCAAGCACATTTATTTGCAATCAATGATGAGATGTGGTCTATCATAGAGGATGGCCCTATACCTATTGTGAAGGTCAATACTACAACTGATCAGTCAGCTGGACTAGCTCAGATCATCCCCAAACCTAGAAAGGAATGGACAGAGGATGACAAGAGAAGGTCCAATCTTGACAATGTTGCAAAGAACACTATTTATCATTCACTTGATAAAATTGTGTTTAGCAAGATCAAAAACTGTAAAACTGCAAAAGATATATAGGAAAAGTTGGAAATGATTTGTGAAGGAACCGAACAAAGCAAGGAAAACAAACTCATGATAGCAGTTCAAAAGTTTGAGAACTTCAAGATGAAATCTAGTGAAACTCTTGAAATGTTTGAGTCAAGATTCATTGAGATTCTCAATGAGCTAGACTCACTTTGTAAAGATTACTCACAAAGAGAAATGAACATTAAGGTTCTCAGAGGCTTACCTTCTGAATGGGACATGAAGGTCATTGCTATGAGAGAATCAAAGGATTTATCTAAGATATCCACCTTTGATCTCTTTTCAGACCTGAAGGCTTATGAAATTGACATGAGTAGAAGAAAAGAACCTGACAGCAGTAAGGTTACAGCTCTAGTGGCTGACAACCCTACAACTACAAGTTCTGATGATCAAGACTTGGCACTTTTTATAAAGCAGCTTAAGAAATTTGGCAAATGGACTAAGAAGAAGCAGTTCACACCAAAGGAAGATGGTAAGGTGAAATCTACAACACCTAACTCAACTTAGTTGTGATATAACTGTAGAAAACCTAGACATTACATCAAGGATTGTCCATACCCCAAAGCTGAGAAGTACAGAGATGAAGAAAAGAGAATCAGGAAAGATAGAAAGAAAAAGTTTGACAAGGAGAGAATTAGAGCACTACTTTCTGAGTTTGATAAAAACCAGGAAGACTGTCCCTCTTCTTCTCAAAAGTCAACTGCAGATTTAGAAGACTCTGACTCTACAGATTCAGATGAAGAAGCCCTGATCTGTCTTATGACTAAAGATGAAGAGGTATGCTCATCATCATCAAGTTATATTACAGAAAAGAATTCTTCCAGTGACATGCTAAGTGCAATCCAAAGACTACAAGAAGAAAATGAAGATCTTAGAAGAGATAATCATATTGGAAGGAAAGATGTAAAAGCTTTGTTAGCTGGAGTGGAGAATGCTGAACAGCAACTACAGATTCTACAAGAACTGAAAGAAGGTTACAGTTGTCTGAGAAATGACAATGAAGAACTTTTTAATGAAGCAAGTTGTAGAGCTGCAGATTGTGCTGAATTGAAGGAAACAATCAAAACTCAAGAACTTATGATAATTGATCTTGAAGAAAGCAATGCTTATTATCAAAAGAAGCTAGATTGTTTTGGAAAGTCATCCAAATAGTTGAAGAAGATGTTGTCTGAGCAAAGACACTCAAAGGACTTGACTTGAATAGGATATAATCCTTGTGTCTGGATGAAATACTTGCAAAAGTCAATTCCAAGACCTGAAAGAAAGTTCATCAAAGAAACAACTCCTGAAGAAGCTGTAAACTAAACCCTATAGCTAGAAGATTTGAAATTCTTGAACTCATTCAAAGAACTATCACCAAGAAGACAACAAAAGATCAAGGAGATCATGGATGATACTGAAGAAGATGTTTCAAACATGTTGCAAAACATTATTCTGAAACCAACAGCAGAATCAAATATACAGTCAGAAGAAGAAGTCTTTCATAAATTAGATATGGAAAGAAGACTCAACTTTGATAGATTCTGGAATGGAAATATGTCAGATATGTCTCCATCTTCAAGCACTCAAAGAGGAGGATCAAGCAAGAACTGTAGAATTAACAACTCTACAGCTCCCGAAAATGCTTAGATTGCAAAGAGTAACACTGGAGGAAATCCAAAGCATTGGATTTCTAAATAACTCACTTTATTTTGTAGGGACATGTTACAACCACCAAAAGAGAGATTTGGTACATATACAGTGGTTGTGCAAGGCATATGACTGGAGATAGAAGTTTGCTACAAAATGTGAAGGAACACAAAGGTCTTAAGGTTGTTTTGGTGATAATGCCAGTGGAACAGCTAAAGGATCAGGATGTCTACTCAAAGGAAATGTTCAGATCAATGATGTTTACTTGGTAGAAGGTTTAAAGCATAACTTGCTCAGTGTGAGTCAATTTTGTGACAATGGCTACACTGTAGACTTTACACATGACACTTGCATAGTCAAAGATGTTGAATCCCAAACCACTAAATTGACAGGAACTAGAAAAGGGAATGTTTACATTGTAGAGTGGAACTCTACAGTTGAAACTACCTGTTTTCTAGCTAATAGTTCCAATGAAGTTAGTTGGCTATGGCACAAAAGAATGAATCACATAAACTTCAAAACCATGAATGAACTTGTGAATAACAGACTTGTAAGAGGTCTACCAAATACTAAGTTCAGGAAGGAACACTTATGTGATGCCTGTGTCAAAGGAAAACAAATCAAGAAGACTTTCAAGAGCAAATCACACCCACGCACTTCAAGAACACTGGAATTGCTGCATATGGATCTTTTTGGACCCATAGAACCTGTAAGTATAAGTGGGAAGAAATATACTTTGGTTGTAGTAGATGATTACTAAAGATTTTCTTGGACTGTGTTTCTAAGAAAGAAGAGTGAAACTCTACAGCGGTTACCAAAATTGTTGATAAGGATTCAATATGAAAAGAACTTGAAAATTGTGAAGATCAGATCAGATAGAGGAATAGAATTCACAAATCAAGTCATTGAAGAATATTGTTCACTATATGGCATAATGCATGAATACTCTGCAGCTAGAACCCCACAGCAGAATGGAGTTGCAGAAAGGAAGAATAGAACACTTAAAGAAACAGCCAGAACAATGATTGTTGAAGCAAAGTTGCCTTAGAAATTTTGGGCAGAAGCAACAAGCACTGCATCCTATACTTAAAATAGATGCTTGATTGTTAAGGATCATAAGAAGACTCCATATGAGTTATGGAAAGGAAGGACTCCTAATATCTCCTATCTACACATTTTTGGATGTAAATGCTTCATACTGAATAATGGGAAAGAACATCTTAAGACTTTTGATTCAAAGTCAGGTATCTTTCTAGGCTATTCTAATGTAAGCAAAGCATTTAGAGTGTATAACAAGAGATTAATGATTGTGGAAGAGTCACATCATGTTGTTTTTTATGAACAACATAGCTCCCCTGCAGAAGTTACTGAAGATTCTAAATAGGATAACTCTACAGTCACAAGTCAATAGCAGTATGTTGAGATCAAGACTCCTGTAGATTTTACCAACAAAGGCTTTGGCACTGTGATAGTTGAGTTACCTCCATTAGAAAATATTGAAGATCTAGTCTATGAAAATGTTCAAACAGAAGTAGAAACACCAACAAAAGGACCTGATGAGTCTGTAGTAGGTGACTCTACAGCTGTAGAGAACAATGACCAAAGACTAGAACCTGTGTCAGATTTGATTTGGTTGAAAGATCACCCCCCCTGAGCATGTAATTGGAAACCCATCAGATGCTGTAAAAACCAGAAAACAAATCCATGAGGCAATGTTTGCTACATTTCTTTCATCTTCAGAACCTACTGATATTCATGAAGCACTGCAAGATGTCAATTGGATTATTGCAATGCAAGAAGAATTGAATGTTTTGAGAGAAATCAAGTATGGGAACTTGTTCCAAGACCTAGGAATCACAAAGTGATTGGAACTAGGTGGGTGTTCAAGAATAAACTTGATGAAGATGGAATTGTGACCAGATATAAAGCAAGGCTAGTTGCTCAAGGCTACTGTCAATTTGAAGGTATAGATTTTGATTAATCCTTTGCCCCAGTTGTAAGATTAGAAGCTATAAGAATATTCTAGCCTATGCTGCACACATGAACTTTACAGTCTATCAAATGGATGTAAAGAGTGCATTTCTTAATGGGTTACTATCAGAAGAAGTGTATGTTGAACAACCACCAGGATTTGAGGGATCTACAGCTGAAGACATGGTTTATAAGCTTGGAAAAGCCCTTTATGGACTTAAACAAGCACTAAGAGCATGGTATGATACCCTATGTGATTATCTGATCAAAAATGGATTCAAAAAGGGTATGGTTGACAAGACCTTATTCAGATTACAACATGGAAATGATATATTGCTTGTCCAAATCTATGTTGATGACATAATCTTTGGCTCAACCAATGAAGAATTGTGCAGAAAATTCACTAAGCTCATGGCTGAGAAATTTGAAATGAGCATGATGGGAAATCTGAATTTCTTTTTGGGATTACAAGTTAAGCAAATGAGAGATGGAATTTTCATTAATCAAGCTAAATACACTCAAGAGCTTATCAAAAGATTTGGAATGGACAGCTCTAGGCCTACCAATATACCTATGACACCTTCTGTGACTCTTGACAAAGATGAGAATGGCAAAAGTGTTGATGTAACCAAGTATATGAGGTTAATTGGATCATTGCTATACCTTACAGCTAATAGACCTGATATCATGTTTGCAGTAGGTGTATGTGCTAGATTCCAAGTTAATCCTAAGGAATCACACTTAAATGCTGTAAAGAAGATCATCAAATATGTCAAATCCACACAAAATCTAGGATTATGGTATCTTAAAGAAGGAGGAATTGAACTCATTGGTTACACTGACTCGGATTTTGCAGGCTGCAAGATTGATAGGAAGCGTACTAGTGGGATTTGTCAATTCTTAGGTGAAAGATTGGTGGCATGGCACAGTAAAAAGCAAAATTCTATTGCTCTTTCTACAGCTGAGGCAGAATATATTGCTGCTGGAAGTTGTTGTGCACAGATCTTATGGATGCAATATCAATTACAAGACTATGGGATTGATGCAAGATAAACAACTATATTCTGTGACAATAAAAGTGCTATTGCTATTACACAGAATCCAGTTTTACACTCTAAATCAAAACACATAGATGTAAGGCATCATTTCATAAGAGATCATGTTGAAAGAAAGGATGTGAAATTGACAAAGATTCATACAGATTTGAATCTTGCTGATATTTTCTCTAAACCTTTGTGTGAATCAAGATTTTCAATCTTGAGAGGCAATTTGGGAATGTTAGAATTGTAAGAAGACTCTGTGAAAATCACTAAATTGCAAAGACAAACCTAGAAAATGGGAAAATCAGTGAAAAGGAAGATTTGCTGCTGTAAAGTCATTCAACTGTAGAGTTGCTAACTCTACAGCTGTATACTTAGTTCTGAACTACAAATTCCTTACCAACTGCAAATTTCCAAATTCTAAAATCATCAACTGCATATTTAGGGAATTTACTGTACTTTGTACAACTCTGAAAATTAAATGGAGCACTAAAAATTTAGAAACGTTTGTACTAAGTCACAAATATTTTGGATTTATTCAGCATTTTAATTAATAAAATGTTTGAATACGTGTAACATTTTAAATAGAATTAAATTCTATGTGAGTTAGATTTTGGGCAAACTTAATTATAAGTTTTGGCTCAGAATTTCAAAACTCATAAATTTTAGGTCAAAGACCGTTATACCCCTGTTCTTAAATGACTGTTTAAGGAAAGGTATTTATAGGATCCTTCATCCTTTTTATATCTCACTTTAACATTCCAAATCCTTAAAACCTTAAACTCTCCCCATCCCTCACTCTCTGAAACCAAACGCCATGACAATGATAGTCATTTTTGGAGCTCTTTTCGACTTTGACGAGTTACTGAAGAAGCATCCCACTGATGCTATGGAAGACGTGGTTAGATATATAGTGAATCAAGACATTCATTATTGTCTCACTCACAACCCTGGAGCTTATGATGATAGGATTATGCATGAGTTTTATCAAAATGCTGAAGCCAATGTGAATTGAAGACATTATCAGTGAAGCTGCAAGAAAGAAATGTCAATATCACAGCTGGTGATATTTGCAGAGCTCTACATCTGAGGATTGGAGGTGATGCTCATGATAATCTTAATTTTGCTGATGAAGATGAGAAGTACTGGAGGAAGTTCACTGCAAAGAAGCCATTTCCTAAGAACTGGAAGAGGACATTCAAGAAAACTGACCTTGTAGTTGAGTATGTCTATTTATATGAAGCTATTGATAAGTGTTTATTATGTAAAACTGGTGCTCATGATACTGACACTATTCTTTGTGGGATCTTATGATAGCTTTTGTCAAAGAGATTAAGATTGATATTGGAGAATTGCTACTTAGAAATATTGGCAATGATGTTGTGAAGGCTGGAAAGAACAAAGGATTTGGATTGTTCTTAAACTATATTCTAAAGGAGGTAGGATTTTCTTTATTTAATGGTCATGAAGGACAACCTATCTTAGTTCACAGAATCATAGGAAAAGCTAATTTCAAGAGAGGAGCTGTGGATGCTCCTATGGCTCCTAAGTCCAAAAAGAGGAAGAAGAGTAAGTCTGAAGGAAAGAAACTCACAGTTTCTAGCCCACCAAAACACTACGAGAGAAAGAAGAAGAAGAATGTAAGGAGAAAATTGTTGGTGGATGAACCAACTGATTCTGAAGATGAAGTTGATAGAGAAAAGAGGCAGAAGAAATTTCATTCTAAGAAAGTTACTGAAGCTGACAAGTCTACAACTATAGACTTGCCAATTGTACAGTCTGAGGAACTAGTTGTTGAAGAACAAGATGCTGAAGTACCTGAACCTGAAACTGAACAACTCCATGTTGTTCCAGTTGAAAGGGTTGAAGGTTTTGAAGAAGAAAGACAAAGATTTGAGGATTGGAAGATTGTGAGAGAAGTGTCACGTCCCAATTTTTATTAACAGCGGAAGTCTCACTTATTTTTAATAATTTGGGAAAATATCTTTTAGAACGTGAACTAACATGCTTGGAATAATTTTTTCCTATTCTTTTAAAAACCTTTGGGACTAAAATCAAAATACCTTCATAATTTAGAACCATAAAATCCTAAACATAAATTACATGCCTTCAAATAATAAAATCTTATTGATCCTGCAATTTCACATAAATCTAATTCATAGATCCTATATTAAAACTCACAAATTCACAAACTCTTAGAGATTTAATATTTTCAGCATAATTTCAGCAGTGCGTCATCAACGAATTAAATCATTCTAAAATACTTAAGCCACTAGAAAAATTCCACAAAAATTCATGTTGATTACTGACTGCCTCTATTACTCATCTATGATTTTTACCGAATTTTATCCGTAACTGACTTTTATCAAAAATTCGCGAGATTCGGAAATCTCAATAAACTGCCACATATTTTTCAAAAAATCATAACTAATTCGTTACAACTCCAATTCATGCGATTCAAGATGTTTTAGAAAGCTAATTAAAAACTGTAACCGAATATTATATTTAATTTACGAAAAATTTGAATCACAAAACCGTAAAATTTCTTAAAACTTACTGGAAGACAGAAACACATCAAATCCTACACATGCAAAAATACTAAAACTCATATTTATTATTTCATAAAATCTCTAATAAAATATGTATCTAACATGCATCCTAATTCATCTTTCATGACTTATCAATCAAACCAAATAGGCATAAAATTCATTGAAAACATATCTTGCAATTAGTCAAAATCCAAGTACTAAAAAAAATCATAATCATGCAATAAAACTCTTCAAGAAAACAAGAAGTATCATAATCCTTAACATAAAATCTTGTAAAACTAATTAAACAAATAACTTGCATAATAAAAACGTCCAATATCTTATTAATTCATGCCTCTCATCCACCCGCCTCCATCGCTTGCCATTCACGCCCTTTACTCAACATAATCTGAAAAATATAATTTGGTGAAAGGGGTGAGTAATCATAAAATAATCACTCAGTGGGGATGTTAGTTCAAAATCTAAATATAAAGGACATGAAAACATGTAAACATACCCATTTTTCTTAACATATGATACGACTTTCGTATCCCTTTTTGATACTATATAAGAGCATCCCTTTTTGATACTATAAAAGCATCCCTTTTTTATACTACAAGAGTATCCCTTTTTGATACTATAAAAGCATCCTTTTTTATACTACAAGAGTATCCCTTTTTTATGCTATAAAAGCATCCCTTTTTGATACTACAAGAGTATCCCTTTTTGATACTATAAAAGCATCCTTTTTTGTTACTACAAAAGTATCCCTTTTTGATACTATAAAAGCATCCCTTTTTGATACTACAAGAGTATCCATTTTTTATGCTATAAAAGCATCCCTTTTTGATACTACAAGAGTATCCATTTTTTATGCTATAAAAGCATTCCTTTTTTTATATAAACACATAAACACATCAACTAAACATTTAAAAATCGAACCATAAATACCACTTTTCATCGTCAAATCACCACCTTTGATTTCTTTGAAAAATACGGGTTGTGTGTACGTCCGACCTTGCTAAAACCTTGCGTCATAACTCTACTTCTCCTCAAACTTTTGAACTCTCTCTCTCTCTCTAAGAACTCTCGAAAATAATAGATCCTATTTACTCTCTTGGGAATTCTAAAAAATATGAAGGTGTGTGTGTGGGTTGGCTGCCAATAAGGGTCCTATATATATAGGATGGAAATATATAGTGTTTGAATAAGATCTTGGTGAATATATGGTGATGATGGACGAATTTTGGGCTTGGTAAAGTATCTTGACCGAAAATATGGCTTAGATATGGTATCTTGGCCGAAAATGAAGATGTGAAAAATATGGCATAACATATCTTGGAACATTCTTGGGAAATCTTGGTCATATCTTGGTAATCTTTCTAATATCTCCAATAATATAATCTAACAACCTCAAGACTTCATAATATTTAATTCCTAAAGCCTAAATTCGAAAATCCTCATAGAATAATATTGTATCTCTCTTAATAAAATAATAAGGACTCTAACTAACTCTAAACATTGATCTTCCAAATTTACCCTCATTCTTGTAACAAACTTTGAATTTCCTCTCTCCTAAAAGTACTCCTTCTCTAAAATTCAAAATCCTCATAAAATAAATAATAAGAAAATCTAATCCCAAATAAAACCTCAATTCTACCTAATAATCCATAGCTTAAATCTATTTATGTTGGGCGTGACAAGAAGAGTTGGACAAACTCATAGTTGAAGAAAGGAATTTGTTCCAGTGGGTAGTTGACTGGAAAAATTGCAATGATGTGAATGAGTTGATGAAGCCTAATTTCCTTGATAATTTTATTGCTGAGAAAGTAAGGAAGAAAAAAGGAAAGAGAAAGCAGATTGTTGCTGAAGAGTTAACAAAACAGAAAATCACTAAATCAGCAGCTGCAGCTTTGAGAGTTGCAATTTTATCTGAGAAAGTCCCAGAGGCTGAATTTCCAGAAACTGAGTTTGAAGTTGTGAGCTCAGAAAGTGAAGAGGAGATGCCACAAAGAATTGGTGAAGGTAGTCACCAAATAGTTGAAGCTAAGGGCTTAACTATTTTGGCTAAGGAAGCTATTCAGTAGGAGTCTGCAGGAGCTAGTGCTGCAGATCCAATAAATATGTAAGAAACTAATCCTGATGAACCTGAATCAGAGAAGGGAAAAGAAGCAAGGAAAGCTGATTCACCTTGCAAAGAACCCAAGGATAAACCTGATAATGATGAAGGTGGTGATGATGATGCACCAATGGGTGGTGCTCAAGCTAAGGTTGTGCAAACTATTGATCAATCAAATATAGAGGTTCAAGCTGAAGAGCAAATAGTTGAAGACACCTCTAAGGAGATTGATGAAAGTGCTAAAGACTTGTCAAACCCCATTACAAGCATTTTCAACTGACCTCCTCCTGCCATGTTCACTTTAGTGGAAATTTATCAACAAGGAACTCCTCTCCTGCAGAGTTATTCAGCACTTGAGAGAGAAAATGTGGAAAACATGGATTATTAGATTGCTGACTTCTCTACAAATAAGATAGAGGTGATTATGACTCCTAGCAAGAGGAAGGCTTCCACAGAAGACTATACAGCTGTAGAGTTGGTGCCTTCCAAAGCTCAAAAGATTTCTAAGGGAAAGGAGTTGATTATAAGAGAAGGAGATTCTGAAGAAGAGGATAGTGATTCAAATCCCCAAATGACACCTAAAGAGGTGGTATCCCAACTGAAGAATATGGAGGAATCACTGAAAGGAATTGAAGCAGAGATCCTCAAGCAAGTCAAAAGAGTACCTGATACTATCATTTCTCAGAATGTGAAGAAAGGTATGGAAGAATTAGTCAAGAAATTTGAAGAGAGAAGCATGGAAGAAAAGAAAACTCTAGAAAAGAATTTCAAAGCTGTTGTGGACAGCTTACTGGCTCAGAATGAATTGATAAGGAAGGATATCAATCAGAAGACAAGAGAAATTACTACTCTACAGTCAGATATCAACCTGATGAAAGATGATTCTTTCAATTTGAAGATTGAAGTGAAGAGTATGAAGAATGAGATGACCAAAATGATAAATGGAAATGAGAATTTGAAGATTGATCTTATGAGCAAGCTTAACACCATTTTGTCACACATTGATGTTGGCAAAAATGGGGAAAGCAAGATTGAGAAAGAAATCAAAGAAGGAGACAAGGTTACTGAAAATATTTTGGAAAATGTGAAGGACATAGGAAATTTTTTTGCAAAGGAATTTGAAGCTGCCAAATCAAAAGATTGGTCCATGAGACTGGGAGAACAGTCAGAAGAGAGATCAATGCCTGAACATATGAAGGGAAGCTCCAAAGGAAGTAAGATCATAAAGCTCCCTAAATCTACAGCTCAAAAGAAACCTACAGCTCATACATCTCAAAAACCTTTGGGTTATTGGGAACAAACTGTGAAAGAGTCCAGAGAAAGGAAGAAAGAGAAGGAAGAGAAAGAGAAAGAAGAGAAAGAGAAACAGAGAAAGAAAGAATTTGAAGAATCTACAGTTGTTGTCACTGCTCAACCTCTGAATGTTCAACCATTATGCATGATACCTGCTGAAGAACTAAATGAGAAAGAGAAGGAAATGAAGACTGAGTTTGATATTCTCTGGGAAGAATTCTTGAGTATATGCAACAGGCATACAGTGGTCAAGAAAATTAAACTCAAGAAGGACAGATTTCAGAAGTTCAAGGTGTTGAATGATTTTACTAATTGTAATGTTATGTGGCTTAATTAATCTATGGAAATCACTCAAACAATAATTAAAAGATGAACAATAATCAAAAGATGGTAATTGGAATTACTAAGTGAAATGTAGAGAGAATTATAGAGAGAGAAATTTTATAAATGAGCTCTTTGTATTTGGATTTTCAGATCCTTACAAATGTGTTTATTACAAGTATTTATACCCTCTATTTAGTGAGGTGGCATCTTTTTAAGCCACATGATTTCTGGTGGTGACAAGTGTCCTCCACATGTCACCCCTTGGAAGTTCTACCCCACTAACTCTAACCTAAATGACCCGAAGCCTTCATACAGGTTCCTTTAGACATCTTGTGTCTTCTTTCCCTCGAAGGAGGGACAGGCAATGTGGCGAGCAAGGGGGCGAGCATTGTGGCGAGCAACATAGGCTTATCCTCTTGGCTTGCTGCCTTGTCATATCCAGGCTGAGGGCGAGCATGGTAGCGAGCAGGCAGGCGAGCATAAGGGCGAGCAACTGGGGAATGGCTATGTTGGCTCGCTATTTCGACACATATGGGCTCGGGCGAGCATCCTGGCGAGCACGTGGGCGAGCAGCTTACCCATTCCTGCTTGTTTACACTTGAATTATTGTCTAATCTTCGAGCTTAGGTCCTTTTATCAACATTTGCCCCTCAGTATATGCTTTGATTTGACATCAGAGTATATACTGGAATTGATCTTTATCACGTAGACAAGCAGCAACTGGATGATCAACTTAGCGAGGAACATGGTGCTCGTCTTGGTGCTCGCCCTCCTACTCGCTTTCTCTCTCTTCGGTAATTGAGGCGACGCTTCGGGAAATGAGGCGCCTCCTCGTTTCATGTGCCAATCAGTCGCACGAAAAGGCGTGCCTTTTCAGAGACTTTTCAATTTTTTTTTGCAACTTAATCCCTGAAACTCTTTTCCCTCTTCCACTTTGACCCGAACGTATAAATAAGGGTTTCCTAAGTAACTATTCATCTCCTTCTTCATTCACTATTTCTCTTCTAGAATTTCCGGCAATCCCATTCCCGAGTTCTTTCCGACAATTTTAGCAATCTTTATTATTCCGGCGACTGATTTTATGACTCAAAATCCCAGGTAATTCCTCAATTCCTTTCGTCTTTTCTTTACATTACCTTCATTTTCTTTTAATTTTTGCATGTCCATTTTATGTATTCGTTTGTTGGATTCTTTACCGGAATTTCTGACCGGAATCTCGTTGATGACGCCCACAATCCATAGTTAACACACCCTAGGATCGACTTTATCTTTTCTCCTTTCATCTCGAATCGATGCCGTCATCTTCGAGTCGGACGATCTCTCATCGGAATCCGGGCAAACGACCGATGGTGGAGAATGTAGAGGAAGGTGGCCCGATCACTGGTTTGTCCTCTGTCCATTTGCCGGGATCTGATTCTGCGGTTGAAGAAGTCAATCGGTTTTTAGAGGAAGGAGGCGGGCAGGCCGGCGAGGAGGCTGGCGAGCATCCCGGCGAGCAGCTGGGCGATCAGGAAATTGAGCAGCCCGCTGCTCGTCCCGAGGGGGATGATATGGAGGACGTAGAGATACTCTCCAGTAGTGGTGATAGCGACGACTCTATCACTGAGTGGTTCGAGTCTGTTAGCTTCCCTCAACCGCACATGTCTGAGAGGTCCATCCCCGAAGGCATTGCACAAGAGTTCGACTGGAGAGCATACTACGAGCGGTATGCTGCCGATTTCCTGACACCTCCTCGATAGTATCGGGAACTTGAAAAAGGTGACCGCACAAACTACAAGGTGAATACCGTAGTGAGTATTATTGATGAGGACGATCTTGACCACATCCGGAAGGAGTATCATATTCCCTGTGACGTCACTATGTATGCTCCTCGGGAGAAAGAAAGAGCTGACCGTCCTCCTGAAGGATTAACAGCCATAAACGTACATACCTTGGCCGCTGGTGTAACATTACCCCTTCATCCCCTCATCGGGCGTTTTTTAGAGACAACGGGTTTAGCGATCACACAGCTAACCCCCAATGCTTGGACGTATCTGATATCACTCTGCACGGTTTTCGCTTTGGAGAAGTATAAGGATCGCCTGACTCCTCAAGAGGTGAATTACACCCTCTGCCTTAGCAAGTGCTCTGAGGAGGGCCAGGGTTATTATTACCTTAAGGCGAGGAGCGACATGAAGATCCTTGAGGGGCTGCCCAACAAAGTGAGAGATTGGAAGGAACAATTCTTTTTTATCGGCGGTGACTGGCGGGCTCCTGATAACAACGAGGGTCTTGGGGGACGTATAATGTCCCCAACTGAGTTTGGCGAGTTACAGCATAGGATTCGTTTGCACTTTAAATTCCATCCTTGTTACAATATCTGACATCCTTTGTTCTTTTTATCTACAGGCTTGATCCCTCAGCGTTGGAAGAAGACGAGCTTGTCTGAGGAGTTCAAGTTCACTTGCATTCTTGTTTGTCGCCGGAACAAGAAGGACAGAACTTTTGAGTACTTGAACAAGTTCAGTTGCCGCGTTGCTTCGGGGTTAATCACCACTCCTCACCATCTGCGAGCTCAAGTTGCTCGTCCCGCAGGTATAACCATTTTGAGTTCTTGTCTTAGAAATTTTGACTTTTAAAATTTTATGAAAACTTTCTAACTCTTTATGTCTCTTAATGCTTGCAGCTCCTGAAGTCTCTATCGCTATCCCTCTGTCTTTTAAGACTTTAACCCAGAAATTCGGGATGGCACATACCAAGAGGGATCCCCCATCCGTGGTGTTAGCAGCTCAAATTGCTGCTAATACTACCAAGAAGACTGCTGGAACTAGGCCGAGCACACGATCCACTGCCCCCTCTCGAGCCCCTCGCACCGAAGCTCGACAAACTCTGGGTGACTCCCCGAGCGGCGGCGGTCGCCGATTACAACGGGGTGATAGTTCACGCGTTGAGCGTGAAAGTGAGGCTGCCAAGAGGGCGAGGGTTTCAAGGCCTCCAAGTTCGGGAGGATTAGGTCGGGTTGAGGTTCTGGAGTCTACACCTCCCGTTTCCACTGGCACCCCGACTGCCCCGGCATTTATTCGCTCGATCGGTCAGTTAACTGACATCACCTACCTGGGATGGGACCAGGAGCGGGCAGCTGGGTATGAGCCTCATACTTCTAACATGTTCATACTTCATGTTAACATTTCTAGGTATTTTCTTGTATGGCCCTTTAAGCAGGTATGACCCTACACGTTATCAGCATCGTAGCCCGCTGGTCCACCAGTTTGCACTTGCCCGTCCTCCAAAGTCTCTTAATGAGCTCAAGGGCCCGGTTCGAGGAGCTACTGAGTCTGCTGTCCGTCACTGGACCCAACCCCAAGACGCCATCATTCATCATCAGTCGTTGACTGATAACATCCGCACAGCCATGCATCACTCGAGTGGTGCTCTTATCACCGCTCAACGTGTTATCGAGCAGACTGTGACGTTTGAGAAATCATACGCGGTGTTGAATGATAGCCTAAGGAAGGAGAGGGACGAGATGAAGAAAAGAGTTGCCGCATCTGAGGCCAAAGCTAAGGCTTCTCTGGACGTCGAGCAATCGGCGATTGCAAGTGCTGAGAAGGCCCGGGCTGAGGCTGATGGTCTCCGGGTTGAGCTGGCAAGTGTCCGGGCACAGTTGGAGGAGAGCAGGGTTGCCCGGGGAAAGATTGCTGAGCTAGAAAAAGAGATCCAAGCCACCCGGACCGAACTTGTTGATCTAAAGGCTGTACACACCGACTGCTATACTGCTGAGGCCGTTGCGGCTATTCGAGCGGAGTCTTCCGACTTTGGCTTTGTGTATGCCTTTGCTGAGAATCTGCGAGCCTATCACCATACTGTTGGTGAGAATGAGGACCCCTGGGCGGCCTTGAAGAAGGAATTCACCGACTTCCTTACTGAACGTCCTCTCAAGGAGGGTTTGGTGGTGGATATTGAGGACCTCGAGGAAATTGGGGTTGATTTAAGTGTCGTGCCTTCGACACTTAGGATCATTGGTGGAAACTATCCACCTCTTCAGATTAATGCTGAGGATGATGTGATGGTGGACACCGAGGGTCTATCTCCTTTCGAGGTAGGCGAGCAGGCCGTCGGGCCCGTGGATCAGGGCCGCAAACAGGCTGGCGACCAGGCTGGCGAGCAGGTGGGCGACCAGCCTGGCGAGCAGGTGGGCGACCAGCCTGGCGACCAGTAAAGTGATGGGGTCTTTTTCCTTTTTGTTTCAATTGTTCTTGAAGACGTTTTTACTTTTGCTTTTTCGCCCTTGAAGGCGCCCTATATGTACTTGAACTTCCCTTTAATGTTTAATGAACTTGCAGTTTTTCTTTTTATTGGCTTTCGCTTATATTTGCTTTTGCTGTTGATACCTTTGTCTTAGTTATTTAGTGCTCGCTTTTGATGTACGGTGTTTTAATTGATTCGTCTTACTTTTCCTTTTACGGAATCGCGAATTTATACCTTTTGCTCTTCATCTCTTTCGATGTAGGCTTATTAGGTGGTAAGGACTCCCTTTTAATGGTATAACCTTAGGGTTAGTCTCAATACCTTGCCTTTAATGTGGACTCGTAAGTCTTGAGAGCTTATAACTTGAGACATCTTTTGATACATCAATTTGAAAGGAAACCTCTCTATTCAATAGAATAATAACTTTACAGATTTGCCTCAATCTATTATGGACCTGCTTGCCCCTATACATGTTGGACAAGCAAGGTTTTCTTGAAAAATTTACATAAGTCTTCATTGGTAGAATTTCTTGAGGTGTGTCGCATTCCACGTGTATGCCGAAGAGTTACCTTGCATATCCTCCAGGTCGTACGTCCCATTTGGCCAACTTTTTTTTACTTTGAACGGACCTTCCCATTTCGGACCAAATACTCCAGTCGGGACTGCTAATATCCTTCGCATCACCAGGTCACCAATTTGGAATTTTCTATCTTTTACCTGCGAGTTGTAGTATTTCTTGGCTCGTCGTTTATAGACTGCATTCCTCAATTCTGCCGAGGTTCTTGTTTCTTCAATCAAGTCTTTTTCTACCGCCATATCATTTTCATTTGCTTCCTCACTGTATTCGATTATCCTCCATGTCCGATGCTGGACCTCTACTGGGATGACTGCTTCAACTCTGAAAGCCATTGTGAATGGTGTTTCCCCGGTACTTGTTCTGTAAGACGTTCTGTAAGTCCATAAGACTTCCGGAAGCTCGTCGGCCCAACTACCCTTTTTTTCTTCTAACCGGATCTTTAGGATGTGCTTCAAAATTTTATTCACTGCTTCAACTTGTCCGTTTGATTGAGGATGATATGGTGTGGAGTAATGTTTCTTGATGTTCCAAGATGTACAAAAGTCTCTTAACTTACTTCCATCAAACTGCCTCCCGTTATCCGTGACTATCGACTGTGGTAACCCAAATCTACATATCAGGTTCTTCCAAATAAAGCTTATCATCCTCTCTTGGGTTATCGTCGTTAGTGCTTCAGCTTCGGCCCACTTAGTGTAATAGTCCACGGCCACCACTACAAATTTTACCCCTCCCTTCCCGGGAGGGAATGGGCCGATCAAGTCGATACCCCATTTAGCGAATGGTCACGGACTATATACTGACTTCAATTATTGTGCTGGGGTGTGGATGCTCGGAGCGAACTGTTGGCACTTCAAGCATCTCTTAGCATATCTGATAGCATCCTTTCGTAGTGTCGGCCAATAATACCCTTGCCTGATGGTTTTGTAAGCCAAGGCTTGCCCCCCAGCATGTCCTCCACATATCCCTTCATGGATTTCCTTTAACACCTTCTGCCCTTCTTCCGAAGAAAGACATTTGAGTAATGGGAGTGAGATTCCTCTTTTATATAACTGCCCTTCGACCATCGTGTATCTCGCGGTCTGCTTCACAATCCGCTGTGCTTCCCATGGATCTCCTGGCTGCTCTCCGTTGGACAGGTATTTACTGATAGGTGTTCGCCAATCATCGGTAGACTGTTGCTGGCTATTGATTATCTGTTGCCCCCTCTTCAACACTTGATTAACATAATCAAATTTTGAAGGATTAATTAACTTTGTGACCACCACTTCTGAGATGCTTGGTTCTCCGGTGCTTGTGGCTAACCGGGCTAAAGCATCTGCTTGGGTGTTCTCTAGTCGGGGGATCTGCTCAATGTATACTTGCTCAAACTTTGATATCAGGTGTGCAACGATCCTTTGGTAAATGATCATTTGTCGGTCCTTCGCCTCATACTCTCCTCGGACTTGAGATATGATTAGCTGTGAATCTCTGAAAACCTGAAGTCTAGTCGCCCCCACAGCTAATGATAGTCTCAAACCCGCGATAAGTGCCTCGTATTCAGCTTCGTTGTTTGTTGCTAAGAAATCGAACCTTATTGCGGAGGTGAACACCTGTTTATCGGGACTTATCAGGACGACACCCGCTCCGGCTGTGGAACTTGTTGCTGAGCCGTCCACATAGAGGTGACATGGGTAAATACGTCCCCTCGTCGGATCTTGAGGGTAGGTTAGTTCTACTATAAAGTCTGCCAGAGCCTGCCCTTTGATCGCTGTTCGGGGTGCGTATGTTATACCATACTGACTAACCTCTAGTGACCACTTTAGTAATCGTCCGGCAGTATCAGGTCTATGTAAGACTTGCCTCAAGGGAAATGTTGTCAAAACTTCCACTTGATGGTCGAAGAAATGTGGCCGGAGCTTCCGCACACTCATCACCAATGCATATGCCAATTTCTCCATTGGGGAATATCGTAGTTCCGCCTCATGTAGCACTTGGCTGACATAATATATTGGCAGATGCACCTTACCTTCTGCACGCACCAAGGATGAACTTATGGCTACTTCCGATGCCGCTAGGTATAAGTATAGCTTTTCTCCCGGCACCGGCTTTAACAGGATCTGGGGATTACTGAGGTAATTCTTTATATCTTCGAACGCCTTTTGGCAAGCATCCGTCCACACAAAGTTGGTCTTCCCGGTTCTTTTGCAGATGCCTTTGCCTTTGATAGACTCGAAGAAGGGTCTATTCTTGTCCCCAGATCTGGATATGAATCTGTTGAGTGCCGCGAGACACTCAGTAAGTCTTTGGACTGCCGGTACATCCTTCGGTGGTCCCATGTCTAGGATACATTTGACTTGTGAAGGGTTGACTTCTATGCCTCGTTGACTTATGAGATGCCCCAAGAATTTACCGGATTGTACTCCAAAGCTGCTTTTATTTGGGTTAAGCTTCATGTTATACGCCCTCATGATGTCGAACGCTTGCTTGAGGTGCTCCAGATGGTCTTCTTTTCTAAGACTCTTCACTACAATATCGTCAACATAGACCTCCATTATGTCACCAAGGTGTTGGTCGAACATCTTATTGACTAATCTTTGGTATGTGGCGCCGGCATTGATCAGCCCGAAGGGCATCCTTTTCCACCAAAATAAATTTTTGTTTGTGTAAAAGGCTGTGTGTTCTTGATCATCAGGGTGCATGGCAATCTGATGATAACCTGCAAAGGCATCCATAAACGTCATTAGTTCATGTCCCGCCGTATTATCTACCAGCTGGTCGATGTGGGGCAATGGAAAGTTATCCTTTGGACATGCGGCGTTGAGGTCTGTGAAGTCTATACATAACCTCCATGTTCCATTTGGTTTCTTGACCAGGACAGGATTCACCACCCATTGAGGACACAGTGCTTCCTTTATAAGTTTATTGTCCAATAGTTTCTTCACTTCGCCGGTCAATGCCTCATACTTGTCTGGCCCATATTTTCTTCTCTTCTGACCGACAGGCTTCTTTGTGGGATCTATGTTCAAGCGATGACAAGCATGCTCCATCGGTATGCCGGTCATATCCTCGTGTGACCATGCAAACACATCGAGGTTAGCCCGAAGGAATTCCTCCATTCGGCTTCTATAAGGCTCCTCCAACTTCGACCCAATAAAGAGTTCTAAATCTTGTTTATCTGGGTCAACTTGTATGGATCTGAGCTCCTCAACTGGTGTGGCGCGTCGCTTTTTATCTTTCCACCTGGGATCATCAATTGGTCCTTCGAGGTGTATTTCCATCCCCACCGGGATGGGTTCATAACCCAACCGGGGCTCAATGTCTTCCGGGGCCTTTGTCTAAACTTCCGGCGCTGCTTCCATTTCACCACTCTCTCTGGCTATGGTTGCAGGATCTTGATCTTGATTCTTTGGGTTATTAACCGTCTGCTCCTCGTTCGGCCGGTCTTGCTGGAGTGCATTATCTATCGCCATGTCCTCCGACGTTTGGTCCACTTCCATTATTTCGGTGTCTATTGAGACATCATCCAAACCACTCGGCTCGCTCGTGGAGGGTTGTGATATTGGATATTCAAACACTAACACCTGGTTAACGGGCTTTTTCAGAGTTAATAGGCATTCTCGCGCCTTCTTCTGGTCTCCTTTGACCGTACTTGCACCCTTAAGAGTTGGGAATTTAATACAATAGTAGTAAGTAGAACATGCGGCTTTAAATTCGGAAATGAAAGGGCGGCCGAGGAACCCGTTATAGGTGGATGGTTGATCTACGACTAAGAAATCTAACAACCTTGTCATCCTCCTTTCCGGGTCCTCTAGCGCTACAAGTTCTACCGGGCAATCTTATTACACCTAGTGGGACGGTCACAGCCTCTCCGAATCCCACTATTTTGTGATTACAATCCTCTATGTAGGATTCGTAATCTCCTAACTGGTCTAGTGTCTTTTTGAACAGGATGTTTGTGTAGGCTCCAGTATCCACTAGCAGTCGGTGCACTCTTGCGTTCATGATATTGGCGCTGATAACCAAGGAGTCGTTGTGCGGTGTAAGGATCCCTTCGAGATCTGCTTGAGAGAAAGTCAAATCCACAGTTGGTTTAGTAGTTGCTTTCGATCCGGACCCCATCTCCTGTACCTGATTGACCGCCCGAATTTCTACCTTCTTTTGTCTCTTTGATATGGGACGGCCATCTATCATTCCTCCTGCCGAACCAATTTCTTCAATCACAAGGATTTCTCGGTTCGGCTCCAGATGCGTCGGCCTTGCTGGTGGACCTCTTCTTACCTGTCTGTTTGGGGCCCTTTCTGCCTCATCACTACCTTCATCATCTGAGGCTTCCTGTCTTGTCTGACGTTGCCTTTTCCCCGGAGCTTTCTTGACGAACTCGGCTAATTTCCCATCTTCACAAAACTTCCACAACTGCTTCAACAGATCGCGGCACTCACTAGTGAAGTGCCCGATACTTTGATGATACGCACAAAATTTATTTGGGTTTAGCTTGCTCCGATCCTGCCTGATCCTTCGGGGTGCAGCCAACATATCTTGATCCTTCACAGCTGTGAAGACGTGGTCAATTGTGGTAGTCAACACTTGGTTTAGTTTTTCTTTATATTCCGCCGTGTCCCCAAATGATTTCAAATTTTTAGGGGCCTTGTAACCACTCCCACTGGGCTTTTTACCACTTTTCTTGTCATCAGTCTCTGGACCTAACTGCTTGGCCATTGCTTCTTGCATTGCGATGTACACACCGGCTTTGTGGTGGAACTCGGCGTATGTACTAGGACAGGCCAGATGCATTTCTTTCCACAGGTTCGTTCCTTTACGCAGTCCCGCCATGACTGCCACAACCTTTGTGTCGTCACTGACCGCTTCACCTTCCAAAAGGATTTTATCAAATCGTTCCAGATATTGTTGGTCAGTTTCCTCGGCCCCTTGCGAGATGTTGGCCAACCTGTGCTTTTGCGTCAGATACATCCCAAATCCCAAAAAGTGGGACAGGAACTCCCGGGTCAACTGTCCAAATGATTGAATCGACCCAGGTGTTAAGGCTGAGAACCATCTGTGTGCACGGTCTCCAAGAGTTAAAGGAAAGTTCTGGCATTGTGTTGCATCTGATGCCCCCATTGAGATCATGTAATCAGCGTACTTCGAAATGTGAACTTTGGGGTCAGACTCTCATTCGTACAACACCAATGAGGGAAACTGTATCTTCTTCTGGATAGGTGCAGTTAGGATGACTGGTGACAATGGTGATATTGGAAGTGATGTGTACGTCTCCACCTTGTCTTTGATGGCCACCTGGTGTTGTAAGTCTTCCACAGCTTTCTTTAACTTTTCTATCTCTAGAACGGACGACCCACGGGATGATCCCCCTCCTCGAGGCTGTTCCGGGTGCACCTCATGATGACGTGCTGCCCCCGGCAGTCCCTCACTTCGGGCGATTTCTCGGTGTGGTCGCTGGAGGTTACTTGCAGCATTTGGTCCTAACCTCTCGGACGCCCATCTCCTCAACCTTTCTTGCACAGACCTGCGTTGATGCCGGGCATCAGACTCGCAAGGCTCTTGGCGGTATGAATTCTTTGACCTTCTACCTTCCGAGTGATGACTTTGGTTACTGCGCCTATCGCCTTGTGACCCGTCAAAGCGTTCAGGTTGGTCGTGTGCTTGGTCAGCTGGTCGCCCGTCTGCTCGCCCAGCTGGTCGCTGGTTTGAGCGTTGGGGTTGTGGTCCGAGGCGATCAGACATTTTTTGTTTGCCTCTTGAACTCTCGGGTACGACACGTCCACTACTGGCTTCTTCCTCCTGAGGATGGTAGCTTGTTCAAGTATCACGTCTTGTCTCAGTCTGGGCAACCTGAATCACTGGTTGACGTGCCACTACCATCTGCTGTCTTTGCAATTGTTTCAGGGTGGTCATCGCTCTCTCGATGTCCTCGGGTGTTCTAACCATTGATTCAATGGTAGTTTCTATCTGTTGACCGGCTGGAGCCACCGGCAAAGCCGGGACACGAGCTTGTTCAGTTCGATGGTGTCCGGATGGTCCCCGTCCTCTCCACCTCCGACTTGTCGAGGTGGTGTGGGATTCATTGTGGGAGGCCTCGTATGTATGTCTCGTCATTGTTTGCAGTAATAATCGAATATAATAGATGTTTTTTCAAAGAAATATTTTCTAGTTCGTGTTTTCGAAGACAGCAAATTCTTGAAAACACTCACAATTGAAGATACTCTTCAAAAACTCTCACTAAACTTCGAAGAACGTTCTTCGTGTTCTTCGGTATAACGATGAGTATGTACCAAATTCTTCAATCGACGGAGGTTCGAGGCCCTCCTTCTAGCGCCAAATTGTTGAATTATTTTACTAATTGTAATGTTATGTGGCTTAATTAATCTATGGAAATCACTCAAACAATAATCAAAAGATGGTAATTGGAATTACTAAGTGAAATGTAGAGAGAATTATAGAGAGAGAAATTTTATAAATGAGCTCTTTGTATTTGGATTTTCAGATCCTTACAAATGTGTTTATTACAAGTATTTATACCCTCTATTTAGTGAGGTGGCATCTTTTTAAGCCACATGATTTCTGGTGGTGACAAGTGTCCTCCACATGTCACCCCCTGGAAGTTCTACCCCACTAACTCTAATCTAAATGACCCGAAGCCTTCATACAGGTTCCTTTAGACATCTTGTGTCTTCTTTCCCTCGAAGGAGGGACGGGCAATGTGGCGAGCAAGGGGGCGAGCATTGTGGTGAGCAACATAGGCTTATCCTCTTGGCTTGCTGCCTTGTCATATCCAGGCTGAGGGCGAGCATGGTGGCGAGCAGGCGGGCGAGCATAAGGGCGAGCAACTGGGGAATGGCCATGTTGGCTCGCTATTTCGACACATCTGGGCTCGGGCGAGCATCTGGGCGAGCATCCTGGCGAGCACGTGGGCGAGCAACTTACCCATTCCTGCTTGTTTACACTTGAATTATTGTCTAATCTTCGAGCTTAGGTCCTTTTATCAACACAAGGATCTGAAGGCTGATGGATCTTTGTACAAAGGAGACAATGCTCGCCTCCTTGGTAGGAAGATAAAAATAGATCCATTGCCTAAAAGGTTGTTCAAATCTAAGAAGGAAGAAGAAGAATTTGAAGCCTATGAGTTCAGGATGCTGAAGAAATACATTGAAGAGGATGAGAAGAACATGAAGCTGGTAGAGTAAGGAATTCTTAAGCCACAAGATGAATCTGATGAATCTAATGATGATGAAGATGATGCTGATCCCAAGCACAGAAGAAGATGAAGACTTTGTTCTAGATTAGACACTAAAACTTTTTAGTTTTTAGTCTAATTATCTACTGTAAGCTGTACCCTGAACCTTTTCAGTTTATGCAGCTTTTTCTTCTGTTGCTTTGCTGTGTTCTGCTTTTTGTTGTTCCTGTTCTGTTTCTTGTAGACAATATCTTATTGTCTCTGTTGTTTGTTTTTGTTTGTTTTGTTGTTTTGCCAACATCAAAATAGGGGGAAATTGTTAAGTACCATGGTTTAGATTTTGATGTATGCAAAACAATGTGTTTAATTGTGTAATTTGATCTAACACTTGTGCTAAGGAAATTGGTGTTTGAAATTTATAGTTGTAAGTGAAGTCTGAAGCTGTATACTTGATCACTCTACAACCAGACATGACCCTACAGCTGTAAGGTTTCTCTACAACCGATTTTTCATATTGACAGGACTCTACAACTGCAATGTTGTAGACTCTACAGCTGAAAGAACCATTTGAAGATGAAGTACAAGTTAGAGATTATTTGAAGATAATGAAGACTCTTAAGCACAATTAGTGTAGCTCTCATGCACTCACTAAAATGTACTTAAGTGGAGGTTATTTCTTTATTTCTGGAGGATAATGAAGATTAGTTTGAAGACATCCAGAATTCTGAAGAAAAGGACAATTGTACACTTAGTACTATCCTGTGTGAAGAATGATGACCACTTCACACATGCCAAATGGAGAGAGATGAGCCTTATCCGGAATTCAAATTTGAATTTCCCAACGGATAAGTCACACCACTCAATCTATAAATAGAAGAAGTCCTCAGAGGAAGCAACAACAACAACCCTGAGCATACAAGTATTCTGCCTAAGCAAGTCTACAACCAACAAACTTTCTGAGGGAGCTTTATTGTTTTTATTTTTTATGATTCATAGGATAGTTGGTTAGGATTTTCTTAGAAAGAATCACACCCTTTTGTTGTTGTTCAACTCACCTGTTTTAATTTATACTTAGTGTAGATATCTCTTTGTGAGTTATATTCTGAGTGAATAGGGTAGTTTAATCTCTTGTTAGAATAGGAATCTGAGTGAACCTAGTTCTAAGGGGGGGAACTACTTGTATTGATCTAAGTGATCTCATCTTAGTGAATTTGTCACCTGAGTGGTGTAACTGTGGATGTAGGTGGTCTTTTTATAGACAATGTACCACTATAAACTTGGCCTTTTTACCTTTCTGTCATTTAAATTATTGTTCTGCATATTTAATTTATCTGTTACATTCATCATTCTTATAAAATTCGGTGCATAAAACTTTGTGGTTATCACAAAGAAAAACTGACTCTACAGCTGTAGACTTATTTAAGTCACTCAATTGTTAAGTCTGTTTATATTGTTTTTCATTAACAGTCATTTTTTTCCGTTGCACATTAGAGTATTCTCAATACACGTTTAAGTGTGAGAACTCCTCTGATATTTTGTCTACAAGTGACCCTTTATTTTGCAAAATTTTTAAACTCTGCAGTTGTAGACTTCTTAAGTCCACAGCTGTAACCTTTGTGGTCCAGTTTCTAAAACTCTTGTAGACTTGTTATTTTGAACTTAAAAGAAGCTACTGTAAGGTTCTAGAATTCCCTCTTTGAAAAAGTTTGAAATTTGTTTTTGACTCAAGGTCTATTCACCCCCCCCCCTCTAGACCTTGACCACTTTAAGGGACCAACAGAGGCTTTCATCACCGGAAAACGATGAGCTTGGAACCAGAAATCACATTAGAAATTTACTTTTTACATTTTTAAATGTAGTAAAAGGAAAAGGTAAAATTCAATTCATTCATTTGCAAGTAAAAAAACCTGAAAAAAAAAATAAACAAAACCTGAAAAATAAAAGACCTTTGTATATTGACGCAGGTTTACGAAACATCCGGATCTCCGCCGCACCTCCACCACTCGATTACAAGCCGCCGTTATTTCTCAGGCGCACTACTATTTCTGATATTTGCTGTTCTTTTTCTCTGTTGATTTCCTTTTTCGATACTCATTACCTCTTCCGGCAACTTCTTAGCCGCGTTATCACTCGCCGCCTACAAACACCATTTCCGCCGTCGCACCACACATCAGTGACGCCACACCACTACTCTCTCTGGAAACCGCCATCCACGCACAGGTCGCCGCGCCGCCTGGAGACCACTCACGCCCCGCTCCTGTGTCCAAAAACCCCCTCCCTAATATGTAAAACCCCCCCTTTATATCTCAATTGACCTGATATGTTAAAAGAAAATAAATGGCCCATATGAAACCACTACATAATAGTACCCAATAAAATATCTTTTTAGTACCTTTTTTTTTCCGCATACTTGTGACCACCTGCTTCCCCTTGAATCAGACTGCGGTTATTCTTCACTTTCCGATTCTTCCCTCTCCAAGCCACGGTGTTGCCCCTACCCATACCTTCTTCCAAAAAAAAAAACCCTAATTTAAAGGGTTGTACAAATACTAGTCCATTTGTTACTCGAATCAATCTTCAAATCTAGCAGCGGTGACGTTTTTTCGGTGGGGTGGGGTGGGATGAATGGTTTCTCAAAGTTTATGTTAATGGCGTCCAATCTTTTTGTGCAATTTGATATATGTTATAGGAAGATTTGGGCGTCTCCATTTGAAACGACCCCTACCACTTTTAGCCTTTTCAATAGGGGTCATGCATAGGCTGCCACCTACGTTGGAAATTTGGGTGCTTTTTCTCAGTTAATTAACTTACTAATTTGTTCTTCTTTGTAATGGAAAAAGTAAAGTGGTCCTACCTTTAATTTAGTTTTTAAAAGTGGTGTTATTTGTGTTTCCCCTTTAATTAAAATGATCAAGAAATGTGTATATGTAAAATACACAAAAATAATTATTTTATAATTTTAATAAAAATTAATTCATTAAACTAATTTTCTACAATAATATTTAATTTTATATCTAGTTATAATAATTGAATAGTTATATATACAATAAAGAATTAAAATTACATGTTATAAAGGAATAATATAAATATAAAATATAATATATATATATATATATATATATATATAATATACATATATAATATAGTTGAAGAACATAACAAAAATCTCGCCTAGCTCAAACGGTTAGGCGCCTCACACGCATATTCTCTCCAAATGAGAGGTTGAGTGTTTGATTCTTGGGAGGCGAAATTTCACCTAATATATGCATATGCAAACATGTCAAATATTAGCTTGTCTGTACAATAGTCAAAGGTTGGGCTTAGCTTGAGTGGTCAGAGCTCGAGAATGGCGCTCGATTCCCGGCTATTGCATTTTTGTAACGAAATGAAAAGATGAGGGGAGAGCGAATGATGAGGGTTTTATTTGCCCTCATTATTACCGAGGGAAAAGACGAGGGATTTGACAAGGGAATTGATGAGGATACCCCTGCCCTTGTCTTTTTACTTCCCTCGTTAATACCATCGTCTTTTTTTGCCCTCTTTAAAAGTCTCACTATTTATTGGCGAGATGCACTTTAACCTAGTCAAATTGATATCCCTCGCTAATACCCTAGTCAAATTAATATCCCTCACTATACCCCTCTTTAAATTCCTTTCTTTTTTAGTGTAAACATCATTGTACAAAACAATAATAAGATGGTACCAATATGTTTCTTCCTCAATTCTTTCTCACATCCAGAGATGTATGCATGTGTGTATGTCTTTTTCCCAAGCGGGAAGCTCTATTAATAATAGGCAATTAACCAGGTGGATTATTTCACCTGGCCACCGGGCTTCTCACTTAAGTGAGTGACTCGAATTCGATTTTCTCTAGGAACAAATTAAGAGGGAAAGATAAGATTGACTTGGAGATAATTTTTGGAGTGTTTGAAGACTTGGTGAACTAACTTCTATCTACTAACAACATACGGATAAAAAAAAATCATGTTTAAATCCCACAAAAATAATGGACGTATAATCTTTCTTTTCGTGCACTTCGATATATGCATACTACCTTGCATTCTTTGGGCTTAATTATGGGAACAATGAACTGATTTCTTTGGCCACAAAAATTGATGCATCAATTATATGGGCTGCAATGTTAATTTTCGCGAATTTTTTTTTTTAAATTTTTTTGATCGTACATCAAGTCTCCATACACTCATATCTCCAAACCAACCTTATATTTCACTCCTATTTGTTCCCAAAGGGAATCGAACCCGGGTCACTCACTCAAGTGAGGAGCCCGGTAGCCAGGTGAGCTAACTCACTTGGTTAATTTTCGCGAATATTGATGAGTGAAATTTTCAGCCGCACACTAATTTTTTCTTCCGTTTATAACTCAAGCATTCGAATTTCAATTGATTCGATTATTTTTTTGTTGCGATTCTCTTAACGAGATATTTTACATGGTTCAAATCTTATTATTATTACTCAATTGTATAGCAGTTCCAATAATTTTTACACTTTAACTCGAAACATTACATAACTTGAAATTCGTAGAAACTTTATAATCAAAGCAACGAGACAACAGTAGCATAAGTCACATTATTAAGAGAAAAAATATAGTTGTCATAAAACAATCAACTAAAGCACATAATTTACACGCTAATTAAGACTTATCTACTAGAAAAGGAGATTTCTCAATATATTTGGATATGAAGCTCATTATTTTAAAATTATTTTTCTAAACCAAACAATATATTAATCTTTCGTATAATTTCAATTATCTATTGTTTTTCGTGCTATTTTAAGAAAAAGGCCAAATTACAGATACTTGTTGATTATTGGATCCCATGCATTCTTTCCGCCAATAGCTTCAAGCTGCGGACTCTTCTTTTTTTCTTTTTATTAAATTTGGTGAGTTGACTTAAAAAAAAAGTAATATTATGATATAAATTTAAAATTTTTCTTTCAAATGTGTTACTATATAAACACATATGTGCTATTGAAAAGATAAAATCTGTGTTACTAATCATTAAAAAATTAATATTTTATACTTTTTAAGTAACTAAGAATATGTATTTTTGCAAGAATAAATATGTGTTATTTAATTTATTTTTTATTCTTTTTACTAAATATGTACAAACTGTAACATACATTTGCTCCCAAATTTGTGCTACTATATGGACAAATGTGTGTCACAGTAAGGGTAAAATATTTGTTACTGTAAGAATAAATATGTATTTTTTAATTTAATTATCTTCCTTTTAAATTTAGCTTTATTGATTCAGGTAGTAATACAATTTTTATTATTTTATATGTTTTATTATATGGAAAATAATTATTTCTATAAGAATAAATAAATATTTATGAAAAATCAATTTTTGTTCTTATAGTAACACACATTTTGCTCTTATATTATGTGAAAAATTATTTATTCCATAAAAATAAATAAATATTTATAAAATAACAACGTGTCATGAGATAGTGATACACATTTAATCTAATAGTAACACATATAATAACTCTCCAGTTTGTGTTGCTATATTAGTAAATATGTGTTGTTGTAGGATAAAATATATTTTTGTTAAGAACAAATATGCATTTCTTAATTTAATTATCATCTCTTAAAAGCCAAATATATTGATTCATGTAGTAACACATTTTTTTACAGTTTTATATGTCTTATTATAAGAAAAAATAATTATTATACAAATAAATATTTATGAAAACTAATATTTTTATAATGACATGCATTTTACTCTTACATTGTATGAGAAAAATGTTTATTTCTACAAAAATAAATAAATATATGTTAAAAAAATATTCCCTCCATTCTAGGGGTGTTTTCAGCACATCAAGTGCACAGTTTTTAAAAAATGTAGAATGATGTGTAAAATTATATTATTAAAATAATAAAATTATTGAATTGAATGTAAAAGTAATGATATTTTAAAATAAAATACGTGAATAGTGTGAGGATATAATTAAAATAGTATTTTTCATTTATAGGGTATAAAAACAACTGTGGAACCACATAAAATGAAAATTTGGAAATAATTATGTGATTGAGGGAGTATAATTTAATCTATAACACACATATTATCTAGGGAAATTGCCTCTGCAGTACAAAAATTTCCTACACTTTACCATACACTCTTTACTACTAACTCAAGTCTAAGAGTAGTAGACTCCCCCACCCCTTCCCCCTTCCATCCGCCCAAGCCCACCCCCCCCCCCTACGCCCCCCACCTGGCTGACACCCATATGTAAGTACTAAACTAGTCTAATCAATTAATGTCAATAAATTTAAATTGTTGAATGTTATTTCCTGGAGGCCAATCGACCAAAATGGGCAAAAGTGATTAATGTATCAATCATAATATTTTATTTGTATTTTGTTTTACCCTTGTTTATATTTTTAGCTGTATTAATTATTTTATTAAAAATTATATAATAAAAGATTTATTAAGTGGTACAGTAAAATTAATTTATAAAAAATATTTACAGAGGAATAGTATTATTTTTAATGAACTTTTTGTATATCATTAAATAAAATAATTTAAAGAAATAATCATAGATTGATTAAAAAATAATGCACTATTTTTAAATAGGTCCAATTTTTTTTACATAATAGTGTAAATATAAGTTGAATAATAAAATTATTTTTTTGATGTATTGTACATATTTAATAATAATACTTTATTTTTATATATTAATATACGTAACATGCCTAATTTAAGCATAATAATCAGAATTACATTTTATAAAGTTAGTCGTTCTTCCGGAAATGACATGATCTTTCTTTATTTTTTGTTTATTTTCTTTTTGTGAGAAAAATGTTGCCTTTGTTTATTTTTTCGAAAATAATACATTATCTTCTTTATATGAGAAAAATGTGGGTTAGTTAGGTGGTAGGGTGGTGAGACATCAAATTAAAGTACCCCTAATATAATGCAGAGCTGCCCATGAGACTGATTGGACATGTTGCCTTTGTTTTCTTCCTCCCTCTCTCCTCATATTTCTCTTTGATATGCCATTTTACTTTACTACCCCTCTACCATTTTTGTGTCTAATTTTAATTTATAAATTATAATTATTATATTAAAATATACTTAGTTTTCAGTTATATTATTAATTATAAAAAATGATATATTCATAAGTTCTAAAAAAAAAGAAAAAGTTCAAACGTTTGTAATCGAAGTTCAAATGTTAGTTATTTTTTAATTTAAATTTTATTTATTTATTTTACGTAAGATTCATAAGTTCCAAAAATAATATAAAAGTTCAAATCAATCGAATAATAAGTTCAATTTTTTAATTGACAAGTTCAATTGCAATTATATCTATTAATCCATTGATTGGAATAGCAACATCATAAGCACAAATAAAGAGATGAAACTCAATATTTTCAATAATATCAATTCAACTACCTTTACAAATTAAACAAACTCCTATTTATAATACTAAATGAAATCCTCATAAATTAATTAAATATACTAAAAAATTTAACAAATCTATTAAA
>JAPKLY010000234.1:646815-737156 GCA_026898435.1 Prunella vulgaris
AATATACTAAAAAATTTAACAAATCTATTAAAAATCTCAACAATAAGGAAGCATAATATATAAATTTTATAAGTGCAAAAATAACAATTAATAAATTCAATTTCAAATTAAATAAAAATTCAAATTAATGGGTACCAAAATATAATTTCAATATTCGACAAACTTTGTACCAAAATAAATGAAATCATTCCCTTTGTAACAAATTCAATAATAAATTTAAATTCATCCTCATGTAACAACAAAATTTTTTGAAAATCTAAACACCCCAGAAAATCAAACAAAATCACGCCACTATGATATACTCTGCACAGCCCAGAAACAAAATTGTGTCACTATGAAAAAAAATGGTGCCAAGATAAACCATGCACAATCCAGAAGCCTCTTTTGTCTTCAAAGCCAAATATGATAAACTTCAAAGCCAAATATGATAAACTCTCCACAGATCGAAGCCCCTTTTTATCTTCAAACCAAATATCATCTCAAACAACCCTTCAACCATATATCTTCTCCATAAATCTGGAACAGAAAATTTCAATATGGAATTTGAACTTAAAAAAATTGGAGAGAGAGAAAGTCTCACCTGAAAAATCGTCGGAAAAAATGACATTGTCGTTCCGTCCCCAGAGATCTGAAACCGATTCGCGTCTGAAACCCACCGCCAGATATGAAAAAATGACATTGAAGCCCACGCCAGATCGATTCGCGTCTGAAACCGAGGATTGAAGCCCACTACGCCGGATTGAAGCCCACGCCGGAGATCTGCAAAAGCTCTACCTTCGTCTTTCTCTCTCTGATTCGCGTCGTCGCAGAAACTGAGGACGAGGATGATTATTTTTGGAGACGATGGATGGATGGATCGAAGCTACCTTCGTCTTTTGATGAAGCCCACCGCCTCCCCGCCGCCTACAACATCTGCGTTGAAGCCTTGCATTGGCTCAGCACCGCCGCCGCCGACTGGCTCTCCGACCACGCCGATTTCTCAAAATGTTTCATCCTCTGCAACCGCGCCGCCGCCGATTTTACCATTTCCGGCCATGAGTGCATTTTTTGCGGAAGAGAGAGGAGAGATAAGAGGGAAGAAGGAGGAGATATAATAGAGAGATAGATGTGAGAGGAGAGAGGATTGGTTTTATTGATGTAGATGAGAGAGAATAAAGTGAGGTTGTGTCAGGTTACCTTGCCTTTTTTCAGAACTAGGTTGGTAATTGTACTATTCGTAGTTTGTAGTAAATATTTTTTTTGCTTCTGAGCCCACGGTAAAGAGAGTAACACATATGTATGGGATAGTAAAGAACCCTATTATCTAATAGTAACATATATTACTCATATAATAATATAAACTAAGAACAAAAAACCTAAAATTTAATTTGTTATAGCACAAATTTAACCCACTCCATACACCAAACCACAAATTTTGAATATAAATACTTCTATGGTATAATATTTTATACAAGATTTTGTCATAACCATAAATTGTGTACCAATAACAATGGTTCACCTAGCCTCCATATCAGCCACAACATTTGACTCTGCGAACACGAAAAACGTCCAATCTCAGCCGCCAAAAAGGACTACTGAAGAAAAGGATGCATAAAGGTGTGTAGTTGTCTGGGAAAATAGTTGCTAATTAAATAATTTTCCTTCCAACATAAATTTCATACTTCCATTTTCTGAGACGTGCATTCTAGAAAAAATCAATTTACACTAATAAAAATTAATAAATTATTTTTTATTTAATTCTCTCATATTCAATTTCATTTTTTTTAACATGCGTGCTACTCCACCAATAAAATATATCCAGGAAGGGAAGGAGTAGCATTTGGAAATATATGAACCTTGATAAATAAAGAACAAAGAAACTGTGCTGCAATTTTCGTGCCACGCATAGCATCAGAAGCCGGGTGAATTTATTTATATGAAGATATTTTGAAGAGAGAATAGGAGTTGGTCCTCCCAATTAGGGTAGGGAGTAGACCGAGTTGAGATGAAATTCTGGTTGAAATGTCTAAACTTGACATATAAATACTATTTTCGCTCAATAAAAGTTTGCATATTTTTTTATTCCACAGAAGCTTGTATATTCCCAAAATAAAAATATTCTTTTTAATCTTACCCTTAATATTTCTATCTCACAATTTTCATCTTACACATTCTACAAATTACACTTTTTTTTTAAGATTGTGCCCCAAAAGTACCGCAGACTTTTGGGGACGAAGGTAGTATATTAGATTTAGGTTTGATTTTTGAAAGCCTATAAAATTAAATTGGTTTGCTAACCTTCACATCTTCAACTTATTTGGAGAAATAATTTAAACACACGTATTAGCGATCGAAATTAGTGACCGTCTTTACATCGATCACTGACTATTGATACTAGCGACTGATTTACAGCCGGTTTTGATAGTCGAAATCAAACAATAAGCAACAAAGTTAGCGGCTGCGTAGTAGAGCGAAATGAACCATCATATTCGCGACCGCCTAGGCGGTTGACAAATTTAAAATATAGATTAGTGACGATCGCTAAATCACCGTCTTTGACCTGATTATTGATAACAATTACGGTATTAGTGTCCGACTAATTGGCGATCGCACCCGCGTGACTGATAGTCGCTTCCCAATATATACCAAAAATAGAATAAAATTGTACACACACCCTCAAACTTACCTCCATTCTGCTGCTCAATGCTGCCTCCATCCGTTGCCTCTATCCACCCGCAGAAAAGATAAGTTCTTGATGTTATATTAATTGATTTTTGTTAATTTTAATTGATGTTATTTTTTAATTTTAATTGATGTTAATTTTGTTAATTTTTAATTTTAATTGATGTTATATTAATTGATTTTTGTTAATTTTATTTGTTAGTTAGTTATTAATTATGTATTAATTGTTAATATAATATATTATGTAAATTATGTTAATTTTGTTAAATGTAATTTTTGTTATTTGTTAATTGTAATTAGGTTATTATGTTAATTGTTAAATATTATTATGTTAGTTATGTTATTATGTTAATTATAATTATAATGTTATAATGTTATTATATATTTATTATGTTTAATTAGTTTATTTATTAAAATTGATTGTTAATTAGTTGATGATTATTAATTTAATTTTTAGTTGACTAGTATGTTGAATCTAGCTAGCTAATTAGTTGATATTTGATTTAATTTAAATTTAAATTTGGAATAGATGAGTTAGCAGGATGAAGTTCAGGGTAGGGGAAGGGGATGGGGAGAGGGAGATGAAAGAGGGGGGGACGTTCGCTCCCCTAACCTCAAGTCCCTAACTTTCAACGGACTCGTCGTCCTTCCAGTCATCCTCCAATGGAGTTGTCTCCTCCTTTACTGCTGGATCTTTTTCATGGCATCACACTCTTCGAGATATCAATCTTATCATTATGTCGTCTAATATAAATATTTTATACTCTCTCCGTCCCCTAAATTTATTTCCACTTTCCATTTTCGTCTGTCCCCCAAATTTATTCTCATTCTTCTTTTAGAAAATATTATTTTATTATCACATTCATAAACAATCACTTTATTCTCTAGTGGACCCCACAATTATTCCATAATACCCTTACTTTATTTACTTTATCGCATTTTTCTTAAAACTCGTGCCCACAAAAGTGGAAATAAATTTGGGGGACGGAGGGAGTATCTATTTATGTTCATTATTAATATTAATTTATTATTTATGCAGATTGCTTCCAAGTAACACGTTCACACGGACCGTCACGTCCTACCTCGAGATCGTGGTTTGGCTTTATGGCGCTCTCTCGTGGACAAAAGTACCGAGTGAAAAGAGGAAAAGTTTTTTTGAAGAATGTAATGTATATTTATAAATTTTATATTATATATTTATTAATATTTAAAATATTATAAATTTAATTTATAATTGAGAGGGGGTACCGTGTGTTCGAGTTGTGTAGGTATTATTCGAAGTGTGATCGACACAAGAAACAACACTAATTGAAATCAGAACATAAACTTGAAGAAAGAGAATAAGTTTAAACAACGAAAGACTTTTAACACAATGATTACACAATCTTTCCACAAATTTTCGTTTGTGGCGGCCTCAAGGCTGAAATATCACTATTATGAAAAAAATTATTACAAAAATAAATTCAAGAGATGGAAACATTCCTTACACTCTCAAACATAAAATCGGATATAAAATCCAAACAAGTTCACAAATGACAAACCTAGATTGTTAAGTCTAAGCATACTTCAAGTATGCACTTTCACTGCATGTGAACAGTACATACAAAACGTATAGGGTAGTAGTATACACAGTGTTGTACGAGGTGTATCAACACTACTAAAAACACTACAATTGAAACTGAAAAATGATTCCTATCTATTGCGTTGCTTCAGTATTGTAGTGGGAATTTTTCTCTCTTGCTTTCTGAATATCTTGAACTCTTATTTATAGGCGTGGGAATTGTCCATATGTCCATCAAGTTAGTGGCCGATAGTGAGAGAAGTTTGAGCCACTTTAGAGTGAGGAAATAACTACCCATTACTTGGGTAACCTCCACTTTAACTTCCATTATTCCAGATTCTTCTTGGACTTTCCAGAATTTCTGACGACGTCTAAAATTAACTGCCATGAACCTGAAACAACACTAAATACAACATATTTGAACAACACAAAAAATATTAGTCGTTACGACAATAGTGCTGGAGGATCGGTGTGGTTCCAGATGTGACAATACTGGCCTCAACACTCACATCAACAATATTTTTTTTATGATTTAATTGCAGAAAAAATGCATTTGGGATCCGACACATGATGTTGCAGTACACGAACTATTCTACAATAAAATACAGAGTCAGATGAAAGACATGATCTCAACCATGAAGAAAAAGTGGATTGCCGATGGAATGAAATTTGACTTGGAGACAACGCCAGATAGTCGACACAATCTGGGATGGATTGGTTGAATATTGGATGGATCCGGGGCTGTGAGGGAGAAAGTTGAGAAGGCCCGACAAAATCAGATGAGCAACCCTATGGGACAAGACATCACCAAGCATTAGGCCGACTCTCAGACTATCTACGAGCACAGTCTCGTTTTTGTAAGTATTTAATTTTTTTAATACTCAATTATATATTTATTAATTTAATTAAGCAGATTTATTATTTGTTGGTTTCGACATCCATTACGCCCTGACTATCAAACAACTTGTCTGCCATCAGGTGACTTAAAGATCTTCAATAAACTTCACCTCACGCTGGTTAGTCTTCAATAGAGTTTGAATTTTTTTTAGGGGAATCTAACATTAGGCTGTTTCATGTCAGGTTCAGGAAATTTCATACCTGACTCTTTTAGGGTCTATGAGACTCAGCACTAACAAGCTCTTCACTGAGTAGTCCACTGACTAGCTTAGAAGAGTCAGCTTATACTCAGTGTTGTCCACCATGATTGTCTTTAGGTCTGTAGCTCTCAACTGGTTTGTCCTCAGCTAATCTGGCCTCCTCAGCTGATCTTGACCTTCTCAACTGATTCTGGTCTTCTCAGCTGATCCTAATCTTATTAGCTGATTTTGGCCTCCTCAGCTGATCCTGACCATTTAGCAAACCTGACCTTAGTTGACTCCCTGACTGCATCAAATAACTTCCACAGGGTCAGCTGATTTTAGGTAATTTGATTCTCCAGGCTTTCTGAGTTCAGCTGTTCCCCCTTAACTGATACCTGTAAAGATAAAATAATTCTAACCTGACCTATCAGAGAACAACAATTTCGATTTACAACATCTGCTTCTATTATAATAATTTTTTAATTATATTTTCTTTCATTTTTCTCGACAAAAATGCGAAGATCTCATGTATAATTGGTGCACGGTGTACTCACTCATTAGTTGAAGTTATTTATTTTGAAAAGTGTGGACTGATTACATTGAGAAGTGTAAATTGACCACACTTAAAAGTTTACAGCGTAATAGATTTTTAGTGTAAATTTTTTAGTTTAATCAACCTTTATTTTTTAGTGTAAACAATCACAACTATTGAATAAGTGTATTGTTCACCAAGTACAAATGAGACTTGCTCGAATTTAAATTATAGCAACATAGTATTAATTAAAAACATTTGACAACTGATGATTTACGTATTGAATTTAGATTTTCGAGATAAGAAACAAGTGGTGCATGTTGTTTTTACGAGATAAAGAACAAGATTGTCATTTATTTAGGGATAACATTTTCAACAACTTGCTCTTTTAATTTAAGTCTAGTGAACTAGATTGGAAATTTGACAAAAATAGTCGTATAAGTTATAACAATCTTTTCATGCATGACTCTATAAATATGGTCATTATTTTGGTCACCTACACGCGCTAAAACATTCACACTTTAGAGAGAGAGAGAGAGAGAGAGAGAGAGAGAGAGAGAATGGACCTAGTAAACGTTCTTCACATGAATGGAGGTTTGGGAGAGACCAGTTATGCTAACAACTGCATACTTCAGGTATACATATATATTCACGATCCAATACTACTTTACTTTAAATCATCAGTTGTCAAATGTTTTTTAATACTATGTGGCAATTAATTAATCAATGTGTTATATTTTTTTGGAGCAGTTGTTAAACGGTACATTTAAAGTATTATTTTTAAATTGGTACAATATGTAGAAAATAATACTATTATTCAACTCATACTTCTTTTATTATGCAAAAAATTTGTACCAATTTAAAAATAGTGCTTAAAAAATCGACCATTTTAAAAATATTCCTATTTTCTTTAATTCCCTCAAAATATTCTCTTATAATGTCTTCCCAAGTTTGGGAAGCGTTACAAGGACGACTTGCACGATTGGAGCAAATCCTTTGTTCGTTATGTAATATTCCTCCGTCCCGAATTTTTTTTCACATATTGACTTGCAGACATATTAAAAAAAAGTAAAGTATATGAGTGTAAAGTTAAATAATAAAATATAAAAGTGTATTTTATTAACTTTTGTGAGTGTGAATTGTTTTCTTTTTTTAGTGTGAAAAAAGAGTTGAGACGTCCATATAAGAAAAGTGTGAAAATTATTTTGGGACAGAGGGATCAATTGTTTTATTTTCCCTTTAATAAAGAACATTATTCGCCTCACAATATTCTCTTATTTAGGTGTGGATTAAAAACTGAAAAAATTGATATACTGCATTTATCATATCGAAAAATAACAAATTTATCAAATATTTTGGTGGAACAGTATCACTATTAATATTTGAATTTTTTTGGTATATCGATATATACCGAAAAACTGAAATATTTTTTATATAAATTGGTATATACCAGAATACCAAAATATTTTTGATATTCGGTATATACTAACTTATTACAAAATATTTTGGTATTTTAGTATGACGGAATATAAATGCCGACAATTGAATATTTAAAATTTAAAATTTAATTTATTTTTGTATTAAATAATTAATTAAATATAGACTTTAATATTTTTTGGTATGAATCAATAAGGCATAATGGATCGGTATGGTCGGTATACCGATATGATCGGTATTTCAGTATAGACCAGCATTTTGATATTGAACAGTATATACCGAAATATTTTTACGGTACGACAAATCAAATGTTCGATATAGTATGCGGTATGTTTTTTTGGTACACCAAAATTTTGGTATATCGAAAAGTTTGATACGCTATTGCTATTTAAAAATGCATATCAAATTTTTTTATACAGTATATAGTATAGTACGATATGACTGGTGTAGTACGGTAATAAGTGCATTTTTATGATATTATCTCACAAACCAATCCAATTAAATATAAAATATTTTTTTTTTATTTGCGCGAGTTCATACTTAAGGGAGAAAATTTTTGCGAGGCTGAAATAGTGTAACAAAATTTGAAATTATAAAAAATAAATATTTTAAAATATTATTTTTTGTACTTTTTAAACTATTAAAACATGGAAAAGTATAAAATGAGAATGGTTTATGCATAACTCACTTTGAAGGGTATCAATTATTAATTTTACAAAAAAATTATTTTTGCTAATTAGTTTTGAAGGGTACAAGTTATTTCAATTAAACCGTATGAGTTAAATGATATAAAAGATAATTAAGTGTTATTAGTAAAGGGTATTAGAGTCTATTGGTCCAAAATGAGTCTAGTACGTAAATGGGGAGAGAATACACATATGTGAAATCTTTTACAAAATCCCTGAAATCATTGCTTAGCAATACTGAGTATGATCTTAAGATTCAGTCTATCAGAGACTTCATGTCAGGATTCAAGAAAGTTAGTAATCTGAGTGCTCAGTTAGGCTCTTTCAGATAACTCACATATTGAACTCCACTTATCAGTAGGATAGCTAACAGTATAAGCCCGAGTACAGAAGTTGTGCGCTGTTAAGATTTTCTACTCGATTTAGATCTTTTTGGAATCTCCTTATCTCACAACTAGACATTTCTTAAGAGAAGAAAAAGAATCTTACGCCCTTCGACTCCCTTTCTTGGAATAATCAAGATCAACCAATCCCTAAATGAGCAAGTCTCTCTTTTTTTCATTGGGGGAACAGAGTAGTCAAAGAATGAACCAAAGAGAATGATTTTTCTAGAATGTCTATTCCTCACAATTGCTCCTTGTGATACAGCAGAACCATGATAATTAGGACCTCAAGATGCTGAAACACTTATGATACAAGGAATTATAGAATTATGGCACTTCCACTATAAAAAAAAAAAAATAGTCAATCCCGCAAAGGAATATTGTTCATGGAACTACTATTGAGATTCTGCGGACCATATTTCCTAGTATAATCCTGATGTTCATTGCTATATCATCATTTGCTCTCTTATATTCAATAAACGAGGTAGTAGTAGATCCAGCCATTACTATCAAAGCTATTGGACATCAATGGTATTGGACTTATGAGTATTCAGACTATAACAATTCCGATGAACAATCACTCACTTTTGACAGTTATACAATTCCAGAAGATGATCTATAATTGGGTCAATCACGTTTTTTAAAAGTGGACAATAGAGTGGTTGTACCAGAAAAACTCATTTACGTATTATTATAACACCTGCTGATGTACCTCATAGTTGGGTTGTACCTTTAGGTGTCAAATGTGATGCTGTACCTGGGCGTTTAAATCAGACCTCTATTTCGATACAACGTTAAGGAGTTTACTATGGTCAATGCAGTGAGATTTGTGGAAGTAATCATGCCTTCATGCGTGCACACCGAAACATAGGCTGACTGCTGAGCCCACTCTGGCTCAGCCACACCACCCAGTGGGCGAGCCACCCGAGAAGTAAGCTATTACAGCAAGCGGCTGGAGTAGTATCGAGTCGAGAAGCAAGGTAATAGATAAGATAAAAGAAAGGGCCAGACTCCTGGTGGAGGAGAGGAGACAGTTAGGATATGAACTTGAAATGTGGAGCCCGAGTGGCCGGCGAGTGAGTGGTTAGTGGTCAATAGAGCCTTAGTTGATGGCATTCCTCTTTGGGGTTGGCACTCGAGAAACCATGGGACACTCCATACAGAGCAAGCAAGTCTTAGGGATGAGACACCCGTTCAAGGACCTCCATTCGAATTAGGAGGTCGAGCCAAGGACCTATGGTTGTCGGGGCTACCTCGTCCCCATGTGTAACAGAATAGTGTCCCTTAAGGAGGAGTTTAGAGGCCTTATAGTATCAGAGGCATATTTTTCTTTAGGTCAAGCGAAGGGGGTCAGTCCAAGATCGTACAGTTCCACTACATAGACAATAGACGCTCTCAATGGCTAGGCACCACTCTCTTTCTGAGTTATTCCAGCTTCTTTATGATTTCGTGCCACCGTGAACAAAAAAAGAGGGTCGTCTCGACGGAAGGAGAAGAACCTGCAATGGTAGAGACTACTGACCTTCTTCTTGTCTTATTTTTAGCCGTATGTTACGAGTCCAAGAAGCCTCCTCAATATGAGGGAACCCTTAAAATCAAAATAGAGAAGTCAAAAACCTTCCTCCTGCTAATCTGGTCATTTTCGAACCTATCTTTCTCACCCTATTCAATGGAGGACTTCTCAATTCTTGTGACTCCCTCATTCTTATTATATATTATTCTAAATTTAAAGAAATGTTAGGGTTCTAAACGACAAAATAAAATAGGCGCAATGATCTCTTTGTTCGATAGACCGGTCCGGCGCTCGGCGTGGTTATATTCATACATGTTCCAACTCGCCGGTCATTATGGTTATAGTGGCATGGCAAGTCAAAGGGGGGAGTTATTCAACAACGAACGAATTTATTGATGGGAACCCAACATCAACATAGCAGAGAGCCCAACCAAGCCAAGAATCATCGCCTGAGAAAGCAAGGTAAGCAAGGATGGTAGAATATCAAATTCCCCACGTAGTGGAAAGAAAAGAAGCAGAGGAGGGATATGAAATTATTCCATTCCTCAACGGAATGACTCTTTCATGAACCCGCAACTATTTCATCTGCTGCAATTAGCTCTCCAGGGAGCAACAAATTCACTTTTTTCAGAGTGAAAAAAACAAAAACAAAAGCAAAGTCGCCAACAAGGGCATTAGTTAATGTAGACCAGAGCCTCAAAATCCTACATCCATGGTCTTGATTGAATAAGATAATTTCTTAATACATAATTTTATTGTTTTTAACATGTCAAGGTTCTGGTTTTTTTTCTTAAATATTGTATTTTTTATTTTTGCTTATGCAACTAAGGTAGTTTTATGTTTGTTTACAGAAATAAGCAAAAACGTGAACACTATTCACAATTTCATGGAAAACGTGAATAGCATTCACGTTTCCTAAACGTCCGTTACATCCTTGCTGTGATTCATGTTAAATTTTTTTAAAATGACCCAATGACTGCTGCCGCCATTATTAATTTATTACTCCCCCAACCCAGGCCCTTCCCCCACCCCACCTGCACACCATTATTACCATTTACCAATCCACCCAACACCCCCCCACCCCAACCTCACATTTTAATTATTTTATATTTTTATTAAATATTTTATTTTTTAATATGATATTTTAAATTTAAATATTATAATTTTTAAGTATAATTAATATTTTTACTCGTGCGATACACGATCCATTATATTTATTATAATGCATGAATTATAATTAATTATCCTAATATATGCATGAATTTAAAATTAAAATGTCAAGTATTAATTCTCCTATATATTACTCTTTATATTTTAAAAGATATTGCACAATTCACTATTCATTACTCACAAAAATCTATAATGCATCATATTTTACTAATAATTACACACAAAGACATCTTTCACTTAAATTGAACAATGTATTCTCGTTGAAAAACTATTTTATACATTTAAACACTATAAGTTAACTTATATACATCATTAATTTATAATGTGATTAAGTTTGATAGTGCATCATTAATTTATTTTTTAAAATTTTTAAGAAATATGAGTCTTTTATTATTAAAATGAATTTTTTTTACTAAATTAAATTAAAATAAATTAATTTTTTTTATTTTGACTACTTTTCTTTAATAAATGATTTTTAAAATTCTTTTTGATACTACATATTTTCTTAAAATGTTTGATCAATCAAATAAAAATAATTTTATATTGAATTATATCAATATTTATAATAAAAAGTTTAAAATATATACAACAAAACATTAGAATTATGAAAATAAAATTCATATTAAACTTCATTGATATATTTTTTAAAATTCTTTTTTTTATTATATTATGAATCTTAAACTTACTAATATTTAGAATAATAGTGGGACCTCACTTTGTTTAATATTAAAAATTAAAATATATGTATAGATAAATAAATTAATTGTAAATGATATTTTTAAATAATACAGTAATTTCACTATTTTTAATTTTTAATAAGATAGATTAACTAGACTTGCATAATAATATTTTTTTGTTATTTTATAATATTTTTATTTTAATTAACACACTCTTTTTTTTAATGAAAAAATTAGAAGCTACAAAGATTACTGTTCACATAGTCATCTGGGGCAATTTTTTTTTTTTTGGGGGGGGGGGGGGGGGGGGGGGGTTGGGGAAGTAACAATGGGGGAGTAATTTACTTACTTTGGGGCTTGGGGTGGGGTGGGATAGGAGGAGCAATAGTTGATTGGGTGTGTGTTTAATTTGGGGTGGGGGCTGAGAGTAATAATGGTGGCAGGGTATGGTCAAGTAGGTATAATAATTCAAGAAATGTGAACCACGTTCACGTTTCCCGATGTCACTAACGGAGATAACAGAAGTTAATCAATAACTGTATTTTACCCACGTTCACGATTTTCTTATTTTCATAAAACAATTAAAAATCACCATAATTGCATAAGTAAAAATAAAATATATAATATTTAATTTAAAAAAAAAAACCCCAAGATTCGTTGTTGAGCAGATCTCTTCTATTAGAAAATATTGACCCCTAGAATTGTTGAGTTCTAGTACTCTACACCAACCTCACCAACTTCTATATCACAACTTGCTATTAGAGTTTAGTTTAGTGTAGGTTCAAACTTTTTAATGATAATACTTACAAGACAAAACAAATGCTTAAAAATGGTTTACTGCTTTTAAGCTTAGAATGTAAATGATATGCTCAATAATACAGAGTAGATTCTAATATGCTAGAAACACTTGAGGAATTGCTAATAGGTTCTAGTGCTTTTTTGAATGCTTAAATTCTTGAGAGTTTTGGTTAATTTCATGGTTTTGAAATTTTCGTAATCTTGTTTGGACCAAGGTCTTTAGTATTTATAGTAGTTCTTGAAAATTATCTATTGGAGAGATAGTCCCAAAAAATTACTATTTTAAGTTGGTAAACAAACGGCTAGGCCTTCTTCAGTCGTCTTGTCACAATGCTTGTTGGTGAAAAGTCTTCTGAGCGCCACATGTATTACAAACTGCAAGTTCTCCAGTTATCATAGGCTCGTACATGAGTGCCAAGCTCTCATTGGTTTAACTCAACAACTAGTATGACTTTTGATTTTATCCTCTAACTCCCTTGAAGGTATCTGAGTTTTATAGTCTTTATGAAACATCTTCAAGTTATCTTAATGAGCTTATATTCCTATTATTCTTATTGTCTTGCAATACTTGACATAAATATTAAGTTTTTTAAAATCCAGTGTGGCCTGACTCCTTGAGGATCCACATGGTTCAGTGAACTCCTTCAGGTTCAAACTCTTCCTATATGATTTTTCTGACAAGTTTAGAATAGTCAGCACTGTTCTAAAAGTCGTCTGACTTGACAGATTAGTCGACGATTAGTCCCTAGTCGGCCCTTGATCGACCCGATTTATTCCAAGTCGTTAAAGAAAACATTTAGGGGTAGTGGTCAGTGCCTATAGCCAATTAGACAGTGATTACGCCGACTAGATAATGATTAGATCGATTAATTGCCGACTAAGTCATTCCCGATTAGGCATGTTTCTCCCTTTTAATTTTTTTTGGCGATAAGTAATTACAATAAAATAAAATTAAAACAATTAAAACATTAATTTCCTTTTGATTTTTAAATTACCACTTTATTAAATTTTGAGTTTCATGGTTGTTATCACTTATAATTTTCATATTGAAAGGTGGTGATATTTTTTTTAAAATTATTTTATGTACAATGTATTATTAATTTATTAAGTAATTAATTATATTTACCATTTAGGTGCTTCCAATTAGTTCTCGACTAACACCTAACTATCTAGTCGCTAGACTCTAGTGATCCGATCGACTAACGACAAGCGACTTTTAGAGCATTGATAGTCAGTAAAACTCATTCGATGTTCTTCAGGGATCTTCATAATTCCTGACCTCAGTTGAGTTTTCCGTCAATTGAGTATATGTAAACATGAATCAAGAAAACCTATCCTGAACTATCTTGATCTATTACAATACTGAATGTACCTTAGGAAAATCAACTTTTTAAAATTTTGGAATTTAATTCAAAATGAACATTGTCCCAATATAGTATGTCACTAAATAGTATGAGTCATTCTATTAAAAAATATTACAAAATGGTTCACATTTTTACTCTATGAATACTCTTAAATTATTATATTTATTGCAAAACTCTTCACTCATTAAGAGCCCGTGTAGCTACATTTATAAGCTATTTAAAATAATTTATAATTTAAAATAGTTTATAAGTTGTTAAGGAGTTTAAGAACATATTGAAAATGTTTGGTGAAATAAAATTTTTAACTGTTCATAAAGTTTATATTTATAGTTCAAACATTTTACTAATTCGTCAGGTAGTTTAAAAAAATATCTTATAAACTTTAAATAAATTATTAAATATTTAAAGTAAATTTATTAAATGGATCCTAATTATATCAATATTAGAAGACTGTAATAATAGATTAATTACATGGTGGTACTCTTTTTCAACCCAAAACTAGGATTAGTGCTCAAATAATCATTTTGCAACTTATAGTATAGTAATAATTATAGTACAGTCGGCATTTGAGTTCACAATTATTAGTATAGTAATAATTATAGTACAATAAAATTTTCATTAGTGCAGACAAATAATAAGCAGTACACTCGTGAACAATGATAACGTGTCAAATTAATTTGGGTCAAGTCAGAGAGTACGACCGGGCCACTGGGATCCTCACATGAGTGAGTGATCCGGGTTCGATTCCCTCTGGAATCGAATAGGAGGGAGATATAAGATTGGATTGGAGATATTCATGGGTGTTTGGAGACTTGGTGAAATAACTCTAATTACTAACAACTAACATTTACGGATAAAAAGAAAAAAAGTCAGAGAATACAACAATAATACGTTACTTTTTGAATGCAAATGACATTTATTTGAATATCATGAAAAGTATAAAACATTTGCATCTACATAAAATGTTTTTATTTTTGAGCACTTATATGAATTTCAACCTACTAAAAAACACCGATGTGTAATCATTCCCAAAAAATATTTAATTTTAATAAAGAGAGAAGATGTCAAACCTAGCATTTTCTAATGGAATCCACCTTTTGTGCTATCCCCTCTTGCATTGTAAATGGACTTTATGCAATTGGTCAATGGTAACTTTCAATACTTCTATAATACTTTTTAGATAAAAAAAAAAAAAGTAGTCCTTTGTCCCTCAAACTATTATATGGAAAGAAGGATACATAAAATAAGATATATAATTAATGATTGATGTATTGAATAATAGTTTTATAAAATTTTGCATATAAACTAAATTAATTGATTGAATTGTGTCTACTTAAGGACAATTGTGTATATTTATACACATTGTGAATATTGTGAAAGTGAAATTTATAAAAAAAATTCATTTAAAGATGTAGAATACGAAAAAAGGAAAATGTGAACGCTTTTACAATGAAACCAGAACCGTCTTACAATATTTGGTGATGCGATTTTAATTTTCAAAAATTAAAATGAGGATCGGAGGTAATTCCGAACATCTGGGCAACTCCATCCCAATATAATATTTAAAAAATATGTAAATATAGAAAAGTCGTGCAATTCGAATTACATTTCCACCAGATTTGGGATTAAATATCCTATATTTACATATTCTAAATTATAATGTTCTACATTCACATAACATAACTTACAAACCCAAAAAACTAAGAGTAGTATTGTGTGAATATAGTTCACGATACGTTTATGATGAAATTGTTTTAACGTATCAAATATCTAGTCAAGTGTATTAAAATATCCATAAAGTGTATTAAAAGTTAAAATCAATATAAATATTTTATTGATCTCAACTTTTGATACACCTGAAATTTTTAATACATCTGATTAAATGTTTGATACTTTAAAATTTGTTCATGAACCATTTTCATAAAATAGTTTGCCAAAACTAATATTCCTCCAAATTGCAAAAGATATAATAACAAATAGAAAGTAGTTGGGATTTGGTGAAATCCGTAGGAAACCACAATATTATTGTTTTTTCACAAAGATTGGCTACGGAATTCTCAATTACTAGCTACAATGATAGAATGTAAAATTATACTCCCTCCATCCTAGAGGTGTTTTCACCTTTGGGATGACACGACTTTTAAGAAAGTAGAATGTTGTGTAAAGTTATATTATTAAAATAATGAGATTAGTTGGATTGTGAGGATAAACTTAAAGTAATAGTTTCCATTTATAGGGTGTGAAAATAATTGTGGGACGAACGGAATAGGAAAGTGTGAAAATAATTATGGAATAGAGGGAGTATAATTAATGAGTCATAATTGAGTGCAGAGAAAGGTAATATCGAGGACAAAGTTGATAGCAGAAGAAGCAATAACTGGAGTGTACAACAGCATGGTGTGCCCAAAAAGCTTATGCATGGCGGAGTTGGGTTGTTCCTCTGGGCCTAACTCTTTGTTTATGGCGATGGAGCTCGTGAAAGTCGTGCATCAACTCAGCCTCCAACACGGTCATCCCATGCCTGAATTTCAGATATTATTGAACGATCTCCCCGGAAATGATTTCAACTCCATTTTCCAGTCTTTGTTGCCCACATTTCAAACCGAATTGATGCAGGAATTGGGGCTTCAATTCAGCCCCTGTTTCGTTTTCGGAGTCCCTGGATCATTTTATGCCAGGCTATTCCCGAAAAACAGTCTACATTTTGTTCATTCTTCTTACGGTGTCATGTGGTTGTCCAAGGTAAATAATCATCTTAAGGCTCCATTTGATAAATGAATTTGAAAATGAATTGAGTTTTAAAAAAATACATGTAAGAAGACATATATTTCAAATCACTAAAAAGAAGGGAAAAAATAGAGATAGAAAGGTAGAGAGGAGAGATTACACAAGTGACGTGGTTTTAATGAGAATTTAAAATTCCTCAATTTTGAACATAAACTCAAATTTAAATATTTGTAAATTTATATAATTTACTTAGGAAGAGTAATTATTTGTGGGTGAAATCCACGAACTCAAATCCACTCATTTAAATGTATATAATTAATTATATTTATCTTCCTAGATTTGGATTTAAAAAATAATGCATGCGATTTATTATAACTTTGTTAATTAGGTCCCTGCAGGATTGGAATTGAACAAAGATAACATATGCATGACAAGGAAAAGCCCAGAACCTGTGATGAGTGCCTACTCTAAGCAGTTTCAGAGGGATTTTTTCACATTTCTTAAATGTCGTTCGGAGGAAATAATTGGGGGTGGGAGGATGATGCTAACTATTCTGGGTGAGAAGGCTGCTAGCAAAGAGTCATGCTATATTTGGGATCTATTGGCTCACTTGCTTAAGGAAATGGTGTTTGAGGTACGGAAAATAATTCTTTCTACTTATTATTATTTTCACCATATTCAACTCAATACTCCCAATGTCCCGTAGGAATTTACACATTTTAAAAAATTTAATATTGATTTATGTACTATACACATATTTACTTATATATCACTATTTTATATATAAAATACATTTTTCTTAAAATTGTGCTGTCCCGTATGGTTCAAATTCCTAAGGGACGGAGGAGTATATTTTTCACAAAATTATTTGCCAATTTTTTGTGGTAGCTGTCCAAAAAATAAGCATGCACTTTTTTTGTTGGCCAACACACCGACAAGTAACAGAATTACCCCTATGTCCTAGATTTATAGAGATCACAGTGGTGACATCACTTGCATATATAGTTGTCTAAAATTCCACGTGTGTGTGCTATGGAAAAGTTACATTAGAATTTCAAGAAGTTTATCAAAAGTGATAATTCGTCCTTTATCATATCAAGTAATATATTATTTTAATTGAGTGCATGCATTAAGCTAAGTTGGTGATTAATTTGATAGATTAATTTAACCCTAGTTATCAGTTATATTAGCTATGGACTCTGACTGTCAATTTCTTCTTTATAGTACTTAGAGAAAATTATATATTCTATATATGTTTCTTATAATCCATCACATAATTGAGTGATTATATTTCATCATACATATATTTGGCCATCAAGAGACAACAAAACTGAGGGGCCTACCAGCTTTAATTATGAATATTTGTACCTTTCTCCTCATCAAAATCTTAAACAAATTAATTAATATTCCCGACAAAATGTAATAGCTAGGAAGTTGAACTTGAATAAGAAAATTTTGAAGAATATATATATAATGTTGTGCACCCGTACGTTGATGAGGGTCATATATATATATATTATTGTAGAAGCCATATAATTGAATGATAGACTTTGGCCTGCTTCTTGCTATTTCAAGAGACCAAAGAGCCACACACACATATATATATATATATAATACCCGGCCACTTATGGATGGATCGTCTTGTACTTCTTAATCCACGGATTGAATGGCCCAAAAGAAATTAATGTGCATAACACGATGATATATGCATGCCCATCTGGACTCAATTGCTAAACTAGTTATGTTATATCAGGTTAACTCCGAGTATTTGACTAAATTTATTCTTATGAGTTATTTTAATAGCTTATAATATGTTGTTTTTTTAGTAATTTATCACTTGAGTGAGTGACCCGTGTTCGATTCCCTTTGAAAACGAATTAAGGGATATATAAAGTTGGGTTGGAGATAAATCTTGGAGTATTTAGGGACTTGGTGAACTAACTTCTAATTACTAACAACCAATATTTACTGATAAAAAAGTTGTTTAAGTATTTGACTGATTACAACTTATAAAAATTTTGATAATTTATTATTATTATTTTTTAAAATTTTGTTATTATTTATATTGAGGTAGGAGTTGTATAGTGGTGGTGGGACCCGAATGAGGCAGGTGTGGAAATGGAGGTGATGAGAAAAATAAGTTAGGATGTCTTAACTTATTTTTTAACCTCCTATAAGATGTAAATGAGCTTATTTTAATCTCTTATAAACTACTCCCTCCGTCCACAATAAATGGTCCACGTTACCTTAAATGATCGTCCACAATAAATGATCTACTTACCTAAAATGGAAAACTTACAATCATTATTTTCATTTTTTATACACATATACTCACTTTTACACATCAAATCAAGTACTTTTTTAATAATTAAATATTTTTTAATACTAATACACCCACTTTTACAAATCAACATTTACTTTTCTTAATAACCGTGCACAGCAATGGTAGTCCAATTTTCATGGACAGAGGGAGTATATCTTATTTTATCAAATATTGTAAGTCTCCATTTGGAAGAGTGTATTTGAAATCTGTGAATTTCACACACAAATAATCACTCTATTAATACACAAATATTTAGATTTGAGTTAGATTTAAAATGGAGGAATTTCAAATGGCATGGTTTTGAAGAGGATTTAGAATTCCTCCATTTTAAACATATCTCAAATCTAAGTATTTTTAAATTAATGGAGAAAGTGATTATTTGCGCGTGAAATCTACGGATTTTAAATCCAATCATCCAAATGAAGTTTAAGAAAGTTTATAAACTCTTAAACAACTTATAAGTTATTTTAAAGAGTTTATAAACTCAACCAAACACACGTAGTAAATGAGCTTTCGATATTGTGCTGGATCGTCCAAAGAATTACCACCAATAGAATTAACAAGTGAGGTGAAGGCCAGCTGGTAAAGGTGTAACAGGTCCGTAACCCCGTAATTCCACATCCACAAGTATATAAAAGAATTACTTCTGATAAAGAGAAGTACTAATGTTATTTCGTGTTAGCTTGATAAATATTTAGGAGGGTGAATTTAGGGATTAATATCAAAATCATCCCATAACTTTTTCACTTTTTCAATTTAATTCCATAACTATGTAATGTTTCAATTTAGTCACATAACAATTCAAATCTAACCAAATTAGTCTCATAACTATGTAATGTTTCAATTTAGTCCCATAAAAATTCAAATCTAACCAAATTAGTCCCAAATCGCCGGAAATGATATAAACAAATTTGAGACTAATTTGGTTAGATTTGAATTGTTATGGGACTAAATTGAAACATTACATAGTTATGGGACTAATTTGGTTAGATTTGAATTGTTATGGGACTAAATTGAAACATTACATAGTTATGAGACTAATTTGATTAGATTTGAATTGTTATGAGACTAAATTGAAACATTACATAGTTATGGGACCAAATCAAAAAAGTGAAAAAATTATGGGATGATTTTAAATCCCGTGAATTTAAAATGTTAATGATAATGAGTATTATTAAGTTAGTAATTATTATGGGGTTAATGATTACCCTTTTAGTTAACCTATTTTTATGATTTCATTCATGAATAATAAATAATGACAAACATGATAATGAATCCTCATTAAATCTCTATTCATTCTCATCAGGATGAAGTTATCCTCAATCAAACATGCCCTTAAACTTTGATGCATGAGGATCTTTGTTGGTAAACTTGTTAAGAAGAATAGGTTTTAGTTGGCTGATCAAGATAAGGTCTAAACTTGTCACTATATATACAAGCATATAGCCAAAAACTGATCATTAATCATCATATAGTAAATAGGAAATGACAAAACAAACGTTTAACAAAATGGTGACAATTTAAAAACATACTCCCTCCCTCCTCCGTCCCAGAATAATTTTCATAGATCGCATATTAAAAAAATAAGAGTTGAATAATTTTCAAGAAATTGCAAGTCAATTCATCCTAAATTAGTTAACCCAGTCTGTTTATAAGAATAATCAATAATGCTACTATTTCCTTAAGTGAATGTATTATTTTCTTGAGGGAGTGGATAATTCATCCATAGGACCATTGTTCTCACCATACCTACTAAAACTTTATTTCTTAGCTAAAACGTTAGTTACGTTATCCATGATTTCATAATGTTATTAATCTTTCTCCACACATTAGAATGTAGAAGCTTTCAAAGTAGTAATCCATCTTTGAGGGTAGAAAATAACCTCCAAAAAGTGGAGCAATAGATTTTGATGATCAAGTAGCTAGTATATATTGGTTGTTCTCTTGCATTAATATTTCCAAACTTAAATCTGCTCGCTCATATTTGAATTAGTAATCTAATTCTTTTACAAGAGCTAATCATTATTCATAATGTAAATACAAAATATCAGTTTCTCCTATTTACGAAGAATGATTCTGTTGCAAGTGATACTTATATGTATTATATATATATATTTCTTCTTAATTCTACTTCATCTTCTGATGATCAAACGTGTGCAACCCTTATCCATCCGTAGCTCAACGAAAATTGTGCACACAACATAAGCCCTCACCTGAACAAATTTTTTAACTATATATAGGACATCGTCTTTTTAATGAGATGGACAAAAGAATTTAAAATGGAAATAATTGTGAGTCAAAAATACTTTTGGTACCTAGTATAGAATTACTCCATCCGTTCCAGGATTACTTTCATAGTTGTTCTGGTCACGCGAATAAAAAAAAAATATATGAGTGTAAGTTAAATAATAAAATAAGAAAAAATATACTTTATTGACTTTTGTGGTGTAAAGTAGAGTTGGGACGTCCAAATAAAACAAGTGTGAAAGTAGTTATGGGACTACTAGAGTAGTATTTTTTTTGTGAAGTTTGGTCCAATATTCGTTATTTTTTAGGACCAAAACTGTAGATTACTTGTTCTACTGAAACTAAAAATCTGAAAAAAAAAAAAAAAACTATGTAACCATATAAATGAAGAAAAAGATAGCCATTTAAAATGGACTCATTCTCTTGGGATACCATACGCATGCAGGGAATAATAGAAGAAGAGAAACTACATTCATTCAACGTCCCTCATTACATGCCATCGCCAGAAGAAGTGAGGAAGGAGGTGGAGAAGGAAGGATCATTCAAAATAAACCATGTAGAGACCTCAGAGATCAGATGGTCAGCCTGTGTCGACAGGTCGCAGGGCGATGATGGTTACAATATGGCCAAATGCATGAGGTCCGTCGCAGAGCCATTGTTGGTGGAGCACTTCGGTGAATCTGTAATTGATCATGTCTTCGACAAGTACAGCAACATCATATCTAGTTGCATGTCCAACGAAAATGCTAAGTTCATCAATTTCACCATTTCCATGACCAGGATATAGATTAGAAATTAATAATTTCTTTAATTCTCCTTTCATGATGTATCTGCGATGTGTGATAAATAATTAAGTATGTATGTATCCTGTTTCAGTTCTATCACTTTAATTTGTTTGGTGTATTTATAACATCAAAAGGTGAACTCCCTTCTATCCTTATATATAAAGTGAAGCATGATCAATAAAAGGATATTCCCTGAGTCCACGAAACTTTTTTCCACTTTTCTTTTTTTGTTTGTGCACAAAATTTCTTCTCATTTTTTTATTTGGAAACAATTCACACTTACCAAAAAAAAAAAAAAATTGGAACCAGGTGAGTTAGTTCACCTGGCCACCGGGCTCCCCACTTGAGTGAGTGACCCATGTTCGATTTCTTTTGGGAACGAATATGAGGGAGATATAAAGTTGACTTGTAAATATATGAGTGTATGGAAACTTGATGAACTAACTTCTAAGTACCAACTATGAAATGAGAAAAATTTCATGGGCGGATTGAGTATTTACCGCATAGAATAATTTGAACGGGTTTGGTAGCACAAATTTAGTGCTTCATGACACGAACATCAATATTTCTGCACTACTCAACCTACTCTAATTAACAAGTTAAATTGATCCAACTTATTTATTTTTTAAAATAATATGTAAACATATATTAATATAAGCTTATGGTATAGGAAAAACGATATATGACACTAAATTATGGTATTAAAATATTATGCAGAATTTCCTTACTTTGGTTGATATATTAAGTGTTTGAAAATGTGCTCCTCGAAGAGAGCTTCGATTCGGTATATTATTCGCTCAATTCCGATTATAGGTGAATGAGAAATGAAGATTTTAAATTTATTGTAATAAATGAGATATTAGGAGTATGTGTAAATTAGTTTGCATTGCATCCCACATTGAAATCTTTGTAACTAGAATCATCTATTGTACATGTAATTAGATGTCGTTTAAATGTAAATAAAATATTTCAAAATATTTCTCCACATGGTAACCAGAGCAATATAAGGCTAACGTCCTTTTTTTTTTTTCGATCCTCTCAATCATATAATATCTTCTATTTTTTTCCCAAGATTTGGTAAAATACCATTCTTCCACAATTCTCGCACACTATTCCAAGAGAATTGATTCATTCTCTCTGCTCAATATCTTTTCTGTTGCCACTCTTATTCTCCATCGTAAGTTTTTCTTTTTCCCTGCCACTGAGCTACCATGATTACTACGTCCATTATCCCACCTCCCAGTGCGACTCCGACTGCACCGATCGCATTCAACATAAGTGATCAGGCTCCACTCAAATTATCCTCCTCAAACTTCAACACACGGTCCTTCCAGTTCAAGACCCTTTTGACTGGCTATGATCTATTTGGGTATTTAGATGGCAAAACCCCTTGTCCATCGGCGACGATCACCAAGGACGGCGCTACTGTTCCAAATCCGGCATACACTCTATGTATCCGCCAAGATCATTGGCTCACTCACCCCGTCAAGTCATCCTGAGTGCTATCATTGGCTCACTCACCCCTTCAATTATCTCGTTTATTGCAAACGCTGATTCTTCTCGTTTTGCTTAGGACACTCTCTCCAATACTTATGGTAAGAAATCCCGAGGCCGTGTTATTGCTCTAAAAAATAAACTACACAATTTATCTAAGGGCTCCAAATCCATTACGGAATTTATGTTGGAGATCAAGGGAGTTGTTGATGACTTATCTCTTCTTGGTGCCTCCACTAATCCGGAAGATTTAGTTCTGAATGTACTTAATGGATTGGATGACTCTTATCGAGAATTATCACATGCGATTCAAGCCCGTGACTCAGAGATTTATTTTGGCGAATTGCATGAAAAACTTATGAGTGCTGAGGCTCAAATGGCATCGCGCCCTGCATCTGTGTCCACTCCGATTACTGCCTTCCCGGCAACAACCACCTATCACCGGGGGACTACACATTCCCACACTGGAAAGCAGAAGCAGCATCACTCAAGTAGTGGCTCGCACAATCCACCTACTCATCTCTTCCGCTCGCCACAGACTGGTCTTCCACCTATGCAGTCTAATAATTCTTTTCAGCAGCACGTCAATACCAGGGTAAATGCCAACTTTTTCGTGAACCTGGTCATTCAGCTCGTAATTGTGTGCATTATACATTTGCCCCCGTTCAATGACCTTTTCAATAGCTGGCCCTCTTACCTCGACCGACCTATTCATCCCTCTCGGTTCACATAACCCACTCGGCTCCTCCAAACTCTGACTGGATTCTGGATTCTGGAGCCTCTCACCACATCTCTACAGACTTGGCTAACTTATCCCTCCATGCACCATATAATGGTAGTGATGGTGTAGTTATCGGTGATGGTAACAGTTTATGCATCTCACATATTGGCTTTTTGTCTTTTCCACATATCCATCTTATGTTTCGAAATGCTTCGCATGTACCTCAAATGTCCTGCAATTTGATTTCGATATCTCATTTATGCCATGATAATGATGTGGATGTGGTTTTCTCAAATGTTGGTTTTCAGGTGGTGGATCGATATAAGGGGGAGACTCGCCTACGCGGCGTTCACATTAATGGGTTTTTCGTGTGTTCTACTGGTATACATGTTTCTGCTCTAGCCTCCACTAAACAACCTATGTCCACATGGCACGCTCGCCTCGGTCACCCCTCTCCAAAAATTTTAGATTACGTTATTTCTGGTCATCATTTATTAATGAATAAGGTCACCCCTCTTCAAAAAATTTAGATTACGTTATTTCTGGTCATCATTTATTAATGAATAAACAGTTGAACTTTTCTTGCGATTCTTGTAAATGCATTAAAAGTCACAAATTGTCATTTCATAAGTCTAGTCTTGAGTCATCTGCTCCTCCTGAACTTTTTTATTCTGATGTCTGGACATCCCCGGTTATATCTGTTGATGGTTTCAAATACTATGTCATTTTTGTGGACCATTCTAAATATGTATAGTTGTATCCTCTCAAACAAAAGTCTGATGTGCTAACTACATTTATCACTTTTAAGGCTTTAGTTGAGAATTTCCATAAAACTAAAATCATAACTATGTACACTGATAATGGGGGGAGTTTATTGCTCTTCGTCCCTTTTTATCATCTCATGGTATAACTCACCTCACTACTCCTCCTCATACACCTGAACATAATGGTCATGCTGAACGTCGACATCAACATGTTGTTGACACTGGTTTAGCCCTTCTTCATCAAGCATCCATGCCTCTCACTTACTGGCCTTATGCCATGACCGCTGCTACATATATACGTCTACCCAAAATTGCCTTATCCAAGCTCTCATCCTTTGAGAAGCTCCTACATCATCCACCAAACATGTCGAAGCTTCGTGTCTTCGGTTGCCTATGCTATCCTTGGCTCAGACCATATACCTCCCACAAACTTGAGAACACTTCCATGTGTCTTTGTGGGGTATTCTCTAACTCAAAGTGCTTATCTTTGTCTTGATTTATCCTCTAACAAACTTTACACTTCTCGTCATGTTGAGAATAAGTTTTCCTTCCCTGTCATATCCTCACCATCTCCTTCGCTACCACCATTTGATTCTCATGCACAACACACCATTCCCACTCCACCTCCTGTAGAGCATGTTACATCTGCACCAGCACCGAATACTACGTCTCCTCCTGTCATCCCTTCACCACTACCGTCAATTCCTACTCACACGATGGTGACCCCTGCGCGCAACAATATTTTTAAACCAAATATGAGGTATTGTCTTACCTCGACTGTTACCTTTGATGTTGAGCCTACCACTGTTAAGCAGGCCTTCAGTGATAGTCGTTGGAGGGATGCTATGTCTACTGAATTCTCTGCTCTACTCAAGAATGGTACATGGGACTTGGTTCCTTATGAGCCATCTCAAAATGTGGTTGGCTGCAAGTGGATATTTCGTATCAAGAGAAAGCCAGACGGTACAATTGATAAATTCAAAGCGCGTCTTGTAGCTAAAGGGTTTCATCAAAGGCCAGGGGTGGATTTTTTTTAGACTTTCAGCCCGATTGTCAAGCCAGCCACCATTCGTCTAGTTCTCAATCTTGCAGTTTCTCAATTTGGCCCATTCGTCAATTTGATGTGAATAACGCTTTTCTCCATGGTGAACTACAAGATGAGGTATACATGTCTCAACCTCCTGGTTTCTCAGTCGCCAACTTTCCTTCTCATGTCTGCAAACTTCAGAAATCAATTTATGGATTGAAACAGGCTCCTCGCACTTGGTATGCCTGACTGTTTCAGTTCTTGATCTCTTTAGGCTTTAGTTGTACCAAATCTGATGAATCGTTGTTTGTCTACCATCAAGAGGGTATATTGACTTATTTTCTAGTCTATGTGGATGACCTTATTCTTACGGGCAACGATGTCAATTTTCTTAATCGTGTGGTCACCTCTCCTGCCACCAAATTTTCGGTCAAGGATCTTGGTGATCTCTCTTATTTTCTTGGTGTTGAGGTCCTCCATTCCTCCGACACATGCTCATTTACTCAGCGAAAGTATATCACCGATCTCTTGGCTAAGCACAACATGCTTGATGCTAAGTCTGTTCAAACACCAATAGCTCCAACTGTCGCTCTCTCTTTACATGATGGCTCATCTCCCATTGATGCTACCTCATATCGTCAAGTCCTTGGAAGCCTTCAGTATTTATTATTCACCCGACCGGACATTGCATTTGCTGTAAACAAGCTTTCTCAGTTTATGCATGCTCCTACCGAGACACATTGGGGTGCGGTTAAACGACTCCTTCATTACCTCAATGGCACAAGACATCTTAGCATCACTCTCCGACGAGACTCTCCTTTATCACTTCATTGCTTCACTGATGCTGATTGGGCAGGTAATTGTGATGACCGCACTTCTACTAGTGCATATATTGTATTTCTTGGGTCAAATCCCATCTCTTGGAGCTCGCGCAAGCAACGTGCTGTTGCTCGCTCTTCAACTGAAGCTGAGTATAGATCAATTGCAGTTGCTGCTGCCGAGGTTCAATGATTTCGTTCTATCCTTGTTGAGCTCCATGTGCATCTTCCATCTATGCCTGTCATTTATAGTGACAACATTGGAGCTACATATCTGTGCTCGAATCCTATCTTTCATTCTCGGATGAAACATATTGCTATTGATTATCATTTCGTTCGAGACCTTATCAAGACTTCTCAAATCAGGGTTGCTCATGTTTCCTCAGCTGACCAACTTGCCGATGCGCTCACGAAACCCCTTTCTCGTGCTCGATTATCTCTTCTTATGAACAAGATTGGTGTCACAGAACGTTCCCCATCTTGAGGGGGTGTATTAGGAGTATGTGTAAATTAGTTTGCATTGCATCCCACATTGAAATCTTTGTAACTAGAATCATCTATTTAGATATCGTTTAAATGTAAATAAAATATCTCAAAATATTTCTCCACATGGGAAAGAAGGGAAATAAGAAATGAAGGGAAAAGCTAAAAACATTTGTCCCACATTGGAAAATTATTGTTGAGGAAGTGGGTGTATAAAAAGAAACTCACATTTAGCTTGTAAGAACCTCAAACTTGTGTGCGAGCGCGACCTACTTATACGAATGTGTCAACGATTTGATGACGGATTGACAAGTTAAGTTGAGAGGTGACTTCCGAGAGGCTCACTTCAACGATCATTTTTTTAGTACTATAATGTCTACTTAAGTTAAAGTTCTAACAATTGTCTCCTTAGACTAGAATGAAAGTCTAGCCATTAAACATCACTATACAAAACAATAAAAAGATGGTGCCAATATGTCCTCTTCTTCAATTCTTTCTCACATCCAGAGATGTATGCATGTGTGTATGTATTTTAATTTATTTGATTTTTTTTGTCGCGATTCTCTTTACGAGATATTTTACATGGTTCAAATCTTATCACCATTACTCGATCTTAGCAGTTTCAATAATTTTTACACTTTAACTCGAAATGTTACATAACTTGAAATTCATAGAAATTTTACAATCAAAGCAACAATACTATAGTCCCATAACTCACATTATTAAAAGCAAAATATAGTTGTTATAAAACAATTAACTAAATCACATAATTTACACACTAATTAAGACTTATCAACTAGAAAAGGAGATTTCTCAATATTTGGATATAAAGCTCATTATTTTGAAATTATTTTTCTAAACAAATAATATATTAATCTTTCTTTTAATTTCAATTATCTATTTCAAAGTCCAAACAAAGAACTTCTCATAAATAATAGTATAGAGCAAAACTTGTATAAAATTTTCTAGTGTATAATTTTTTTTTTTAAAAAAGGCCAAATTACAAATACTCGTTGATCATTGGATCCCATGCATATATTCCTTTCCGCCCATAGCTTCAAACTATTGGCTCATTTTTCTTTTAAATTTGGTGAGTTGACTTAAGAAAACTATACTTATGATATAAATTTAAAAATTTGCTCCCAGATATGTTACGATATATACACATGTGTGTTATTGAAAAGACAAAATATGTGTTATTAATCATTAAAAATTTATTTTTTGTACTTTTCAAGTAATTATAAGGAGAATTTTTGCAAGAATAAATATGTGTTACTTAATTTATCTTTCATTCTTTTTATTGATTATGTTGATAATATGTTGTTAATGTATTAATACATATTTTAATGTCTTACATATTTATCTACGGAGAAATAAATATTTGTAAATACAGTAACACACATTTGCTCCCTAATTTGTGTTACTACATGGACAAATGTATGTTACAATAAGAATAAAATATTTGTTACTATAAGAATAAATATATATTTTTTAATTTAAGCATCTTTCTTTTAAATTTAGGTATATTGATTCAGGTAGTAATACAATTTTTATTATTTTATATATATTATTATATGAAAAATAATTATTTCAATAAAAGTAAATAAATATTTGTGAAAAATCAATTTTTGTCCTTATAGCAACACACATTTTGCTCTTATATTATGTGAAAAATTATTTATTCCATAAAAATGAATGAATACATATAAAATAGCAACATTTCACAAGATAGTAATACACATTTAATTTAATAGTAACACATATTAGCTCTCCAGTTTGTGTTACTATATGAGTAAATATGGCGTTATTGTAGGATAAAATAATTTTTTGTTTAGAACAAATATGCATTTCTTAACTTAATTATCATCCATTAAAATCTAGGTATGTTGATTCATGTAGTAATACACTTTCTACAATTTTATGTGTTATCATAAGAAAAAATAATTGTTTTTATACAAATAAATATTTATGAAAACTTTTTTTTTGTAAGAAGATACATTTTGCTCTTACATTGTATGAGAAAAATGTTTATTTCTACATAAATAAATAAATATATGTAAAAAAAATTCCCTCCATCCTAGTGGAGTTTTCACCACATCAAGTGCACAATTTTTAAGAAAAGTAGGATGATATGTATAATTATATTATTAAAATAATAAAATTATTGAATTGAATGTAAAAATAATATTTTTTTTATAAAATATGTGAATAGTGTGAGAATTGAATTAAAGTAGTACTTTTCATTTATAGGGTATACAAACAATTATGGAACGATAAAAAAAGGAAAATGTGTGAATAATTATGGGATGAAGTGAGTAGCATTTAGTATAAAACACATATATTATCTAATAGTAACATATATTTATTAAGAAAAAAAACTAAAATTTAGTTTACAAAAAAAAAAAAAAAAAACAGCACAATTTTAACTCACTCGATATTTTAAACCATAAATTTTTAAATATAAATAATTTAATTTTATGGTAGAATATTTTATTCAAAATTTCGTAGTCTTGTACCAATAACAGTGGTTCACCTAGCCTCCATATAAACATTATCAGCCACAACATTTGACTCTGGGAACACAAAAAACAAGCACGTCCAATATCAGCCGCCAAAAGGAACACTGAAGAAAAGGATGCATAAAAGCGTGTAGTTGTCTCGGAAAATTTTGAGAAAATAGTTGCTAATTAAATAATTTTATCAGTTGTAACTTAAATTTTATACTGTCATTTTTTGAGATGTGCATTCCAGTAACAATTAATTTACACTCATAAAAATTGTTAAGTGTAAAGATAAGCTGAGTTTGAGTACTGAAGATTAGTCAGGAATCCTGATCCTGAGTATTGGATCCGGAGGAATATTCCTGTGGAAAGCATCCAGAGTCTGGACGAAGATTTGATCCTGAGTCAGGAGTGTTCTGATCATGACACTCATCCTGAATGTCATCCTGAGTGGTCAGATCAGTGAAGACACTGAAGACTCAGTAAAACTGAAAGCAATTCTGAGAGATCATCCTGAGCTGAAAATCACCTAGTCCCTGAGTCACTCAGCATGAAGACGATCCTGAGCTGACAGTTAAGAAAACAGAGCATGACAAAGACGACTTCACCAGAGTGATAAAGTCGGTTATTTGGGCAGCTGACGGAGTAGTCTCATTGGACGCCGGAACAGTTATTCAAGGCGGTTATAACCATATGAATCTCGTTGATTGGTTAAGAGCTCAAAGGTGGTTAAGGGTCTGATCTATAAATATGTATTCATTCCAATTTTTGAGAGAGTGCTTCATTCTAAATCTTAGAGAGAGAAAACTTGTATTCTGTAAACATTATTCATCATTTAGTGAAGTGAGCCAACCCCATCCGTGGACGTAGATCAATTTGATCGAACCACGTAAATTGCTTTGTTCTTTTGATTTCCTGATTATTTCTGTTGAGTGTGTTCATCCGGCAAGTTCTTCCAATTGCTCTAAAAACTTCAAATTGAGTTCGATTCAGTTCCGATCATATTTCACAACAATTGGCGCCGTCTGTGGGAATCGGAGGAGGAATCGACTGGTTAATCATCAATCATGGCATCCACCAAGCTGGAATTTGAGAAATTCACTGGAGCAAACGATTTTGGTTTGTGGAAGATCAAGATGAAGGCTCTCTTGACTTATCATGGGCTGACCAATGCTCTGAAACCTGAAGATCAATGGCCCCCTTCTTCGTCAGAAAATCCAGGCAAGAAACAAGAAATATTGGAAAAGGCTCATAGCACAATCATCTTGTGTCTGGGGGATAAACCTCTGAGGGAGGTGTGCAAGGAGAAGACTGCCATTGAGGTTTAGAGTAAGCTGGAGAAGGTGTATCAGACCAAGTCTGTCACCAACAAGTTGTTCATGAAACAAAAACTGATGTCATTCAGGATGAATGAAGAGAAGGAGTTTATTGAACAACTTGAGGAATTCAACAAGGCTGCTGATGATCTTGAGAACCTGGGAGTGGAAATTGATGATGATGATAAGGTTCTGATGCTCATGAATTCTTTGCCTAAATCCTTTGAGAATTTCAAGGATACCTTACTATTTGGGAGGCAGGATAAATTGTCCTTTGATGATATTCTGGGTGCGCTAAAAACTAAGTCTATTCAGCTACAAGCTGATAAGAAAAATTCAGTTCAGGCTGAAGGATTGAATGTCAGGTTCAAGAAGGGAAAGAAAGATTTTCAGAACAAGAAGAAGAAGAACATAAAGGGGCCAAAATCTGGTGATTTTGTTGAGAAGAGGAAATGTTTTGCTTGTCACAAAACTAGTCATCTCAAGAAGAATTGCCCTGACAGAAATAGGAATCAGGGAGAAGAACAAAAAACTGATATAACTGTTGCTGCTGAAGATGGGTATGATAGTGTTGAGGTGTTAATGGTTACTAACCTGAAACTGAATGAAGAGTGGGTACTGGATTCTAGATGTTCATTCCATATGTGCCCTGATGAATCATTATTCAGGGAGTTGAGGAGGTTTGATGGAGGCTCAGTTGTTCTGGGCAATAATCAGACATGTAAGGTGAAGGGGAGTGGGTCTGTCAGGTTGAAGCTGCATGATGGAGTAGATAAGATACTCTCAAATGTGAGGCTGGTGCCAGAACTGAAGAGAAATCTGATCTCCCTGGGTTCACTGAATCAACTGGGTTATGAGTTCAACACTGAGGATGGTTATATCCTGATAACCAAAGGCAAGAAGGTATACATGAAAGGCAAGAAAGTCAATGGGTTGTATATCCTGATTGGAAGCACTTCTTCAGGGTCAGCAAACAATGTTATGGACAGCACTGAGGCAATGATATGACATAAAAGATTGGGCTATATTGGAGAAATGGGGCTCCAAGAACTTTCAAAGCAGAAGGCATTTGGGGAAGGAAAGGTGATGAAATTGGATTTTTGTGACAATTGTGTCCTGGGCAAATCCAAGAAAATCTCATTCCCTAAAGGTAAAAAGACTACTGATGCACATCTGGATTATGTTCATTCTGATATCTGGGGACCAGCTAAGGCGGAGACTCATGGAGGGGGAAGATACTTCATGACAGTCATTGATGACTTCAGCAGGAAAGTATGGGTATTCATATTCAAGCAGAAGAGTGAGGCCTTGGCAAGATTCAGGGATTGGGTCAGTGAACAAGAAAATAAGAGAGGAAGATCCATTAAACATCTCAGGACTGATAATGGATTGGAGTATGTATCAGAGGAGTTCAACAATTTCTACAAGGAAAGGGGGATCACTAGACACAGGACTGTTCCTGCAAATCCTCAGCAAAATGGCTTGGCTGAGAGGATGAATAGGACAATCCTGGAAAAGGTCAGGAGTATGTTGTCAAATGCAAAGCTACCCAAGGTGTTTTGGGGGGAAGCAGTCAGTACAGCTTGTTATCTTATTAACAAGTCACCTTCCTCAGCAATTGAGTTCAGGACACCTGATGAGGTGTGGTATGGGAGGATCTCGGACTACAATAACCTGAAGGTATTTGGTTGCTCAGCTTTTGCCCACATCAGGCAGGATAAGTTGGAACCTAGAGCACTGAGATGTATCTTCTTAGGATATCCTAAGGGAGTGAAAGGATACAAGTTATGGTGTTTGGAACCTGGACATAAAAGGTGTATTGTCAGTAGAGATGTGACTTTCAACGAGAAAGTCATGGGATATAATCAGCCCATCAGCATACACGACTCAGATGGTATACTTTCAGGAGATGGATCTCAGGTAGAGGTGGAGACTCCTGAAAGGAACTCAGGACAAGGTATTTTTGAGGTAGGTGAAACCTCAGGGAGGACTCAGGAGGAGTCAGAGGAAAGTGATATTGATGATCATTCTGACCATTCAATTTCAGATATTGAAGGCCAAGATCTCAGGAATTATAGTCTAGCAAGAGACAGACACAGGAGAAGCATACACCCTCCAACTAGGTTTGGTCAGGCTGACATGGTGTCCTATGCCCTGATAACCACTGAAGAGGTGAGGCATCAGGAACCACAAAGTCATGCTGAAGCCGTGTCAGGTAAAGACAAGGAGAGATGGATATTGGCCATGACTGAGGAACTTCAGTCATTAGAGAAGAACAACACTTGGACCTTAGTGAACAAAGTTCAGGGACAGAAGGTAGTCAGTTCCAAGTGGATCTTCAAGAAGAAATCTGAAATGGGGTCAGGAGGAAGAGAGAAGCTGAGATATAAGGCAAGGCTTGTTGCCAGAGGCTTCACTCAGAGAGAGGGGGTAGACTTCAATGAGGTATTCTCACCAGTGGTGAAACACTGTTCAATCAGAATCCTATTGTCAAAGGTAGCTCAGGAGGACTTGGAACTTCAGCAGTTAGATGTCAAGACAGCCTTTCTACACGGAGACCTGGAAGAAACTATACACATGTAACAACCTGAAGGTTTTATTCTACCTGGGAATCAGGATAAGGTGTGTCTACTGAAGAAATCATTGTATGGACTGAAGCAAAGTCCTAGGCAATAGTATAAGAAGTTTGATAGTTTTATGATCTCCATAAGCTTTACAAGATGCAGGTATGATAGTTGTGTCTATCTTGAAAAACAAGGGAAGGAAGTACTCACATATCTGCTGATCTATGTGGATGACATGTTGGTTGCAAGCAAGAGTCCTGAAAGAATTCAGAGGTTGAAGGAAAAACTGAGTAGCACATTTGACATTAAGGATCTGGGTATGGCTAAGAGGATACTAGGCATGGAAATTATCAGAGATAAGGACAAAGGGAGGTTGTTCTTAACTCAGAAGGATTACATCCTGAAGATACTCAGGAGGTTCAACATGCATGAAGCCAGAGTTGTATCTACACCCCTCGGACAACAGTTCAAACTGTCATCAAGTCAGTGTCCGAAATCAGAAGAAGAGAAGGCACAAATGAGTAAAATCCCTTACTCAAATGGGATAGGTAGCATAATGTATGCTATGGTGTGCAGCATGCCAGATTTAGCACATTCAGTCAGTGTGGTCAGTAGATTTATGGCAAATCCGGGAAAGACACGCTGGGAGGCTTTTAAGTGGATAATGTGATACTTAAAAGGAACTGAGAATCTGGGGTTACTCTTTGAGAAGACTAAGGATGGCACTAAACCACTTCAGGGATATGTGGACTCAGATTATGCTGGAAGCATTGATACGAGGAAATCCTTATCAGGATATGTGTTCACATTATATGGTACAACAATCAGTTGGAGAGCAGTACTCCAGTCAGTAGTGACACTCTCAACTACTGAGGCTGAGTATATTGCGATGACTGAAGCAGTGAAGGAAGCAATGTGGCTCAAGGGTATGATTAAAGAATTTGGAATCAGACAAAAGGAAGTTGCAGTTCAGTGTGACAATCAGAGCACAATTCATTTGGTTAAGCATCAGGTCTTTCATGAAAGGTCAAAGCATATTGATGTCAGACTCCATTTTGTGAGAGATGTGGTGGAAAAGAAAGCGATTTCAGTGCAGAAGGTTTCCACTGAGGACAATGCTGCGGATATGCTGACTAAGGTCTTTCCTATTTCCAAATTCAAATATTGCTTGGAGCTGATCAAGCTGCAGTCATGGGATGTACCATGAGGTATGTCCTGAGGTGGAGTGTGGAGTGTGGAATGGGGGAAACTCACTTACTTTAAGGTGGAGAATTGTTAAGTGTAAAGATAAGCTGAGTTTGAGTACTGAAGATTAGTCAGGAATCCTGATCCTGAGTATTGGATCCGGAGGAATATTCCTGACGAAAGCATCCTGAGCCTGGGCGAAGACTTGATCCTGAGTCAGGAGTGTTATGATCCTGACCCTCATCCTGAATGTCATCCTGAGTGGTCAGATCAGTGAAGACACTGAAGACTCAGTAAAACTGAAGGCAATCCTGAGAGATAATCCTGAGCTGAAAATCACCTACTCCCTGAGTCACTCAGTATGAAGGCGATCCTGAGCTGACAGTTAAGAAAACAGAGCATGGCAAAGGCGACTTCACCAGAGTGATAAAGTCGGTTATTTGGGCAGCTGGCGGAGTAATCTCATTGGACGCCGGATTAGTTATTCAAGGCGGTTATAACCATATGAATCTCGTTGATTGGTTAAGAGCTCAAATGTGGTTAAGGGTCTGATCTATAAATATGTATTCATTCCAGTTTTTGAGAGAGTGCTTCATTCTAAATCTTAGAGAGAGAAAGCTTGTATTCTGTAAACATTATTCATCATTTAGTGAAGTGAGCCAACCCCATCCGTGGACGTAGATCAATTTGATCGAACCAAGTAAATTGCTTTGTTCTTTTGATTTCCTGATTATTTCTGTTGAGTGTGTTCATCCGGCAAGTTTTTCCAAATGCTCTGAAAACTTCAAGTCTTATTGAGTTCGATTCAATTCCGATCATATTTCACAACAAAAATAAATAAAATATTTTTAATTAGCTCTCTCATAATCATTTTTTTTTTTAGCACCAATAAAATATATTCCGGAATTAGCATTTGCAAATATATGAACAGTGATACTTGAAGAACAAAGAAACTGAGCTGCAATTTTAGTGCCAAGCATAGCATCAGAAGCCGCCTGTTATTAATGAAGAAAGATGAGGAGTTGGTCCTCCAAAATAGGGTAGGGAGTAGACCGAATTGAGATGAGTTTCTTGTTGAAAAGTCATAAACTTGGTATATAAATATTAGATTTAGATTTGATCTTTGAAAGCCTATAAAATTAAATTGGTTCGCTAACCTTCACATCTTCAACTTATTTAGAGAAAATAATTTATTTCCTCACTTCTAGAAATTGGGGTTTTCTTGATATTTTAAATTGTCATTTTACATAATTTTTTAGTACATTTTATTTTTCAGGATGTCCTCTACATTAATGTAACAATAGGATTCTATCTATTACTGCATTCTTAAATGTCATGAAAAAGTAGTTTAACCTACACTTAATAATTAACAATATTAATTTCTCAATATAATGCATACTAAATATTATAATATTATTTATTAAATTTATTTTTATTTTTCTATCATTTTTAGTTTTAGATAAAACTCTCTCTGTCCCATTATAAGTTGCTCATTTTGCCGTTTTCGTCCGTTCCACTATATGTTACTCATTTGCTTTTTTTACCTTTTTAGGAAACTACTATTCACTTATTTATTATTATTTTCAATACTTTTTACATTATTTTTTTATTTTTCTTTATCACATCACATGTACTATATCAATATTTTTATACCCTTCTTAATATTTGTGCCAAAAGTTGTGAGCAACTTATAAGGGGACAGGGGAGTAATACACAGACTAATTGTAATGATATTTTTGTTCACTTAAATTTTTCTTTTACGATTTAGTTTAATATTAATTAATAATACAATATTAAGTGTCATGAACTTCTTTTATAAAAATAATATTGATTAGATTAATAACAATAATAGCATAATTTTTTTAGTATTGATAATAATTAAATAATAACAATAATAATTATAAATTTAAAAAAATTTAAGTCAAGAATAATATTCTAGATGTTATTTTATTAACAATATAGTAAACTAATGTTCACAAGATACTGTACTAGATAATAAGTCCTAATTTATACTAATAGACAATATATAAAATTCCTACATATCACTCTACAAAAAAGAAATAAACTAAAATTTTAAACAGAGTAAATTAAGCCCTCTACTCCTCCAACTCTAGCAACAGCAAATCTCGGTCTTCATTCTTGAGTATATTAGGCCCTCTTATCCTCCAATTTTAGCAAAAACTGATCGATCGGTCTTCATCCTTATTTAAATCCAGCTCTACAAAAACATATAGCACATGTTACAAGTTTAAAATTCTGCATAAACAAAATTTAAGGATGTAGGCAAATAAATTAATTATCACAGGCCTCAAACAAAATGATATAAAATAGTAGTCAAGTTTGTAAAATTTACAAACTTTCATTTAGACTCTTAGAAGACTACAACTACAAGTTCACGTGATGACAATATCATTTATCCTTTGCATGATCAAAATATTAGAGCTTTAAAATATAATATCCAAATGACGAAAATAATGATATCAAATTATCCATTATTCTCAACCATTTCCATGGAATTAAGATCCATGATTCCCAACTATGAATCAAGCAATTGAACTGTTTATGCCACAGAAACAGAGGGTAATCAAGAAAAGCTCCATCTTTTCCTCGATGGAAAAATAAAACAATTTCAAATCAAAATAAAAATAGAAACAACAAAAATGACAAATTAATCCTGCTAAATCTTAATCTAACAAAAAAAAAAAAAAACACACATAACCCCTAAAATTCAGAATTCCAATAATATCAACAAAAAGATTTTTCTTACCTTATGGGCTGTGAAAAAAACAAAGGTGAAATCCAAGTTCAGTTTTTTATCTACATTCATATATTAAAGTAAAAGGTAATCTCGCACAATGTGATATCAAATTATCTAAGACACTCAAAATATGCACAATAATTGGTATTTAGAGTAAAGACAATAATAAAAGGTGCAAAAGCATGAAAAATACAAACTTGATAAAGAATCTTTATAATCGATATCCAAAAAACAATCAACCTTCACAAGGTGTTACCTACACATATAATATAGTTAAAGAATCGAACTAAAGATGTAGAAATAAATTTATAACAATGTCATGATTTAAAATAATATGAATACATACCAAATTGCAAGGCTAAAGAATCATTTCTCCAAGTACATGTGCAAACTTTCTAAGATTACCATAAGGCCTTATCAATTCTTCTTCCGGTTCAAACACAACTTTCACATTTACCTCGCACCAATTTGGTCCCAAGATCGTAGCCCTCCAACTTTAGAACATGGATCAACACTATTAATGCATCCTTTAGCAACAATTTTGTTGTCATTGAATAAGCTTTTGAGAGTAACATAGGTACCAACCTTAAGGACAAAAAACTTAAAATTAGTATTCTCATACATGTAATTAATTCTAGAAGATTTAACATATATGACCACTAAGATATGTTATAACTGGTTGTTGGAAGAATTTTATAATGATGCTGATTATGTGGCTGATTAACCCTTGAATTCTTACAAACAATAATCAAAGTTGGATTAGAAGTAGTATTGATAGAGAGAGAAAGTAGAGAGAAGTTTGTTTTGGATAATATTTGCTTAGAAAGAAAAAATCTAATACAGGGGACCTATTTATAGCTTTGCATGTAATGAGGTGGCATGTATTAAGCTTATGTGTAGCTTAATTATCTGACAAGTATCCTTAAGACTTGTCCACCCCTTATGCACTAATTACATTGCTCTCAACCTACTATATTACTATTGGCTACCTACTAAGCTACTGATTCCTACTCCGGATAGGGCGAGCTTCTCTGTCTTGTGCTATTCCGAGGTCCAATGCTTATAGTTGGGAGTTGTCTCTTGTCTCCAGCTCAAGGCGAGCTACTGGGCGAGCTTCTTCTCTCTCTATTGTGTTGATTAGTCATAGGATGGTGACTAGAGATGTTAAACGGGCTGGCCCTAACCCTACAGGGCTCCGGGCCTAAACGGTCCCGGGCCTTAGCGGTTCATCCTTAACGGGCCGCTATATGTTCTGACCTAACCCTAACCCTAACGGTCCGCGGGCTAAACGGGCCACTAACGGGCTCGGGGTAAATTTTTTTTACAAATTTAAAATTTAATATAAAATAGAACTAATGATTTAATAACTAAAGTTCACACATCCCTAAAAGTTTTGAATTAATTGAGATCTAACTTATTTACTTATTTTCTATTTTAATTTGTAGTTAAGTTATTAGTTAATAATGAATTAGTAATTAATAATTAGTAAAAATATAATTAATAAAGTTTACAATTACGTAACACAAGTGAGGAGAAATCAGGCCAGCCCACAGCCATAGTACACAGGCCCACGGTCCACACCTCCAAAGCCCACAATCACTTTCCAATTTAATTAACTTATATTATATATTAATTATTTAATTTAATTAAAAAAACCGGGCTACCGGGCCAGCCCGATTAACCGGCGGGCTAGCCCGTTTAGCCCGCGGGCTAACCGGTCCGGGCCAAAAAGGTCTGGTTTTATACGGGCCGCCATATGCTCGGACCTAACCCTGTAAAAAATAGGGTTAAACTGGCCGACCCTCCAGCCCGCGGCCCGTTTAACATCTCTAATGGTGACGTGGTCTTGGCCACTTAGCGCAAGCTATGGGTGAGCTATTAAGCCTTGAGCTTTTGATTATGTTAATTCCCCCATATGAGCCCGCTTTAGTTAGCCTATCAACATTTGCCCCATATGTTAATTCCGGCAATTTATCTTCGACATTGACAAATTTCCATTCGATCCCTCAAGGTAGAGACATTAATCTTCTTTTCTTTTAATTTTTCTTGTGTTTTCCTTCATTAATATTCTGAGACTTTCCCGGCCACTCTCCATACATTCCGATCATCTTCTCCATAATTTTCGGCCGCCCCTCCCTTTTCCGGCCACCAGAATTTCAAACGTCAGTTGTTTTAGGAAATCATTAGTTAGACTTCCGACTTCGTCTTTAAAATTATGTCTTCCCGATCTTCATCTTCAAGCCGCACTATCTCCCATCGAAACCCAGGCAAAAGACCAATGATTGAAGATGAAGCTATACCGCAACTGACTCCAGTAGAGATTGGATCTAGCTCCGAGGTGACCTCTGTAGCTCGCTAAGTGTCGGGCGAGCAACTGGGCGATGTCCGCAGTGACCCAAAAGATATGGCGATGAACTCTGGGGGGATATCTGGCGAGCTAGTTCGCGAACTAGAGGACGAACTGACTCAAGATAGTGGTGAGGAGGTCGCCGTGTCTGGTGGTCTCTCCGGCAAACTAGCGCACGAGCTATCGTAATATCCCCAATCCATCAACTTTCTAGCACCCCAGGTCCCAGAACATAATATCCCCATGGCTGTTGAGCACGAACTGGACTGGGATGATTACTTGGCGAGGTACCAGGCGAGTTTCCCCACTCCCGAGCAAACTATAAGGGAGGTAGCCGAGGTCAATGACTTCAAGGCGAACAAAATCCGAAGCGTGATTGCGGAGGACATGCTCCCGAACCTCCGCAACACATACCAGATTTCTCTAAATATCCATATGTATGCTCCCGGTCCCAAAGAGCGAGCTGACCTACCTCCGGCCGGCCTCACCACAATCAACGTCCACAGCTTAGAGGCCGGGCTCACACTTCCTCTCCGTCCTATTATTGGCCGGTTCCTTTTTGACATGAACCTGGCTATTACACAGCTTACCTCTAACGGTTGGAGCAACCTGCTAGCCGTTTAAAGATCTTCGAACTAGATGGGTATAAAAATCGCTTGACCACAGCCGAGATCAATTGCGTCTTCAACATTACTAAACAAAAAGCTAAAGGCAAATGATATTACTGAACAAGTTTGTGCTCAAGCAGAAGGGTCTCAACGATTTTCTTGGGTTGCCCAGTGAAGGTTTGGATCTAGAGACCTTCATGGCTGGAGAGGAGGAGAAATTTCTTGAAACAATCACTAAGAAGAAAGAGCACTATGTCCCTAATCTCAATAAGAAACTACTCAAACCTAAGTTTGAAATATTGGCAGAAATTGTTGGCTCGTGAACAAATTATTGAATATATTTCTTTATGTTATTTTGTATTTTAAGGCCTCATTTGGTTCGTTAGATAAGCTAAGATAAATTAAATTATCTTATCTAATTTGATGTTTGGTTTAATGGGCAAAAGCCCAAGATTAATAAAAAGCCCAAAACTAAAATTCAATTATCTTATGAATGAAAGATAATATTATCTTAGGGAAGATGTATGATAATAATCAATTGTGTTTATCTTTACTAAAATACTCCTCTTATATTGGAAAGGAGAACCATAATTCACTTTATTTTTGTTTATGATATAGAGGACAAAATTGTCAATTGTATATTTTTTTGTTATTAATCTTACAATCCAAACATTCAAAATAAAATTATCTTACTGTTGATAGAATTTACTAATCGGTGTTTTTATGTGGCTTGTTTTATCGTATTAATCCTATCAAACAATAAACTAAGATTTGTGTTCTTAGTTGTTCTTGAGGGTTGAATGTAGAGAGAGAAAATGAGAGCTTAGAGAGAGAAAGTAAGAGTAGGATTGTATTCCCTTTTTTTTAATAGTTATAAGAGAGGTCTTATTCATAGGTGTGCAAGTGTGAGACGACACCTTACGAGCCTATTTGGCTTCCGGTGTTGACGAGGGTTCCTTACCCTCGTCTTGGTCCCCCACACTGCTCCCCTTTCAATGCCCCTTTCTACTACATGTACATGTCCTATCTATACACCCGCTGGTTGGGTTTCCGGGCCCGGCGAGCTGCCTGGCGAACTCCCTTGCCTTGTGCCATTTCTGGGAGTATAGGGATGGGTTTCGGCACCCCCTAGCGGGTGAGCTCCCCTCGCGAGCTCTCCTCGTTTCGCCCGATTGGTAAGCTCTCCTCGTTAGTCCCAGGCTTTCAAGGCCTGGGAGAGCTGCTACCCACTTCGCCGAGCTCGGTGACCTGTGGGTCCTTCGTAATTATACTGATGCCTGCTGTGTTAGTTCGCCTTGTCAACATTTTCCCCCCAGCTCGCGCGCATCATGACTTGTCAAATGTGTGGGAGAGCTGACTTATGTCCACGGGTGAGGGCTCGAACCTTGGCGAACTACACTCGGGCAAGTGCCGAGCTAGAGGGCGAGCTCTACCATGGCGGTTGCCTCGGCCGACGTGGTGCGAGAATCCAGGCGTCATGGATGCCTTTTTAGGCGTGGTTTCCCGCGCCCATTATGGCAACCTTTCAAATTCTTTACAAAAAGGCCCTCGCACTTTTCGAATATCACACCTCGCCCCGACGCCTATAAATAGGGGAGGGTGAGTTTATTTCTCACTTTCCCACATACGAGTTTTCAGAGCAACTTCCGGCGGACGACATCCTCGCTTCCAACGAAGTTTCCGGCGCCCCCCCGAGGTAGGAAACCCATTTCCTTTTCTTTTCTTATCCTTTCCATTCGATTCCTCTGAGTTTTCTAGAAGTTTCGAACGCTTCCGGTAACACCCCAGCTTTTTCGATCACCTTCGTTCCGTAACACTCGAAATCCATCGAGATTATGTCGACCCAAACACCAAGTGAGACTCGGTTGAACCGCAACCCTGGAAAATGCCCCATGACAGAAGACGAACTCATCCCTCAAACGACCCCGATAATGATTGGTTCCAGTTTCGAGGCGACCTCGGTAGCTCGCCCAGACTCTGGCGAGCTGCTCGGAGAGGTCCGTTCTGTTTCGGAGGAAGGGCCCTCCAGCGCCGTTGTTAGCGAGGTATGGGAGGAAGGCGAGGAGGTCGCCCATGAGGAAAGGGTTGCCAGTGGCAATGAAGGGCCGGTCAAGGTCCGCAAGGAGGTCGTCGAGGCCAGCGAAGAGGTCACCGACATAGGCGAGGAGGGGGCGACCTGGAGGAGGTTACAATCGAATGGTTCCGTTCAATCGGTTTCCCAGAGCCCCAATTGATCGAACACCAGGTCCCCAACGAGGTCGTCCACCTCTTTGATTGGGATGAGTATGTCGCCTAGCACGGGGCGAGCTTTGGACTTCCCGGGCGGGAATATCGGGATGCGGCGAACAAATCCGATTACAAGGCAAGTGAGGTCGTCAGCGTTATCCACGAGTATCAGCTCCCTCATCTTCGTGAGAAATATCGGATCCCGCTTGACGTCTTCTTGTATGCCCCGAGGAAGGACGAGCGAGCTGATGTACCTCCGGCGGGGTTGACGGCCATTAATGTGCACACCCTTGAGGCCGGGCTGACTTTGCCATTGCATCCGATTATTAGCCGGTTCCTGCTCGATAACAACCTTGCCATCACCCAGCTCACTCCCAACGCCTGGAGTAATCTACTGGCGGCGCTGGCGGTCTTCAGGTAGGAGGGGTACGAGAACCAGCTAACTACCGCCGAGATCAATGAACTCCTCGCCGTAACTCGGCAGGTGAACGATGGCAAGGGGTATTACTACCTCCGAGCTCACCCGGGAGAGAAATTCCTGAGGGTCCTCCTGAACAAGGTCCACGATTGGAAGAATTTGTTCTTCTTTATGGGCGTAGACTGGCGAGCTTCGACGAGCTACTCCGGGCGAGGAGAACGAATTCCAACCCCCGACGAATATGGGGAGGCTAGCAGTAGGTCGCCTACTTGGTGTGTGTGGGTTGAATTAGATTTACTAATCTAATTCTTTCCTTTTTGCAGGTTTGAAGCATCACATCTCTAGCCGCAGGAAGCCCGAGACATCTCTTGAGTTCGACGTGGTGCGAGCCGTCTGCTATCTGAGGGGTCAAGAAGATCAATATATTGCCCACCTGACTCAGCACCATTGCCTGAGGCTCGCCGGACTCCTCACCTTGCCCCACCACCTCGCGATCCAAGGTCCTGATCTTCCAGGTTAACAACTCTTCTGAGATCGCCCATGGGGGGGTCAGCTCGCCCGAGATGCTAACTGCTTGACCCTATCTTTCTTGCAGACGGTAGTAGGGTCGCCTTCCCAACGGTCGAGATCCCTGAGGCTTACCAAATCCTAGCTCACCATTTCCAAATGGGTCCACCTCACCCCAACAGGATCACCCCTCCTTTGATACTCGTGTTGGACGCGAGTAAGAAGGCCGAGCTCGCCCAGGGGAAGGGCGAGGCAGGCGGGTCGGGGACCCAAAAGGGGCAAACTAAGGCCCCCGAAAAGACAAAGGCCACCGAGGTCGCCAAGGTGAGCCGAGGTGGAGGGCGAACTGGAGCCGTTCCAGAGCGAGGTCTAGGGAGAAAGAGTCTCCACAGGAGCGATGGGTCCCGAGTAGGGGATGAGGACCCTCAGACTCGTAAGAGGACCAAGTACACCGGTCTGCACGATGAGGATTCTGATCGGGCCGAGCGAGCCTCGGTGAGGTCCAGGCAAGGTGGATCTGCCCAATCCACTGCTCCGTTGGCAGCTACGCCCATTCGGAGCTCGCCGCCTTCCCCGTCTCCTTTCGGGGTTCGGGCCACTGACGATACGCTCTTGGGTTGGGACCCCGAGCGAGTTCAGTAAGTAGCTCACCCTCTTAGTCTTTATCATTGTTGTCTTCATTTTTTTTTTTTAACTCCCAACTGTTTTGACCTCGCAGCGATGACCCCATTTCTTACCCGAATCACCACGAGACCCTACATGCTTTTGAGCGATCTCGCTCGCTGACGTCCATGCGTAGCCTCCATTCGGGCATGGTCCGGAATACCGTGAGCTAGATGCCGAGGTATTGGTCCGCTCCTCAGGTGGCCACCATCAGCGGCCAGAACTTAATCGAGAATCTTCTCCTCTCGGCCCATTATGCAAGTGGGTTACTGCTTGCCAATCAAAAGGCTTTGGAGCAGGCTGCCGAGCTGGAGGCAGGTCGCCAAGAAAAGAACAAAAGGGTGCTCGCCTTGGCGGACTCCACCGACAAGGCCAAGAAGCAGGCGAAGCTCGCCGAGGAGAAGGCCGCCTCATCCTTGGCTGCCGAGCAGAGTGCCCTGAAGCAGCTCGAGGACCTCCAGCGTAAGCTCGCCGGGCTAGAACAAGAAGCGAAGGCCAAGATCAAGGCCAAGGAGGACGAGCTCGCCGAGAAGCTCGCTAAAGAGATCGGCGAGCACGAGGTGACCAAGAAGGACCTGGCACTGCAGCGGGGTCTAGTCAGGAGCGCGGACGAGGAGTGCTCAAAGTTGAAGGATGAGCTCTCGGCCAAGGTAAACGAGGTCACCGAGCTTCGTCACAATGCTTCCACCTCGGCGGAACTGGTCACCGAGAGGGCTGAGGCCTCGGATAAGGGTTTCGTGCAGTGCTATGCCGAGGTCCTACGGGCTCTCTGGTGGGCTCGAGCTCACAATGAGGATGAGGTCAAAGCCGTAGTGGGCGAGTTCAAGGAATGCTTGGACAGAGTCCCCTTCCCCGACGGCGCCGAGCTGGACATTGGCGACCTCCCAGAGCTCGGGATTCCTCTGGATTTCGTTCCGGCACAGTTCAAGATTATCAATACTATCCCGGTGCTGGAACTAAATGTTGGCGAAACGGAGGTCGCCAACGAGGAGGAGCAGACCCCACTCACCGTTGCACAGCTCCAAGAGGCCTGCAGGGATGCTATGCTGAATCTTGGCGAGTTCAACGCCAGCGGGCTTACCGGCAACATCACTTCTGAAGTCGAGCTCGCCCTCCCGGCCGACCAGGTCGCCCCCAGCTCCGCCGAGGTGCCTTCTGATGCCCCCGCAGCTCCAGAGACTTAGGGAGCTTTTCAGTTAGTTTTTGTTTTCCAAGTTGTAGTAGCTCGCCGGGCTACGTAGCTCGCCCATAATGAGCTCTTTTTGTAGTCTTTCATTTTGTTCAAGTAGTTGTAGCTCGTCGGGCATGTGTAGCTCGCCCAGAAGGAGCTTTTTGCATTTTAAAGATGGTCAGTTGGCCGACCTTTGTGGCCAGCAGCACTACTCATACTTAGGATTTTTTCAGGCACCATTTTTGGCTTGAAAATTTCTCAAGTATTTTTGAATGAAATCCGAGCATTTTTTGTCTAACTCTTTTTACTCACGTTTTTGCGCTTCACGTTATAATTTTACTTAGTTCGTTTGTATATTTTCCGAGTACTTAATTGTTCGTCTTACTCTACTTTGAGAAGCGAATCGTTCGTCTTACGTCACTTACGACCACGAATTGTACCTCTGTTTTAGCAGTACGTATTCTTAAACCACTTGGGGTAGCGAATCGCTCATCTTAAACCACTTGGGGTCGTGAATCGCTCATCTTAAACCACTTGGGGTAGCGAGTTGTACTTCATCTAATCCGTGTCGGGCAGAAGGGTTTCATGAACCTTGCCTTAGACATTTTTCGTCTTCTTCGCGGATTTTTCTAACTTAAGGCAGTTGGTGCTTAGAGACCCTTTATGAAGGGCACCTTTGCGACCTTGGGCACTTTGGCCTTCGCCCACGAGCATTTTGGTTATAATGTTTGGGACTTTGGTCCTTGCGCATTACGAGGCTCCGAACACTTGGCGAGCTGTATTGGGTGAACCCTTTCGAACGGAGGGCGACCTGCAGTAGCTCGCATAGTTGGTGAGCTACGGAGGTCCGAACACTTGGCAAATTTTCTTGATTTCACCAGAATTTTTCTAACTTCTTATAGCAGCGTAATTTACAGTGGTTGCTGGCAACACTTTTGATGTTAACCTTTGGCTAGTCTATTACAAAATCTTAGCTCATTGATAAAACTTTTTCAAGTGTACTGCACTCCAGGTATATGACGAGGCTTTGCCTTCTGCGTCTTCGAGGTCGTAGGTGCCGTTTGGCCAGGCTGCGGTAACCCAGAACGGTCCTTCCTAGTTTAACCTGAACACATCAGGTGGGGTCATTAGTTTCTTTTTCAGTACCAGGTCTCCGATCTTGAACTTTTGGTCTCGGACCTGGGAATTGTAGTACTTCTCTGCTTTGCGCTTGTAGGTGGCGTTCTTCATTTATGACGAAGCTCTGGTCTCTTCGATCAGATCTTTCTCTACTGCCAAGGCTTCGTCATTCTTTTCTTCGTCAAATCCTACCACCTTCCAAGTCTTGTTCTGAACTTCGACGGGTATCACAGCCTCAGTTCCGAAGGCTAAGGAAAACTGGGTCTCTCCGGTGCTGGCCCGGTATGATGTTCTGTAAGACCACAAGATCTCCGGGAGTTCGTTTGCCCAGCTTTCTTTCTTATCTTCGAGGCGGAGCTTCAATATGTGTTTCAGAATTTTGTTCACCGCCTCGACCTGGCCGTTTGACTGTGGATGGTAGGAGTTGAGTAGTGCTTCTTGATGTTCCATGAACTGTAGAAGTCTCTCAACTTTTGACCGTCGAACTGCCTTCCGTTATCTGTGATGATCGACTGCGGAAGTCCGAACCGGCAGATCAGGTTCTTTCATAAGAAGCCGATCATCCTTTCTTGAGTTATTTTTGTGAGAGCTTCGGCCATGGCCCACTTAGTGTAGTAGTCTACTGCTACAATAGCAAACTTTACACCACCTCTGCCAGGTGGAAATGGGCCAATCAAGTCGATACCCCATTTTGCAAAAGGTCATGGGCTGAAGACCGACTTTAGCTGGTTGGCTGGGGTGTGGATATTGGGTGTGAAAAGTTGACACTTTCGGCACCTTCGTGCGAAGCTGATGGCATCTTTGCGGAGAGTGGGCCAATAGTACCCCTACCTGATTGTCTTGTATGCCAGCGCTTGCCCCCCAGCGTGACTCCCAAAAATTCCTTCGTGGATTTCTTCTAACACCTCGGACCCCTCTTTCTTAGTTAGGCATTTGAGTAGGGGTAGAGAGAATCCACGTTTGTAGAGTTGGTCGTCCAGCAGCGTATATTTGGTAGCTTGTTTTACTAACCGGCTAGCTTCCCAGGTGTCCACGGGGGTTGTTCCGTCTTTTAAGTATTTTTGGATTGGAGTGCGCCAATCTTCATCATCTTCATTGTCCTCCTGCCCCCCGCTCGAGGTTTGATTTACTTTGTAATCGAACATCGAGGGGTTTTTCAGCGTGGTGATTACAACCTCTGTGAATTCGGCTTCACCGTTGCTGGTAGCTAGCCGGGCTAGGGCATCTGCTTGTGTGTTTTCTAGCCGCGGTATCTGGTTGATGTAGACCTGCGTAAACATCGAGATCAGATGCGCGGCTATCTTCTGGTAGGTCATCATTTGCTGGTCTTTTGCCTCATACTCCCCCCGGACTTGGGATATTATTAGCTGGGAATTTCCAAAAACTTGAAGATTGGTTGCCCCCACAGCTAATGATAGCCTAAGTCCAGCTATCAAAGCTTCATACTCCGCCTCATTGTTGGTTGCTCGGAAGTCAAACCGGATTGTGGAGGTGAAGACTTGTCTGTCCGGGCTGATCAGGACTACACCGGCGCCTGCTGCTGTGCTGGTCGATGATCCGTCAACATAGAGGTGCCACGGAGCTATACGCCCCCTCATCGGATCTTGTGGGAAAGTTAGCTCAACGATAAAGTCGGCGAGCGCTTGTCCCTTGATCGCTGTTAGGGGTGCGTAGGTTATACTGTATTGGCTAATCTCAAGTGACCATTTCAGCAGACGTCCGACGGTGTCTGGCTGTTGTAGTATCTGCCTTAGCGGGAATATTGTTAACACCTCCACCGGATGGTCGAAGAAGTAGGGCCTCAATTTTCTAACACTCATCACCAGTGCATAAGCTAGCTTCTCCGTTGGGGTATACCGCAACTCAGCTTCCTGTAAGACCTGGCTTACATAGTACACTGGTAGGTGTGTTTTCACCTCTTCTCGGACCAGGACAGAGCTAATAGCCACCTCCGATGCGGCGAGGTAAAGGTACAGCTCTCCAGGTATTGGCTTTGATAGGACCTGCGTATCTGCCAGGTATGCTTTAATGTCTTCAAAGGCTCGTTGGCATTCGCTTGTCCATAGGAAGTGGTTTTTGAGGTGGAGCTTATTGGCTTTGGCCGTCTCTTTATACCTTCGTGTGTTTGCTTTGATCGCCTCGAAAAATGGACGGTTTCGATCACCGGACCTGGATATGAATCTGTTCAAGGCTGCCATGCACCCGGTTAACCTCTGGATTTTCTGCACCGAATCGGGTACGCACATCTCGATTGTGCATTGGACCTGCGTGGGGTTGACCTCGATTCCTCATTGGCTAACCAGGTGCCCTAGGAACTTTTCTGAATGTACGCCGAAGCTGGTTTTCTTGGGGTTCAACTTCATGTTGTAGTGACGTAGTATGTCGAAGGTCTATTTTAGGTGGTCAAGGTGATCCTCCTTTCTCAGACTCTTAACTACTATGTCGTCCACGTAAACCTCCATAGATTCGCCGATGTGTTGGTCGAACATTTTATTCACCAACCTTTGGTAGGTTTCTCCAGCGTTGATGAGTCCGAACGACATCCTTTCCCAGCAGTACATGTTTTTATTGGTGTCCAATTTATTTTAGTTCATTTTCATGATATAAACCATTTTATAATATAAGATTTATAATTATGAGTTTATCTCTTAGACTTGTTAGAAACGTGGTTCATATCACACAAAACCTACTCATTTTGTTTTTGTGGTCACCAATATCGATCGATATCAGATAAAAATTATATTTCCATAAAAATATCATAATTATTGGTAAATATCAATTATCTATAACATCAATAGGAATTAATTTCTTCTACAAATTGAACCTAATATCGTTAAAATATAAATAAAATAAAAAATTGAGAAAAAATAAAAAATATATTTTCAACAAAAATAAAAGATAAATATATTTTATGTGAATTTATCATAAATATAAAATTTGTCCATATATTTTTTTGTAAATTTATATATTAAATATTTGTTATTAAAATTTCATAATTTTTTAACACTTAATAATATCAATATATCTATCAATATTTCCATGAATTCAGGATGCTAATATTTCTATCAACATCCGTATTTTTCACTCTTATTTATTACTCCCACAGTCCCATAATTGTTTTCATATTTTCCTTTTTCATCCGTCCCACAATTATTTTCACACCCTATAAATGGAAACTAATTATATTAACTTTATCCTCACAATATTCACATATTTACACAAAATGTCATTACTTTTACAATCCACCTGGAAGAATGCTGAAAGTTAATGTTGATAAAGAAGAGGAAGAAGTCCATCAGGCTAGTGAGGTTCAACCTCCCGAGGTGCCTGAAGATGAGGAGCCTGATACTCAGGCTACTCCCAACGAGCCTATTACTCAGGCTACTCAAACTGAGCCTGATACTCAAGATATCATGGTGAAGGAGATTGTTCCATCTCCTGAGGATACCCTTGTTGTCGAAATTGAGGGGACTATTCTAGTAGCTATTCAGGCTGGGGAGGAACCAAATGAAGGAGGCAAGGAGTTGGCCCTCATTCCAAGTATTATGTCTGCCATATTAGAGGATTTGGAGATACTGATTGAGGAATAGTCAATTGAGACTGCTGTTCTTAGGGACCACATCAATGAACTTAGAGGCTCAAGCTCTGCACTGACCACCAACCTGTCAGCAAATGTAGATAGCCTGGAACAGAATCTGACCAAGGAATTCATGAGCCTGAAGGCAAGCTTTGAACAAGAAAAGGAAGCAAACACTCAGGCCATTCTAGCTCTTAGCAGGGAAAATGAAGAGCAAATAGAAGTTCTAATTCCGGCTACCATCAACTCTGTGGCAGGTGGCCTGATGAACAAAATGGATGGATATATCAGAAAAAGGGAAGAAGAATTAAAGAAAGAAATTCAAGAACAAGTTAGGCAAGCTCTCTCTGTGTTGCCCACTCAGGATGCAACCAACCTGATAATAGAAGAAAAATTGAAGTCCTTTACTGACTTTGGAGTCAATGTTGCCTTCCATCAGAAGGCTTTGGATGAGGAGACTGAACATTGCCTTACCCAACTAAGGGTAGTTGAACAGGATCAAGCTAGGAAGTCAGTGGCTCTTGTTCAACTCTATAGGAGAGTTAGCAAGAAGAGGGAAATAAGCAAGGAAACTGGTGGAAGCAGGCCAGTTGGTGGGCTAACTATTGGCAGAACAACAAGGAGCAAGGGGCTTGACCCTGAGAAAGTTGTGTCTGAAATCAATGCTGAAATCACAGAGCTAGTAAAGGAAGGTGAGAAACAGACTGCTCATATCAAAGAAAAAGGAGCTGCTGGAAGTGCCAAAAATCTGGCTCAAGCTAAGGAGCAAAGATAAGAGGCAGAGGCAAACACAGGGTAGTGGAAGCACTGAGTCACAGGGGACAGAAGAAAATAAGGGTGATGATTCCTCAGGAGGAGGAGAACCCACCTCCATTGAGCAAAGTCACCACAAAGCAGCCTGAGAAAGTCCAGTCCACTGAGGACCTATTCAAGAGTGCAAGACCAAGTCCCCTGGCGCAGACAGTTCAGCAGGGGAAGTCCTTAGATGATCATAATAGGGAGAAATCTGAGGAAAATAGGAGACTGGTGGAGAGTGGTAAGCTGATGAAGCCACCTCCACCCAAAAGGCTAAGAAACTCTTACTGGAGATTGAAGGATAAAAGAAGCAGGGCACATGCTAGTGAGCCAGTGGCAAGATTTCCACATGTTGATGGTTGGGTTCCCAAAGATCTGAATGATCAATAGGAAGAAGTTAAGAGAGAATTTGCACACTCTTACTACATGGCAGGATATTATGAAGGAGTAGATGCTGATGAAGTGTTTAATCAGAAAATGGTGGAAAACTGGTCTGGGCTATACACTAAGATCCTCAATGAATGGGAAATGATAGTAGAGGTCAGTCTTTCAAAGCTGCAGGGCCCATTCAACATCTGCCCCCAATGGATGTCACTGGGGAGATCAACCTGCAAGAAGTAATAGATAAGTGATTCTCATCTGTGAACAACTTGGGTTGAAGGGATACACTCATGAGGTTATGAAGAAAAAGTCAGAGTTGAAGAAGAGGGTGTTCAACCAGTATGGTCTGGAGCCAACCTTTGCCAATCTATGAAGAAGTTTGAAGTGAAGAAGATTCTTTTTGCCTGGGCAGGATAGTACTATGTAATCACTATGATGAACAATGTACTATGTAATCACTCACTATCAATGAAAATTATTATCCTCTTTTGGCCGAAGATAATATCTCATTATCAGTTAGGCTTCTGCATTGCTTTACATACATTCTATATGCTATCTAACTTATAACTTGCATGTTTATAAAATACTTAGAAATCTTTTCGAAAAATTTCTAAGTGCAAAGTCCACTTAAAGGACTTAGGGATGGCAGGTCAGGTTTTGACATTTTCAAAAAGGGGGAATTTGTTGGGAAATTTGATAAGAAATGTTTTGATTTAATCCCAAAAACCCCTTAGACATAATGTAAAGTAATTGTAAAACTTAGAAAAATAGTCTAACTATTAGGAGGCTAAGATAATAAGTCAGGGTAGGAGTCAAGCTAGTTTAATAAGCACAGACCACTTAAAGAAAAATGGAACTCGCCTGTGTCAATCAACTGCCCTGATGAAGATTTAGTAGATACACCCACCACAGGAGAAGAACACATCAGAAGACTAAGTTCAACCAGCCTGAGACACTCTACTGTGTACAAGTAGCCTGACACTTAAATTATGCCACTATATTAAAGAAGGTAGTTGCAACACTTAAATGAAGTGTTAAATGCAACAAAAGAAATTTTCTAAGTCACCTAAAGAAAGTGACAGTGGACTTTAATATAGTCATTTGACTAGTCTGAGAACTTTCAAACCTAGATCATTGAGGAGCTGCCACATATATACGGACCTGACAAAAGCAGACTGACTTGTCAGTACCAAGTTCAAAAGCAACCAACAACCTAGGATGACACAGAGTTCAAAGGCGGCTGCATTAATTCTAGGCAAACATTTAATGAGCTGTCAACAATTAATACTTAGAATTGACTGCATGAAATAAGAAGTTGATATTGAAGAGCGTTGGTTTACTAAAATAGCATGGTTTGAAAACCTTCTCTCCAACGGAAAGTTTTCAAATTATGTCTATAAATATAGGAGTTGAAGATGAAGATAAAGCACGAGAAACATTCAGGCATATCAGAATTCAAGCTCTCAAAATCTCAGAATAAGCACTCGAAAAAAATTCTACTGTTTCCCAAGTGCTTGCACTAATAGAGCTCAACACTGTACTTAGGCTTTAACTTGTAAGATCCTAAAAAGCCTTCTAAGATAGCTCAAGCCCAAATATAATTCCTCATTGTAAAAATGGCTATCTCAACACCAGTTGGAATCACTCAAAGCCTCTAAACTGTGTAAAGTCTAAGGCAGAGAGTGGAAGGAAAGTAAGTTGAGTTGTTCTCAGTCTGAAATCTTGAGAGGACTAGGACTCAGGGAAAATCCCAGAGATCAAGACCAAGTTGTGTTCTTGATCAGTGCACCTTGACTCTCTAAATCAAGGAATCCCTAAGTTAAGGAATTCTCCTATTAAATCAAGGAAATGGATGTAGGAGAGTTTAACTCCAAACCACTTTAAATCCCCTGTGTTCTTATTGCTTTATTAATTTGTGTGTCTTGTGATCTTTCTTAAAAGGGTGTTATTATCAATCTGCTGCTAATAAGACTTTCTGTCTTTAAAACCTACTGTCACCTGTCTGGGGACCTTTAGTCCATTGTTGCGGAATATCATGTCACCTGCGGTATTTATTAACACATGTGTATTCCCCTCCCCCCCCCCACCACACACACATATTTAGTCTAATTGGAACCAAGACATTGCTTTTTGAATTTGTTATAGTATGATGAATTTCAAAATTCCTCTTTATGATTCAATTTTTAATCTACATTGTTATTATCTGAATAACAAATTGTCATGGTTGTACACAAAATATAAACATTGATTTAACTCGTCTACAAACCTATAATATAACACAAAACTTGGGTGCATACCAAGCACTTGGATTTTAATTTCAATTTTGACATTAATTTTGAATTTTTGAAAACACACACTGCACACCGCACTATATATATTTTTGGCAATTGAGGGTATTAGGGATTTGTTTTTCGGGTTTAATTGTTCTTGGGATGATATTATAAGTTGTTCTTGGGGTATTGTGAGTTGTTCTTGGCGTATTTACTTAGATTTATGCTTTTGGGTATTTACTTAGACCTAATAGTAACACGTAATTTGCCCATATATAGTAACATAAACAGGAGAGAAAACTTAAAATTTGTAGCTTGCGTGGATTTTGGAAAAAAATACCCAGATCCGACCCAACTCGGTACTGACCCGCGAATTTCTCAATATAGATAATTTACGGTAGAATATTCTATATAAATTTTTTAGCTTAATTATGATACCTATCTTTTTCTTTTTCTATTCTTTTAATTGTTTTCACATACATATATCAATTTTTTTAAACATACGTATCAACTTTATTACACATGTAATATTCTTTTAGAATACATGTTTTAGATGTTTATGTGACATTACATGTGATGTTTTAGCATGCATGTTTTACATGTGTGTGATATTAAACAAATAAAAATTTATTTTGTACAAATTAATTTATAATTAATGCTATTTAAACTATTTTATAATTTCCCATTCAACAACTTTCACTTTAAAATTTAGTGAACTATATGGCATATACATATTTTGACTTGTCATGTCATGGAGAGAAGTACTGTAGAATCTTTTCTTGGTGTTTAACATGAGGTAACCATATATATAAATATGAACGCCCAATTAAAGCAGTGTTTTCGTAATCGGATCGGTGATCAAACCGGACAAGGCACCGATTCACGGTTCAACCGGTTGGATCGGCGGTTCAACCGTTAAAATAATTTATACATATTTTTTAATATTTTATATGTTAAATAAAATAAATATCCACTTATAAAATTAAATAAATACAATAGAGTCATAAAGTAATAACACAAAATACAAAAGAGACAAAATAACTCAATTAAAATAGGTTTTCTTTAATTTCTTCTTAGTTCTTTAGTAGTTAAGATATTTTTTTTTTTTTGAAAAATAAATTTTTGGGTTTTGGTTTGATTAGGATTAAGAAGACAAATAAAAATAAGTAAAAAAAATAAATAATAATTTTTTTTTAAAAAAAAAGCCGGTTTAACCGGTTCTGTCCAGTTTTGAGCGGTTCTGATCGATTTTGAGCGGGTTTGACCGGTTCAACCGTAAAAATAAATTTTTGGGTGTAACCGGATCGATTTCGTGATCGGTTCCCGGTTCAACCGATTGAACCGGCCGGTTCGATCCGGTCTGAAAACAGTTATTAAAAGTACACGCAAGAGAGAGAGAGAGAGAGCGCAACTAAACTAATTATAAACGCTGTTCACATGAATTAATGGTGGTTTGGGAAAGGTCAGTTCTGCTATAGGTATATACGACATATACATGAATATCCAATCTGTTGGGGAAATTTGGATTTAATTAATTAATTTGAAATTAATTGATTTTATAAGATGCATGAGACACTCGTGTTAGTCCAATTTATTTATTAAAATATTATATAGATGATTTTCATAATATAAACCATTTTATGATATAAGATTTATATTTATGAGATTATCTTTTAGATTTGTTAGAAACTTGGTTCATATCACACAAAATCTTCTCATTTTGTTTTTGTAGTCACCAATATCGATCGATATCGGATAAAAATTATATTTCTATAAAAACGTCAGAATTATTGGTAAATATCAATTATCTATAACATCAATAGGAATTAATTTCTTCTACAAATTGAACCTAATATCGTTAAAATATAAATAAAATAAAAAATTGAGAAAAAATAAAAAAGTATATTTTCAACAAAAAATAAAAAATAAATATATTTTATGTAAATTTATCATAAATATAAAATTTGTCCATATATTTTTTTGTAAATTTATATATTAAATATTTGTTATTAAAATTTCATAATTTTTTAACACTTAATAATATCAATATATCTATCAATATTTCCATGAATTCAAGATGTTAAAATTTCTATCAACATCCGTATTTTTCACTCTTATTTATTACTCCCTCCGTCCCATAATTGTTTTCATATTTTTCTTTTTCGTCCGTCCCATAATTATTTTCACACCTTATAAATGGAAACTATTGTTTTAACTTTATCCTCACAATATTCACCTCTTTACACAAAATGTCATTACATTTACATTAATTCTAATCAATCTTATTATTTTAATAATATAACTTTACACATTACCACACTTTTTTTAAAAGTTATATTATCCCAAAAGTGAAAACACATCTGGACTGGAGGGAGTAGTATAATATGTGTTCAAATATGTGGTATCAAGATGATTGGTACCCACAAGTACTAAGTATTGAAATGTGTGGTATCCAGGTGTGTGAACGGGGCACCCAACTGTGGCTCTACAAAATGGAGGAGATATTATTTCATTTATTAAGGATATCTAACTTTTTCACAACCGTTCGATCAAAAAAAAAAAACTTTTTCAACAACCTTCACAGTAAATTCTAGTGAATTTTATGGCATGCATATATATTTTGATTGGTCATTGTGAGCAGTACTGTAGCATCCTTGCTTGTCCACTATAAATATGGCTACCTCAATTAGAAAAACAAGGGAGGGAGATAGAGAGATAATATATATATATAGGGAGAGAGAGAGAGAGAGCTCAATGGAACTAGTAAACGTTCTTCACATGAATGGAGGTTTGGGAGAGAGCAGTTATGCCAACAACTCTTTAGTTCAGGTATACAATATATTTAGTTAAAAATTAATGGGTTGATGCAGCTTAATTACGTACTTTTCTCTAAATACTAATAATTAAATCATATATATATGTATATATATATATATATAATTGGCATCGATCAGAGAAATGTGATTTCGATGATAAAGCCGATAGCAAGAGAAGCAATAACGGAAGTGTACAAGAAGGTGCTCCCCAAGAGCTTGTGCATAGCAGAGCTGGGTTGCTCCTCTGGTCCTAACACTCTGTTTATCGCGACGGAGCTCGTAAAAATCGTGCACCAACTCAACCACAGCAGCCATCCCATGCCTGAATTTCAGATACTATTGAACGATCTTCCCGGAAATGATTTCAACTCCATTTTCCAGTCTTTGTTGCCAACATTTCAAACTGAACTGAAGCAGGAAATTGGATCCAACAAGTGTTTCGTATCGGGAGTTCCAGGCTCATTTTATAGCAGACTATTCGCCGCAAACACCCTGCATTTTGTTCATTCTTCTTACAGTCTCATGTGGCTCTCCAAGGCACCTATATATATATATTACTAATTTATAATTCTTAATTACAATCATTATTTCTTTTTTAAAAAAAAAATAATTAATTGATCTTGCATTCATTGTATAATATATAGGTCCCTGAAGAGTTGGAATCGAATAGAGATAATATATACATTACAAGGAAAAGCCCAAAAAGTGTGATCAATGCCTACTATGAACAATTTCAAAGAGATTTTTCGGTATTTCTGAAATGTCGGTCGGAGGAAGTTGTAGTGGGTGGGAGAATGGTGTTAACTATACTGGGGAGGAAAAGTGAGAACGCTGCTAGCAGAGAGTATTGCTATATTTGGGAGCTCTTGGCTGACTCCCTCAAGGAAATGGTGTCAGAGGTACTACACAATCTTAATAAATACAGATAAATCTGGAAACATATTTTTTAAGTTGATTGGTGGTAAGTAATTTTGAGGACAGTATAACTTTTCATGTCGGCAAACTAACCGGAACTCTTTCATATTGACAATTTAAGGACTTTAACTTTTTAAAATTACAAACTGAGGACAAATTCACCTCGGCCAAATTAGTTCAAGTTTGGCCCGAATTTTAGCCCAAGCCCAACTTTAATTTGGTCAGTTAGCCCAATTTGCATTGATTCAGGCTAATATTTCCTTAATTGATCACATTTTAAAATTATAGTTCTCATTTTGCTAATTCAAAAAATTACGGTCCATTTATTTTGTCAACCCCTTGAGTTTGAAAAAATAATTTTTCCCAAGTATATTCGAATAATCAAAATATAACATATATATATATATATTGATCCTACAAACATATATGTGTATATATACATATATGTAGGGATTAATAGAAGAGGAGAAGCTACATTTATTCAACATCCCCCAGTACACGCCATCACCTGAAGAAGTGATGAAGGAAGTGGAAAAGGAAGGGTCGTTCAACATAAACCAGGTAGAGACTTCAGAGATCAGTTGGGCAGACTGTGGTAGAGATATTAATACAATGGGTAATGAAGAAGAGGAGGGTTACAATGTGGCAAAGTGCATGAGGTCGGTAGCTGAACCCTTGTTAGTGAAGCACTTTGGTGAATCCATAATAGAGCAGCTCTTCGAAAAGTACAAGAAAATCCTTTCCAATTGCATGGCTACCGAAGATACTAAGTTCATCAATGTAACTGTATCCATGACCAGGATACATTATTAATATATTATGAACAAGGAAGAATATTGCTTAATTTCCTTTCTTTATATGTTATTAATGCTTGTTTCTAGCTAGCAAGTATCTGTTTAATTGTTTGGTACATGTATGGTGTGAGAAAGAATTAAGCATATGTATGTGTGTGATCAATTATTTCAGTGGCAAACGTTGCGCACAAATTTGTGTCACATGATCTCTATAATATATAGCCCAAATCAAACAAAAAAATACATAGTGAAGAATGAGTGAAAAACATAATAATATTGTTGACGAATTGATTCCGGTAATGATTATTATTTGATAAATAATATATGATAGTTATTTTAATTTATCTCCGAAAATTTATTCATATCATCTCAAGACCTTGGTTCACATAAGCACAACTGATATTTTTGGGGTCAAAGGTTTAGAGATTTTTCTTATTATTGGTTCATCCTGGAGTTGAATGTGTTGTCGCCTCCATTCTACTTTTCAAGATACGGATTCCTGCAGATTAAGGCCGAATTTTTCGAAGCGGTATGGAAATAAGGAATATAGAAGATTGTAATCTTATTCTTCATTATGCTTCCATTTGTTGAGAATTTATTTAAAATTAAGTCTTGTGTGAGGTCGTCTCATGTCATGAGACCTGCATTTATTAATTAAAAGATATCACCTTTAAAAAGTGATAATTTTTTATTAATACATGACAAGTCTCATGTCATGAGGCGGTCACATATAAAGTTTTTCTTTACATAATTAGATTAACATAAAAACTTATTTGTACTTGGGTGTATAACATGCACTTTGATTTTAAATTTAATTTTGACTTTAATTTTGATTTTCAGACACACAGTACTTGCTGAACTATGTGTTTTTTGGCTTTAGTTATTACTGTTGATAGGCGAACTAAAGCTAGCTTATTAGGGAGAATTAACATAAACAAAAGCTTGAGGCTCAGTAGCTCGACCCAGGTTGCCAAGCCACGTCACCATTTGTTGACCAGTCAACGCAACAAGAGAGAGGAAGCTCGCAGAGTAGCTCACCTGATGCTCGCCCAGAACAGGAGACAAGAGACCACATCCTTTTACAATCATTGGACCTCGGAATAGCACAAGAGAGAGAAGCTCGGCCTACTCGAGGTAGAAAGCTGTAGTGGAGTAGGTCTTCAGTAGTAATGTAGTAGGACGAAAGCAATGTAATTAGAGCATAAGAGGTGGCTAAAGAAACATGTGTTAGGACACTTGTCAGTTAATTAGGTTACTTAAGCTTAAAACATGCCACCTCACTACATGAAAATATATAAATAGGTCTCTTGTACTCTCATTCTCTCTCTAAGTTGATAATATACAAGAAATTTCTCTCTCTACTTTCTCTCACTATTCAATCCATTTCATAATGTAACTTTGATTATTGTTTGGAGGATTTCATGATATAATCAGCCACATAAACATCCAACATCCGGAGCCATCCAGATTTTCTGAACTAAAGTATAGTAGGATGGTGGGATAGCGATCGTCACGTCCTGAGTTGCACATCGAGAACAAAATGATTAACACCACTGAGAAATGAACTATCAAGGAAAAATATGGCGAGCTACATGCGAGCTAGTACACCTGGTGGTTCCAGAGCTCGCACAGTAAGATGGTGCAGAGAGGTGTATACAAGAGCAACTCGTCGACAGTGCGCCTTGCTCAGGTGATCAAATCCATTGTCCCTACGATTCCTCTCACAACAGACGACATACATGAAATTGAAAGCCTCGGAGATCGCAGAGCTTAGATGGCCCCATCTCTGGTGCTTGGGACCTGCAAGAGAAAGTTGATCAGATTAGTAAATCTAAATCTACCCACTCACGCCGAAAAGATCCACCTACTGCTAATATCCCCATATTCCTCAGGAGATAGAATCTGCCCTTCTTGTCCCGTATAATTAGTGGAAGTTCGCCAGTCCCCTCCAATGAAGAAGAACTCCTCCTTCCAATCGCAAACCTTATTCGGTGAGCTCCCCAGGAGTTTCTCACCCGGCCGAGCTTTCAGATAATAATATCCTTTGCCCTCAGCATTTTGCTTAGTAATTCTGAGGAATGCAATTGATCTCAGCGTGGTCAGGCGGTTCTTGTACCCCTCAAGTCCGAAAATTGTCAGGATGGCCAGCAAGCTACTCCAACCGTTAGGAGTGATCTGGGTGATGGCCAAATTCATGTCAGACAGGTACCGGTCGATGATTGGCTGCAGAGGTAATGTGAGCCCGATATCTAAGGTATGAATGTTTATCACCGTAAGACTAGCTGGAGGGAGGTCAGTTCGCTCTTTAGGACCGGGGGCATACATATAGATATTTAATGGAATCCGATATGCCTTGCGGAGGTTGGTAAGCTTGTCAGATGTGATCACGCTCTCAATTTTGTTGGCCTCAAAATTGGTGGCCCCCTCTACTTCTCTTGTAGCTCGCTCAAGATTATGGAAGCTCGCTGCACACCTCGTCACATACTCATCCCAGTCCAGTTCGTGCTCTACAGCAGTAGAAATGTGATGCTACGGGACTTGAGGCATGGGGAAATTGATCGACTCAAGATAAGCCGTGGTGATCTCCTCGTCGTCAGAATCCTCCTCAGGCTCGCAGGCCAGTTCGCCTGAGAGACCACCAGATTCGGCGACCTCCTCCTCATCACCCTCACATAGTTCGCACTCCAGTTCGTGAACTAGCTCGCCTGAGATCCCCTCAGAGATGGTCACCCTCTCATCTGGGTCACGACATAGTAAGCCACGTAGCTCGCCTAACACATGGCGAGCTACTGAGGTCGCCTCAGAGCTCGAGCCGACCATTACCAGAGTCAGTTGAGGAATAGTTTCATCTCCAGTCATGTGTCTTTTGCTGGGTTTTGATTTGAAATTGTTCGGCTAGAGGATGAAGATCTTGAAGTCATGGTTGAGAGGATGAGTTGGAAAGCCTAAAGGTTATTAAAAATTATGTAGAGGAGCAAGAGTTCGAAATTTCGGTGATCGGAGACGGAGAAGATGATCGGAATTAATAGAGATGGCCAAAAAAATGGTGGCTCCCGGACCATTTACGAGAACGGCCTCGCCTTTGTAAGTATTTCAATTTATACTTAATTATATATTTAATTATTATAATTAATTTTTATAGGAGAAGGAGCAAGGACGGAAGCCCAAGCACTTCGAGTATCTTTCCTTAGTTCACCCAGTGAATGAGGATGAGAATTTTACATATGCCCGCACCACCGAACTTCACGTAAGTATCTTAGAATTTATATCTAAATAGATTTTAATTATTCTATTAAATTTAAATTAATATTTTATTTTGTTTAATTTCACAACAAGATGAAAGCTACTCTTGAGGAGGCTCAAACACAAGCAGCACCTACCCCGGAGAATCCTACACCTACCCCTATTGATGAGGACCGCATCTATTTTGATGTGGTCGGAGTAAAAAAAAAAGATCATAGGATTGAGCAGCTACAATAAGATTGTCCATCAGTCGTACCACTAGAGCTCATCATCCTATTCATGTCCTCTCATCCTAACGTCGATCTGGAGAGGACAGTCGTGGAGCTGAAGGACAAGTTGTCAAAGCAAGAGAAAATGAATACCAAGATACAGGCTTGGCTGAGTTAGGTTTTGACTTTTACCGGTATTCCACTTTCGGTGAACTCAGATGATGAGTATGCGAACGCCGGTGCCGGTCGCGGTGCGGGTCCCAGTGGGAATGAAAATGAGGGTAGGGATATTGAGGGGTGGGATTAGATTTCAATTCAGATTCATTGTTTATTTTTTTGGTTGAACAATATATTTATTTTTGGATTTAATATTATTAAGTTTTTTAACTTTCTATTAATATAGTTTGAATGTTTTACATCCAATTTATTTTTTATAATATCAAATTGTAGTAATTTAGAATATTAATTTGATGATTTTTTTAAGTAGTGTGTAGTGTAAAATATTAAATTTATAATTTTTAAAAAAATTAAGTTAATGAAATGTATATATATGAAATAAAATTATAAATAAAAATAAATTAATTTGATAAATTATAAAAAAACGTGACTCAATTTGGTGTTATATACTGTTGTACCATGGTTTAGATTTTGATGTATGCAAAACAATGTGTTTAAATTTGATGAATTAATCTAACACTTGTTCTAAGGACATTGGTGTTTGAAACATATAGTTGTAAGAGAAGTCTACAGCTGTGTATTTGATCAATTTACAGCTGAGACATGACCCTACAACTGTAAGGTTTCTCTACAGCCGATTTTGGAAATTGACAGGAATCTACAGCTGCAAGGTTTGAAAGACTCTACAGCTGCAAAGAACCGTTTGAAGATGGTACAAGTCAGAGATTAATTGAAGACTAATGAAGACCCTTAAGCACTATTAGTGTAGCTCTCAAGCACTCACTAAACTGTACTTAAGTGGAGATTATTCTTAAAAGAAACTGGTGGATAATGAAGATTAGTTACAAGAGGCCAGAATTCTGAGAGAAATGACATAGTACAATCAGTACTATTCAGTGTGAAGGAGTAGGACCATTTCACACATGCCAAATAGAGAGAGAGGAGCCTTATCGGATAAGTCACACCACTCAGTCTATAAATAGAAGAAGTCCTCAGAGGAAACAACAACAACCACCTTGCGCATTCAAGCATTCAACCTAAGCAAATCTACAGCCAGCATATTCTTAGAAAGAGAGCTTTTCTTGTTTTAATCTTTGTGATTCATAGGATAGTTGGTTAGGATTTTCCTTAGTAAGAATCACACCTTTTGTTGTTGTTCCCTAACCCATTTTATTTGTCTACTTAGTGTAGATATCTCTTTGTGAGGTTTGTAAAACTCTTTGTGAGTTGTTATTCTGAGTGAATAGGATAATATCTCTTTTTAGAATAGGAATATGAGTGAACCTAGTTCTAAGGGGGAAACTATTTGTACTGGTCTTTGTGATCACTTCTTAGTGAATTTGGCAACTAAGTGGTGTAACAGTGGATGTAGGTTGTCTCTTTATAGACACTGAACCACTATAAATCTGGTCTTTTATTTTCTGTTATTTAATTTCTTGTATTGCATATTTAATTTCCTTGTTACATTCATCATTATTTTGAAGATTGAAGTGCATAAAACTTTGTGTTCTTCACAAAGAAAAACAGACTCTACAGCTGTAGACTTCTCTAAGTCACTCAACTGTTAAGTTGTGTTTATATCGTTTTTCATTAACACTCATTTTATTCCGCTGCACATTAGAAATTTTCTCAATACAATTTCAATTGTGAGAAACTCTCTGATAAATTCTGTCTACAAGTGATTATTTATTTTGCAAGTTTTTGAACTCTACAGCTGTAGACTTGTGAATCTATAGTTGTATCCTTTGTGGTCCAGTTTCTAAAACTCTTGTAGACATGTTGATTTAAAACTTTAAAAAGGTTATTGTAAGGTTCTAGAATCCATCCTTTTGAAAAGTTTGATTTTAGACTCAAGGTCTATTCACCCCCCCTCTAGACCTTGACCACTTTAAGCGACTAACAAGTGGTATCAGAGAAGTTGGCTTGCCACTGCTTTGATCAGTAACTAGCTAGATCCTTTTTTGTTTTTGAAATACACACCTGCATACTTGCATGGCTCCTAAAATGGTTAAATCCAAAGTTCCAATGTTCTCTGCTGAGGACTATGATGAATGGAAAATTAGAATGCAAGCTCATTTGTCTGCAATCAATGATGAGATGTGGTCTATAATAGAAGATGACCCTATACCCATCACTAAGGTCAATACTGCAGCTGATCAGTCCACTGGACTAGCTCAGATTATCCCCAAACCCAGAAGGGAATGAACTGAGGATGACAAGAGAAGGTCCAACTTAGACAATGTTGCAAAGAACACTATTTATCATTCACTTGATAAAATTGTGTTTAGCAAGATCAAAAACTGCAAAACTACAAAGGATATGTGGGAAAAGTTGGAAATGATTTGTGAAGGAACTGAATAAATCAAAGAAAATAAACTCATGATAGCAGTTCAAAAGTTTGAGAACTTCAAGATGAAATCCAGTGAAACTCTTGAAAAGTTTGAGTCAAGATTCATTGAAATCCTCAATGAGTTAGATTCACTTAGTAAAGAGTACTCACAAAGGGAAATGAACATGAAGGTTCTCAGAGGCTTACCTACTGAATGGGACATGAAGGTCATTGCTATGAGAGAATCAAAGGATTTATCTAAGATATCCACCTTTGAACTCTTTTCAGACCTCAAAGCTTATGAATTTGACATAAGCAGGAGAAAAGAACCTGACAGTAGTAAGGTTACAGCTCTAGTGACTGACAACCCTACAGCTACAAGTTCTGATGAAGAAGACTTGGCTCTTTTCATAAAGCAGCTCAAGAAATTTGAAAAATGGACCAAGAAGAAACAGTTCACCCCTAAGGAAGATGGTAAGGTGAAATCTACAGCACCTAACTCAACTTACTTGTGTTATAACTGCAGAAAACCAGGACATTACATCAAGGATTGTCCATACCCCAAAGCTGAAAAGTACACTGATGAAGAAAAGAGACTCAGGAGAGATAAGAAGAAAAAGTTGGACAAGGAGAGAATTAGAGCACTACTTTCTGAGTTTGATAAAAACCAGGAAGACTGTCCCTCTTCTTCTCAAAAGTCAACTGTTGATTTAGAAGACTCTGACTCTACAGATTCTGATGAAGAAGCCCTAATCTGTCTTATGGCTAAAGATGAAGAGGTATGCTCATCATCATCAAGTTATATTACAGAAAAGGATTCTTCCAGTGACATGCTAAGTGCAATCCAAAGACTCCAAGAGGAAAATGAAGATCTTAGAAGAGATAGTCATTTCAAGAAAGAACAAATGAAAGCTTTGTTAGCTGGAGTGGAAGATGCTGAGAAACAACTGCAGATTCTACAAGAATTGAAGGAAAGTTACAGCTGTTTGAAAGAGGACAATGAAGAACTTTTCAATGAAGCAAGTTGTAGAGCTGCAGACTGTGCTGAATTGAAAGAGAAAATCAAATATAAAAAACTGATGATAGCTGAACTTGAAGAACACAATGCTTATTATCAAAAGAAACTAGATTGCTTTGGAAAATCATCCAAACAATTGAAGAAGATGCTGTCTGAACAAAGGCATTCAAAGGACTTGACAGGAATAGGATACAACCCTTGTGTCTGGATGAAATATTTGCAAAAGTCAGTTCCAAGACTAGAGAGAAAGTTCATTAAGGAAACAACCCCTGAAGAAACTGTAGATTTAACTCTACAACCAAAAGATTTGAAATTCTTGAAATCATTCAAAGAATTGTCACCAAAAAGACAACAAAAGGTCAAGGAGATCATGGATAATTCTGAAGAAGATGTTTAAAAAATGTTTCAAAACATAACTTTGGAACAAACTGCAGAATCAAACCTACAGTCAGAAGAAGAAGTCTATCATAGATTGAATATGGAAAGAAGACTTAACTTCGATAGATTCTGGAATGGAAATATGTAAGAAATGTCTCCCTCTTCAAGCACTCAAAGAGGAGGATCAAGAAAGAACTGTAGATTTAATAACTCTACAGCTCCTAAAAAGGCTTGGATTACAAAGAGTAACACTGGAGGAAATCCAAATCATTGGATTTCTAAATAACTTACTTTATTTTGCAGGGACATGTTACAACCACCAAAAGAGAAATTTGGTATATAGACAGTGGTTGTGCAACACATATGACTGGAGACAGAAGCTTACTACAAGATGTGAAAGATCATAAAGGTCCTAAGGTTGTTTTTGGAGACAATGCTAGTGGAATAGCTAAAGGATCAGGACGTCTACTCAAAGGAAATGTTCAGATCAATGATGTTTATTTGGTAGAAGGCTTAAAGCATAACTTGCTTAGTGTGAGTCAATTTTGTGACAAAGGCTACACTGTAGACTTTACACAAGACACTTGCATAGTCAAAGATGTTGAATCCCAAACCACTAAACTGACAGGAACTAGAAAATGGAATGTTTACATTGTGGAGTGGAACTTTGCAGTTGAAACTACCTGTTTTTTAGCTAATAGTTCCAATGAAGTTAGCTGGCTTTGGCACAAAAGAATGAATCATATAAATTTCAAGACCATGAATGAACTTGTGAATAACAAACTTGTTAGAGGTTTGCCAAACACTAAGTTCAGGAAGGAACACTTATGTGATGCTTGTGTCAAAGGGAAACAAATCAAAAAGACTTTCAAAATCAAGATACACCTTAGTACCTCAAGAACACTTGAATTATTGCATATGGATCTTTTTGGACCCATAGAACCAGTAAGTATAAGTGGGAAGAAGTATACTTTGGTTGTTGTAGATGATTACTCAAGATTTTCTTGGACTGTGTTTCTAAGAAAGAAGAGTGAAACTCTACAGCGGTTGCCAGAACTGTTAAGAAGGATTCAGAATGAAAAGAACTTGAAGATTGTGAAAATCAGATCAGATAGAGGAACAGAATTCACAAATCAAGTTATTGAAGAGTATTGTTCACTTTATGGTATTGCTCATGAATACTCTGCAACCAGAACACCACAGCAAAATGGAGTTGCTGAGAGAAAGAATAGAACACTCAATGAAGCTGCAAGAACAATGATTGTTGAATCAAAGCTGCCTAAGAAATTTTGGGCAGAAGCAACAAGCACTGCATGCTATACACAGAATAAATGCTTGATTGTTAAGGAACATAAGAAGACTCCATATGAGTTATGGAAAGGAAGGACTCCTAATATCTATTATCTACACATCTTTGGATGCAAATGCTTCATACTGAATAATGGGAAGGAATACCTTAAGACTTTTGATTCAAAATCAGATGAAGGTATCTTCCTAGGTTATTCTAATGTTAGCAAAGCATTTAGAGTGTATAACAAGAGATTGATGATTGTTGAAGAGTCACACCATGTTGTTTTTGATGAACAACACTGCTCCCCTGAAGAAATGATTGAAGACTCTAAGGAGGACAACTCTACAGTTACAAGTCAACAGCAATATGTTGAAATCAAAACTCCTGTAGATTTGACCAACAAAGGCTTTGGCACTGTAATTGTTGAGTTACCACCTTTAGAGAATATAAAAGACCTAGCCCATGAGAATGTTCAAACAATAGAGACACCAACAAAAGGACTTGATGAGTCTGCAGTAGGTGAATCTACAGCTGTAGAAAATAATGATCAAGGATTAGAACCTGTGTCAGATTTGATTTGGTTGAAAGATCACCCCCCTGAGCATGTAATTGGAAATCCATCAGATGCTGTAAGAACCAGAAGATAAATCCATGAGGTAATGTTTGCTACATTTCTTTCATCTTCCGAACCTAATGATATTCATGAAGCACTGCAAGATGTCAATTGGATTATTGCAATGCAAGAAGAATTGAATGGTTTTGAGAGAAATCAAGTATGGGAACTTGTTCCAAGACCTAGGAATCACAAAGTGATTGGAACTAGGTGGGTTTTCAAGAATAAACTTGATGAAGATGGAATTGTAACCAGAAATAAAGCAAGGTTAGTAGCTCAAGGCTATTGTAAATCTGAAGGCATAGATTTTGATGAATCATTTGCCCCAGTTGCAAGATTAGAAGCTATAAGAATCTTTCTAGCCTATGCTGCACATATGAACTTTACAGTCTATCAAATGGATGTAAAGAGTGCATTTCTAAATGGTTTACTTTCAGAGGAAGTGTATGTTGAACAACCACCAGGATTTAAGGAATCTACAGGTGAAGATATGGTTTATAAGCTTAGAAAAGCCCTTTATGGACTTAAACAAGCACCAAGAGCATGGTATGATACCCTGTGTGATCATTTGATCAAAAAATGGATTCAAAAAGGGAATGGTTGACAAAACCTTATTCAGATTACAACATGAGAATGATATTTTGCTTGTCCAAATCTATGTTGATGACATAATCTTTGGCTCAACCAATGAGGAATTATGCAGAAAATTCTCAAAGCTCATGGCTGAGAAATTTGAAATGAGCATGATGGAAATCTGAATTTCTTTTTTGGATTACAAGTTAAGCAAATGAAAGATGGAATTTTCATCAATCAAGCTAAGTATACTCAAGAGCTTATAAAGAGATTTGGAATGGATAATTCAAGGCCTACCAATATACCTATGACACCTTCTGTGAGTCTTGACAAAGATGAGAATGACAAAAGTGTTGATGTAACCAAATATAGGTGACTAATTGGATCATTGCTATACCTTACAGCTAGCAGACCTGATATCATGTTTGCAGTAGGTGTATGTGCTAGATTCCAAGTGAATCCTAAGGAATCACACTTAAATGCTGTAAAGAATATCATCAAGTATGTCAAATCCACAAAAAATCTAGGATTATGGTATCCTAAAGAAGGAGGAATTGAACTCATTGGGTACACTGACTCAGATTTTGCAGGCTGCAAGATTGATAGGAAGAGTACTAGTGGGATTTGCCAATTCCTAGGTGAAAGGTTGGTAGCATGGCATAGTAAAAAGCAAAATTCAATTGCTCTTTCTAGAGCTGAGGCAGAATACATTGCTGCTGGAAGTTGTTGTGCTCAAATCTTATGGATGCAATATCAATTACAACACTATGGGATTGATTCAAGAGAAACAACTATATTCTGTGACAATACAAGTGCTATTGCAATCACACAGAATCCAATTTTACACTCTAGATCAAAACACATAGATGTAAGGCATCATTTCATAAGAGATCATGTTGAAAGAAAGGATGTGAAATTGACAAAGATTCATACTGATTTGAATCTTGCTGATATTTTCACAAAACCTTTATGTGAATCAAGATTTTCAATCTTGAGAGGTAATTTGGGAATGTTAGAATTGTAAAAAGACTCTGTGAAAATCACTAAATTGCAAAAACTAACCTAGAAAATTTGGAAATCAGTAAAAAAAAAAGGAAAACTACAGCTGCAAAGTCATTCACCTGTAGAGTTAAACTCTACAGCTGTAGACTTTGTACCAAACTGTAAATTCCTTACCAACTGTATATTTTCAAGATTCTAAGATTGTTAACTGCAAACTTAGGGAACTTACAGTACTTTGTACAATTCTGATAATTAAATGAGACACTACAAAATTCATAAACTTTTGTACTAAGTTGCAGAAATTTTGGATTTATTCATACATTTTAATTAATAAAATGTGTGAGTACGTGTAACATTTTAAATGAAGCTAAATTCTATGTGAGTTAGATATTTGGACAAATTTAATTATAAATCTTGGTCCAGAAATCAAAGGCTCATAAATTTTAGGTCAAAGACCTTTATACCTCTGTTCTTAAATCCGTGTTACAGGAAAGGTATTTAAAGGATCCCTCATCCTTTTATATCTCACTTTAACATTTCGAACCCCCTGATATCTCGAAACTCTCCCCATCCCTCACTCAAAGAAACCCGAGATCATGGCGATGAAAGTTATTTTCGGTGCCTTGTTCGATTTTGATGAAATATTGAAAAAGCATCCCACTGATACTATGGAAGATGTCATCAAGCATATAGTGAATCAAGGCATTCATTATTGTCTAACACACATTCCTGGAGCATATGATGATAAGATCATTCTCGAATTTTATCAAAATACTGAAGCCAACGTTGAGAGGAAGACTATGTCAGTTAAGCTGCAAGGAAAGAATGTAAAGATCACAGCTAATGATATTTGCAGAGCACTACATTTGAGAAGTGGAGGCGATTCTTATGACAACCTCAACTTTGCTGATGAAGATGAAAGATACTGGAAGATGTTCACAGCAAACAAGCCGTTTCCAAAGAACTGGAAGAGAACGTTCAAGAAGAATGACTTAGCAGTTGAGTATGTATATCTTTATGAAGTTATTGATAAATGCTTACTATGTAGAACTGGTGCTCATGATACTGGCACTATTCTTATGTGGGATATGATGATAGCATTTGTGAAAGAGGTTAAGATAGACATTGGAGAACTCTTGCTAAGAAATATAGGAAATGATGTTGTTAAAGTTGGTAAGAACAAAGGGTTTGGTTTGTTCTTAAATTATATATTGAAAAAAGTTAGATTCTCACTCTTCGTTGATCATGGAGGCTTACCCATTCTAACTCATAGAATCATTGGGAAGGCAAATTTCAAAAGAGGAGCTGTGGATGCTCCTATAGCCCCTGAATCTAAAAGAAGAAAGCTGAAAGGAAAGTTCTTACTATCATTAGATCACCAAAAGAACCTGAGACAAAGAAAAAGAAAAAGAATGTAAGAAGACAACTTTTAGTGGATGATCCCACTGAATCAGAAGATGAAGTTGATAGAGAGAAAAGGCAGAAGAAATATCACTCTAAGAAAGCCAAATGAGTTGAGGCTGAAGAGATTGAAGCTGACAAGTCTACAGCTGTAGACTTGCCAATTGTGCAGTCTGAGGCACAAATTACTGAGGAACATTTTGTAGATGCAACTGAATAGTTTCCTGAGCAAATTGAAGCCACTGAACCTGAAACTGAACAACTCCCTGTTGTTCCAGTTGAAAAAGGTGAAGAATGTGAAGAAGAAAGACAAAAATTTGAAGAATGGAAGCTAGTGAGAGAAGAACTTGAGAAGTTAGCAGCTGATGAGAGAAAGTTGCTTCAATGGATAGTTGAATGGACTAATTGCAGTGATGTCAATGAACTGCTAAAGCCCAACTTCCTTGATGATTTTATTGCTGGAAAAAGGAAGAAAGACAAAGGAAAGGGAAAGCAGATCATCACTGAAGAACCAGCAAGGAAGAAAATTACTAAGTCTGCAGCTGCAGCTTTGAATGTTGCTCTTATGACTGAAGAAGACCCAGAGGCACAATATGATGTTGATTATGATGTGGAAAGCACATATAGTGATGAGGATGTGCCACAAAAGATTGGTGAAGGAAGCACTCAGAGAATTGAAGCTGAAGGTTTAAATATATTGGCTAAGGAAGCAATTCTATTGGAGTCTGCAGGAGTTAGTGCTGCAGATCCAGTTATTGTTGAGAAAGATCCTACTAAAGAGGATTCAGAGAAGGAGAAGGAGAAAATAAAAGATGACTCTCCCTGCCATGAACCCAAAGATAAACCAGATGATGATGATGGAAATGATGATGCACCAATGGGTGGTGCTCAAGCCCAAGTTCAAGTTGGAATTCAATCTCAAATGGTGGAAGCTGAGGTTCAAGCTGATGAACAGATTATTGATGATAAATGCATTTTTTGTAATGAAAAAATTGGTTACAAAAACACCATTTTTTGTTATAAATACTTTTTGTAACGAAACATCCGTTACAAAAGTTGGTCATTTAAAGTCCGTCACAAATAGTTTTTGTAACAAAAAAAAATATAATTTTGTTACCAATACAATTGTAACGAAATATTTTTCGTTACAAAAACTTTAGTACAGATAGTAAAAATTCTGTTACAAAAAATTATTTTCGTTGCAAATAAATTGTTACATAAAATTATATATTTGATATTTAAATATTTAATTTGCCACGAATATTTTGTTACATTTATTAATTCATGTTATTAATAATATGATTACAAACAACTTAACAATAAAGTGCTATAATGTAACATTCGTATGATCAGTTATAAGAAATTTTAAAAATATATAATTTTATTTCAAGAAAATAATAATTCTCCAAATAAATTCAAGTCAATAATATTAACTAACTCTGAGAAAAAATTATCAATGTAAACAATCCAATGTACATAATAAATTGAAAAAAAGAAGAGAATTAATCAAGTTGAACTTGATCTTGACTTGTCTTCATATCCCACGATCAAATCTTCATATTCCTATAAAAAATACACCACAATAAACTAATAAATACGTGCAATTTTATAAATAAAATATAAAAGCAAAAATTTATAACCCGGCTCCAAAGGTGAGACACAAATCCAACTTATGGTTAATCCTAGAAGATAGAATGAAAAACGACCTAAAATAATAATAAAAAAAAATGTCCGATTTAAAACCCATTTAAACCAACCACGCAAACTCATCACAAAGTTTTTTCTAAAGCTCTGTATCAAACAACTAGATTGAAAAATACCAACATTGAAACCTCACCAAAATAAATAGCAACTAAAATGCATAGCTTAAACACAACCCTTCATATAAAGCCACTAAATTCAACTATGAATAACAAGAGAAGATTAATCCTAAACAAACACATGCCTTCATTTCATTTTTCAATACCCAATGACTGTGGAGGCTTTATCAAACCATAATCCTTATTCCCTTTTGCTACTCAAGCATTTTAAAATACACTACGACGCACAATAATAAAATATCATATGATTGAAAAATAATATTCAACTTAAGAATTAAAAACAAAATGACCAATAAGACATCTAAAGAGAAAAGAGCAAAAGTTAGCCCAAAATATGTAGATAAAGTAACGACAAGTACGTACCTTATGATAACTTTTGTGTGCAAAAACCCAAAAGCATTTGCTTCATGCTATTAAGACCTTCTTTCAGGCTCTCTATCTCAACATTTTGCTTCGATATCTCTTCATCTTGCCTTAAACGATGCTCTTCATTACGATTAATTTGTTCTTGTTGAGACTTGATAAGAGAATAAGCCTCTTGTAACTCGTCTTGGGTCCTTGATAAATTCTCTTCAGTTTCCATCAATTGAGATGATTCACATCTTATTCTCTTATTCTTTCTTGATTGCACTACCCCGTATCCCATATCTCGCTCGTATCCACTACGTGTACCAAGTACCTCCATCATTATTTCTCTCTCAGGTGGATTTTTTTCCATCATCATTAACTTGAATAATCTTTTGTTTCATTTCATTCTACAATTCATAAAGCAATAATGGTCATTAATCTATTACCCTTTAAATTGCAAACATAAATATTATTAAAGATGAATATCACAAGTGTACCAACTTACATGCTTTCGTGCGGCTTCCTCATTTACATATTCTCCATTCTTTCTCAAATGAGTGTTCCCAAAGTTATCCACTTCACTTTTATTTTCCTATAAAATATAATAAATGATGCATTTTGTAAAGAATTTTGAAAAAAGTAAAAAAAAAAGTTCTAAAAATTGAAAAATTACCATTTCCAACAACCGTGTAGCGAAGGCCTTTGCGCCTGATATAAAATATAAGGAATCAAGAAGCTCAGAAGCAAGATTATAAGATACCACGCTCTCTACAAGCAAAGTCAAAATTTACTCACACGATAATACCTTCCAGACTATAGATACTAGAGGAATCATTCACAGATGTATGGAATAAAAAGAACTGAATAATACCTTGAATTATCATTCCCAACGGTTCTTGCATTGCCAAATGCCTCTAATAGTGGGTTGGACTAAAATGGAAAGAAAAAATAGTTAGAAAAATTCCACCAGATCAGGTGTTAACAAGTTTCAAAATTGAAACAGAACAACTAATTTAATTGATCAAAATCAACCAAAGTTTAGAAAATGCTTAAAATCCAACATTTTAAACAATATAAAATTAAGAATATTAATAATAATATAAATAATAACAACTTCTTTCGATATAATAAGATTAATCTAAAGCCACACTACTCTGTTATCCTTAGTTTCAAGCTTTTCTACAAGGCATAAATAGACAATATTCAGGTTTTCTCTTGTTCAGTGGATGTCTCTGTTAAACTATAAATACATAATAAACTAAGTAACATGATTGAACAGAGTCCAAAACCAACCTCCAGAACTTGCTGTTCAACATTTCTGTCATCACGTAAAGCACGGCCACCAACATAAGTGAGATATTGCATTATCAATTTTGTTGTCTCAGTTTTTCCAGCACCACTTTCTCCACTAACCAGAATAGATTGACTACGTCCTTCGCTCATCATTGCTCTGTATATAACACAAGCAGAAGAACAGTTGTCAGATTTACAGTAAAATAAACTTGATTGTATTTACATAAAAGATTGAACTCGACAAACCTGTAAGATGCATCAGCCACAGCAAAGACATGGGGACTCAATTCACCAAACGGAGCCCCCTTATATTGCTTCATCATGTACAGATTATATAAATGAGGAAGCTTGGTAAATGGATTAACGACAATCAAAATACTTCCTGTGTATGTCTAGTATGGACACAAGGAAAATTTTAGTTAGGATGTAAGCAACAATAAGGCGCCAGTAAGAACTGAAGGAAGAAGTAATCAATGAATTCAAGTCCAAACCACAATTGAAGGAGCACTGTTTGAGACCACGTAATGAAACTACTAAGACTGTTATCAGAAAATAGGACAGGAAAGAGGAGAAAAACGCACCTGAAAATCAATTTTCTCCTTGACTATGCCCAGAATTACACCTGAATTCGACGCTGAGATACTGCTTCTTCCCGATTAAAGGATTTCGCTCTTTTTCCCCACCAAAAAGCCGAGTGCAGTGTGGCTTCGGTTTCTGATTTGGATCGATTCACGGTTGTGGTGAGTTTGTTTAGGTGCCGAGGTGGAGACGGCAGCGGGGCGCGACTGTGTTGGGGAGATTCCGACGGCGCAGCGGCTAATGGACAGTGACGGCTATGGGTGCTTCGGAAACAAGGATACGGCGATGCGCGGTTGCTGACAGCAGAGTATTAGATTAAGATTGTAAATTTTCTCCAAGAAATAAAACTGAGAGATTTCACAATTTTGAAGGTAATTTGTGATTTAATTCCAAAGGATGGAGAATTTCTTTTTATTTGAAAAAGTAAAATTAGGTTTTCCCCCAATTTTTACAGCCAACTCTCCCGGGCTCCCAAATATTTCACGAATTTGACATATTTAGGTTCTTTTGTAAAATTAATTTTCTTTATCACAAAAGTTAATATATACTCCCTCCGTCCATGAAAATTGGACTACGCTTGTTGTGCACGGTTATTAAGAAAAAGTAGATATTGATGTGTAAAAGTGAGTGTATTAGTGTAAAAAAAAAATTTAATTATTAAAAAAGTACTTGATGTGATGTGTAAAAGTGAGTATATGTGTATAAAAAATGAAAATAATGATTGTAAGTTTTCCATTTTAGGTAAGTAGACCATTTATTGTGGACGACTATTTAAGGCAACGTGGACCATTTATCGTGGACGGAGGGAGTATATATATATATATAATATTATGTATATATACATTAATATATAATAATATATATAGACGCATTATATACCTATTAAGATATTTTAAAAAAACTAATTAGTTTAGTTATAATATAAAAGTTAGTTTATTAAGAACACCATACTTAATTCATTAAACTTTAAAAATAATATTTTTGTTATAATATCTATTTAGAATATTTTTCTATTTTTAATTACAAGACATAAAATTTTCACTTATTCTTTTTCAAATAATATTATATTTTTTACTTTAAATATTATTATAATTTCACGATTTCATATAAATATTTTTTAGGTTTTTATATACCAATATTATATATTTAAATTTATTATAATATATTATTTACTATTTGTAACCAATTTTTGCTATTTGTAACGATAAATATTAAGGTTATTTAAAATAAGATTTTTTGTAACGAAAAAAAAATATCGTTACAATAACTTATTTTTTGTAACCATTTAACATTTGGTTATAAATAAATTCATTACAAAAAATGCATTTTTTTGTAATGATCAAAGGAGATTGATGGAGACTCTTCTCACCCAATCACAAGCATTTTTCAACAATCTCCACCTGCTATGTTCACATTGAAAGAGATATATAGGCATGGAACTCCACCACTTCAGAGCTATTCAGCTCTTGAAAGAGAGAATGTGGTTAACATGGAAGATTATATTACTAAATTTTCAACAGAAGCTGTTGCAACCCCTATCAAGAGAAAGGCATCCACTGAAGACTCTACAGCTGTAGAGTTGGTGCCTTCTAAAGCCCAGAAAGTTATGAAAGGAAATGAGTTAATAATCAGAGAAGGAGATTCTAATGAAGAGGATAGTGACGCAAATCCTCAGATGACACACAAAGAAGTTGTTACACAACTGAAGAATCTGGAGGAATCATTCAAAAGCATTGAGGCTGCAGTATTGAAGCAAGTCAAGCAAGTCCCTGATGCTATAATCTCTCAAAATGTGAGAAAAGACATGGAAGATCTAGTCAAGAAGTTTGAAGAGAGAAGCTCAGAGGAAAAGAAAGTCTTGGAGAAAAACTTCAAAACCATTGTGGATGGTTAATGGCTCAAAATGCTGAAATCAGAAAAGAGAGTAGTCAGAAATCAAGAGAAATTAGCAATCTACAGTCAGATATCAATCTAATGAAGGATGACTCTTTCAAATTGAAAGTAGAAGTCAAAGATATGAGGAATGAAATGACTAGACTGATATCTGGAAATGTGACCATAAAGAATGAACTGATTGGAAAGCTTAACACCATTTTGTCACATATTGATGTTGGCAAAAAGGGGAAAAGCATTGAAGAGATGGAATTCAAAGAAAGAGAGAAAGTGGCTGATGATATTTTTGAGAATGTGAAAAACATTGGAAAATCATGGGAAAAGGAATTGAAAGCTGCAAAATCAAAATCTTTGTCCATGGGATTGAGTGGACAGGCTGAAGAAAGAACTCACTTAGATCAGACTAAGGAAAGCTCTAAAGGAGGAAAGATCATAAAGCTACCTAAGTCTGCAGTTAAGAAACCTACAGCTCAACCTACAGTTCAAAAACCCCTTGGTTACTGGGAACAGACTGTGAAGGAATCCAGAGAAAGAAGGAAAGAGAAAGAAGAGAAAGAAAGGCAAGAAAGACAAGAAGAGAAAATTTCTGATGAACCCACAACAGTTGTGACTGCTCAACCCTTGAATGTTCAACCATTGAGCATGGTGCCTACTGAAGATTTTGAAGAAAGGGTTAATAGGATGAAAGCTGAATTTGATAAGCTATGGAAGGAATATTTGAGTATCTGCAACAGACACACTGTGATTAAAAAGATCAAACTAAAGAAAGACAGATTTCAGAAGTTTAAAGATTTGAAGGCAGATGGTACTCTATACAAAAGAGATAATGCTAAACTCCTTGGTGGAAAGATGAAGACGATTCCACTACCCAAGAGATTGTATAAGTCAAAGAAGGAGGAAGAAGAAATGGAAGCGTATGAACTTCAGATGTTGTTGAAATATTTTGAAGGCTTGTGGAGGAAGGGATTATGAAGGCTCAAGATGAAGATTCTGATGATGATACTGATGAAGAAGAAGATGCAGATCCCAAACACAGGAGGAGATGAAGACTCTACTCTAGATTAGACACTAAAACTGTTTAGTTTTTAGTCTAATTAATGACTGTAAGTTGTATCTTGAACCTCTTTTTATTTATGCAGCTTTGTGTTTTGTGCCTTGTCCTGCTTTGCTCTGTTTCTTGTTGTTTTGAAGACAATGTCTTATTGTCTTGTTTACTTGTTTTGTTGTTTGTTTTGCCAACATCAAAATAGGGGGAAATTGTTAGTACCCTGGTTTAGATTTTGATGTATGCAAAACAATGTGTTTAAATTTGATGAATTAAGCTAACACTTGTTCTAAGGAAATTGGTGTATGAAACATATAGTTGTAAGAGAAGTCTACAGCTGTGTATTTGATCAATTTACAGCTGAGACATGACCCTACAGCTGTAAGGTTTCTCTACAGCCGATTTTGGAAATTGACAGGACTCTACAATTGCAAGGTTTGAAAGACTCTACAGCTGCAAAGAACCGTTTGAAGATGGTACAAGTCAGAGATTAATTGAAGACTAATGAAGACCCTTAAGCACTATTAGTGTAGCTCTCAAGCACTCACTAAACTGTACTTAAGTGGAGATTATTCTTAAAAGAAACTGGTGGATAATGAAGATTAGTTACAAGAGGCCAGAATTCTGAGAGAAATGACATAGTACAATCAGTACTATTCAGTGTGAAGAAGTAGGACCATTTCACACATGCCAAATAGAGAGAGAGAGGAGCCTTATCCGGATTTTAAATTTGAATTTCCAACGGATAAGTCACACCACTCAATCTATAAATAGAAGAAGTCCTCAGAGGAAACAACAACAACAACCCTGCGCATACAAGCATTCAACCTAAGCAAATCTACAACCAGCATATTCTGAGAAAGAGAGCTTTTCTTGTTTTAATCTTTGTGATTCATAGGATAGTTGGTTAGGATTTTTCTTAGTAAGAATTACACCTTTTGTTGTTGTTCCCTAACCCATTTTATTTGTCTACTTAGTGTATATATCTCTTTGTGAGGTTTGTAAAACTCTTTGTGAGTTGTTATTCTGAGTGAATAGGATAGTATCTCTTTTTAGAATAGGAATCTGAGTGAACCTAGTTCTAAGGGGGAAACTATTTGTACTGATCTTTGTGATCACTTCTTAGTGAATTTAGCACCTAAGTGGTGTAACAGTGGATGTAGGTTGTCTCTTTATAGACACTGAACCAATATAAATCTGGTCTTTTATTTTCTGTTATTTAATTTCTTGCATATTTAATTTCCTTGTTACATTCATCATTATTTTGAAGATTGAAGTGCATAAAACTTTGTGTTCTTCACAAAGAAAAACACTCTACAGCTGTAGACTTCTCTAAGTCACTCAGCTGTTAAGTTGTGTTTATATTGTTTTTCATTAACACTCACTTTATTCCGCTGCACATTAGAAGTTTTCTCAATACAATTTCAATTGTGAGAAACTCTCTGATAAATTCTGTCTACAAGTGATAGTTTATTTTGCAAGTTTTTGAACTCTGCAGCTGTAGACTTGTGAATCTATAGTTGTATCCTTTGTGGTCCAGTTTCTAAAACTCTTGTAGACTTGTTGATTTAAAACTTTAAAAATGTTATTGTAAGGTTCTAGAATCCATCCTTTTGAAAAGTTTGAAAATTTTGATTTTAGACTCAAGGTCTATTCACCCCCCCCCCCCCTCTAGACCTTGACCACTTTAAGGGACCAACATATACAATTAATTGCATAAAATGAACAAATTAAAATTTTAGTATTGTAAATTATGAAATTTATAACATTAAATCTTTTTGTTGAAATATATAAACAAATTAAGTATCAAAGGATTAATTTGATGAATTTAAAAAAAAAAAAAAAAACTTGACTTAATTTGAAATTATATATTATTAATTGCAAAAAATGGATAAATTAAAAAAAATTTATTAATGTAACTTATTAAATTTATAACATTAACAATATTTTATTGAAATATATATACATAAATAAATTAAAAACAAAAAGGAATTAATTTGATGCATTTAAAAAAAATGTGACTTAATTTGGAGTTATATACAATTAGTTGCATAAAAGTGAACGAAATGAACATGTGCCCGAATGGAACATGCCATCTATAACATGCCTAGTGGTCGCTTGTTCGATTGCCCCCGAGCGTGAATATTGTTATGTTTATTTTGAGCCAACTAAGGCTAATATACACAATGAGACACGTATACAAATGCCATCACTTGGTTAAGATGTTGGGTCTTTGGCCAAGCTGCAAACAAGCTTAGCCCCATTTCTTTTGTTAAAATTTAACAACCGCAAAAAACGGTTGCTATATCCGTAATAAAATTAATTATTTTAAATTAAAAAAATTATTTAACGATGCGGGCGGTTGTAAATTAAAATCCGAAATCTGACATCAATATTTTTCGATTAAGGTAACTCTGCTAATCAGGCAATTAAGTTACTACAGAAAGGAGTTCCAGAATCTCACATCATATTCCTAAACCTAATACTTTTTATATTTTTTTGTAAGTTGGTTTCTTTCATAATCATACATTTCCCCATTTGTTTGTGTACATAGGCATCTCCCTACTTTAAAAATTGAGACATCAGAGATGCATGCATGTGACACTAAACGAAGAATTCGGTGTGATACCTACCTGGTATATATGGGGGAGGTTGGTGATTGTTATTTTGGGACTGATGATTGATCTTTTTCTGGTACAAACAAAGTATATGGGTCGAAATTGATTTTAAAATTCAGTGTATGGAATGTACACAAGTGCACACAAGCACAACCCAAATTAGATTATTTAGATTTAGTTATTATATTTCTTGCTCTCTAAATTGTTTAGTATTATAAATAGAAGTCAAGTTGAATTTGAAGTATAAATTTGAGTTATTTTAAATTTTTGTCAATTAATGTATTAAATACTCCCTCCGTCCCAACTCTTTTTTCCTGTTTTTCCATTTCGGGACACGTCCCAACTCTTTCTTCACACCTTAAAAGGAAATAATTTATACTCACAAAAGTCAATAAAATATACTTTTTATATTTTATTATTTAACTTCACACTCACATACTTTAATTTTTCCTTAATATGTGTGCCCTGGTCTTTTTAAAAAAAAGTTACACAAAATATTACTAAAAAGTCACAAATGTTATTATTGGAAAATGTATCTTTAATGATATAATTTTTCAGTAATAATTTGTGTAATTTTTTAAAAATATACTTAAATTGGTCTATTAATATATCTATAGATCTCAATAGTCATTTCTAACGATATTTTTCACTCTTACTTATAAATAGATATATGTTAAAATATGTGGTATCCAGGTGTGGTGATTACCCACAAGTAAGTATTGAAATGTGTGTGGTATCCAGGTGTGTGAACGGGGTACCCAACTGTGGCTCTACAAACTGTATCGTGGCAGGAGATATTATTTCATTTATTAAGGATATATCTAACTTTTACAAGTCTTCCGATCAAAAAAAAAAAAATTCAACAACCTTCACTTTAAAATCTAGTGAATTATATGGCATGCATATATATATTTTGACTGGTCATTGTGAGCAGTACTACTGTAGCATCCTTGCTTCTTCATTATAAATATGGCCACCTCAATTACAAAAACAAGGGAGGGAGAGTGAGAGATAAGAGAGAGAGAGAGAGAGAGAGAGAGAGAGCTAGAGAGAGAGAGAGAGAGCTCTCTAAAATTAACCATAATTTTTTGTAAGTTAAAGAATGAAAACAAAAATTCAAAACTTAAGAGGACTAAAACCAAAGTTAACGAAACTTATAGGTCCCTAAAGAGTTGGAATCATTTTTATTTTAAATAATTAATTGATCATGCATTCATTATATAATATATAGGTCCCTAAAGAGTTGGAATCGAATAGAGATAATATATACATTACAAGGAAAAGCCCAAAAAGTGTGATCAATGCCTACTATGAACAATTTCAAAGAGATTTTTCGGTATTTCTGAAATGTCGGTCAGAGGAAGTTGTAGTGGGTGGGAGAATGGTGTTAACTTTACTGGGGAGGAAAAGTGAGAACGCTGCTAGCAAAGAGTGTTGCTATATTTGGGAGCTCTTGGCTGACTCCCTCAAGGAAATGGTGTCAGAGGTACTACACAATCTTAATAAATACAATTAAAACCGAAAAAATATTTTTTCAACATCTTATGTTGAATGGTGGTAAGTAATTTGAGGGCAGTAACTAATTTTCACATTGGCAAAATTAAAACTGCAATTCTTTCATACTGACAATTTAAAAACTATAACTTTTAAAAGTTGGGACAAATTCACCTTGCTCAAATTAGTCCAACTTCGGTCGAAATTTTAGCCCGAATCCAACTTGTCAATTAGCCGATTTGGATTGATTGGGGCTAATTTTTCTTAATTTACCGTATTTTAAAATTATGGTTCTCATTTTGCAAATTCAAAAAATTACGGCCCTTATTTTATCAATTCCTTGAGATTGAAAATATCTGAACAATCAAAAGTAACGTTTATATATATAAAATATATGTAGGGATTAATAGAAGAAGAGAAGCTACATTCGTTCAACATCCCTCAGTACACGCCATCACCTGAAGAAGTGATGAAGGAGGTGGAGAAGGAAGGGTCGTTCAACATAAACCAGGTGGTGACCTCAGAGATCAGTTGGGCACACTGTGGTAGAGATTTGAATACAATGGGTAATGAAGAAGACGATGGTTACAATGTGGCAAAGTGCATGAGGTCGGTGGCTGAACCCTTGTTAGTGAAGCACTTTGGTGAATCCATAATAGAGCAGCTCTTCGAAAAGTACAAGAAAATCCTGTCCGATTGCATGGCTACCGAAGATACTAAGTTCATCAATGTAACTGTATCCATGACCAGGATACATTATTAATTATATGAACTAGGAAGAATTGCTTAATCTAGCTATTTCCTTTCTTTATATGTAATAAATTATGCTTGTTTCTAGCTAGCGAGTATCTGTTTAATTGTTTGGTGCTTGTATGGTGTGAGAAAGAATTAAGCATATGTATGTGTGTGATCAATTATTTTAGTGGCACAAATTTGTCACATCTCTATAATATATAGTCCAATTAATCAAACAAAACAATACACAGTGAAGACTAAGTGAAAAACATAATAATATTATTGACGAATTGGTTCTGATAATAATTATTATTTGATAAATAATATATTATAGTTATTTTAATTTCTCTCTAAATATTTTATTTTTATATCGTCTCAAGACCTTGGTCAACATAAGCACAACAGATATTTTTGGGGTTAAAGGTTTAGAGAATTTTCATATTGTTGCTCATCCTGGAGTTGAACGTATTGTCGCCTCCATCTTACTATTCAAGATACTGATTCCTGCACATTCAAAACCGAATCTTTCGTATCGGGAGAGAATGATGGAGATAAGGAATATATAAGATTGTAATCTTATTCTTCATCATGCTTCCATTTGTTGAGATTTTATTTAAGAGTAAGTCTTGTTTGAGACTATTTCATGTCATGAGACCTGCATTTATTAATTAAAAGGTTATCACTTTAAAAAAGTGATAAAATTTTTGGTAAAAGTGAGTATCCTTTTTTATTAAAATTTGTCCATTTTTTACTAAGATATTATCAATTTTTAAAAGTGATAATATTCTATTAATATGTTAAGTACATTGGTTTAGATTTTGATGTGTGCAAAACAATGTGTTTATTTGATTATATTGATCTAACACTTGTGCTAAGGAAATTAGTGTTTGAAACATATAGTTGTAAATGAAGTCTGCAGCTGTATATTTGATCATTCTACAGCCAGACATGACCCTACAGCTGTAAGGTTTCTCTACAGCCGATTTTTCTTATTTGACAGGACTCTACAGCTGCAAGATTGAAGTCTACAGCTACAAAGAACCGTTTGAAGAGTTGGTACAAGTCAGAGATTATTTGAAGATAATGAAGACCCTTAAGCACTATTAGTGTAGCTCTCTAGCACTCACTAAACTGTACTTAAGTGGAGGATATTTTCATAATTCTAGAGGATAATGAAGATTATATGAAGACAGCCAGAATTCTGAAGAAAATGACAATAGTACATTTGGTACTATCATGTGTGAAGGATGAGGACCACCTCACACATGCCAATAGAGAGAGAGGAGCCTTATCTGAATTTCTAATTTGAAATTCCCAACGGATAAGTCACACCACTCAATCTATAAATAGAAGAAGTACTCAGAGGAAGCAACAACAACAACCCTGAGCCTACAAGCATTCTACCTAAGCAAGTCTACAGCCAGCAAAATTCCGAGAGAGCCTTATTTGTCTTATTCTTTGTGATTCATAGGATAGTTGGTTATGATTTTCTTAGAAAGAATCACACCTTTTGTTGTTGTTCCCTCACCTGATTTATTTCTACTTAGTGTAGATATCTCTTTGTGAGGTTTTGTAAAAACTCTTTGTGAGTTGTATTCTGAGTGAATAGGGTAGTTTAATCTCTTTTTAGAATAGGAATCTGAGTGAAACCTAGTTCTAAGAGGGAACTACTTGTATTGATCTAAGTGATCACATCTTAGTGAATTTGGCACCTGAGTGGTGTAACAGTGGATGTAGGTGGTCTTTTCTTAGACACTAAACCACTATAAACCTGGTCTATTTACTTTCTGTCATTTAATTATTTTCCTGCATATTTAATTACCTTGTTACATTCATCATTTTTTTGAAATCTAGGTGCATAGAACTTTGTGATTTTCATTGAGAAAAACTAACTCTACAACTGTAGACTTTCATTAGTCACTCAACTGTTAAGTTTGGTTTACATTGTTTTTCATTAACACTCACTTTATTCCGCTGCACATTAGAAGTATTCTCAATACAATTTCAATTGTGAGAATCTCTCTGATATTTTGTCTACAAGTGATATTTTACTTTTGCAAAGTTTTCTAAACTCTGCAGCTGTAGACTTCTCAAGTCCACAACTGTAACCTTTGTGGTCCAGTTTCTAAAACTCTTGTAGACTTGTCTTTTTAAACTTAAAGAGGTTACTGTAAGTTTCTATATACCCTCTTATTTGAAAAGTTTGAAAATCTATTTTTGGACTCAAGGTCTCATGTCATGAGAAGCTCTCGTATAAGTTTTTTTATCTTTAATGTGTGTTTCATTTAAAAGATAAAATTATCTATCCACCATATTCTCGGTGGTTATAATTTTATCTTTTAAACCAAACACACCTTATATAATTATATTAACACAAAATATTTGCACTTGGGTTTATAAACCATGCACTTGGATTTTAAATTTAATTTTGAATTTAATTTTGATTTTCAAAAAACACACAGTACACGCCGCACTATGTATTTTTTTTTGGCGTAATACTTAGACTTGCTCTTAGAATATTAGTGAGTTATTTCCAAGTATGCAAATGACCCCGCCTAGGCGATTGGCAGCCCCCAGCGGCCAACGCCTAGTCCAAATTGGCAAAGAAACATGGTCAGGGTATTAGGCCCCGCCTAGGCGGACATGGCGGCCACAGAGGAGGAGTAGGCGAAGGTTTATTTTAAAAAAATTTAAAGTTGAAGACAAATTAAACTTTTTTTAGATACACACGAAGAAAAGAAACAAGCTTCTAGCCGAATAAATTAATAATCTTGTGTATGTCAATTTTAATGCAAAATTGATGAACAAGCGCAAGAAGTTAAAAGAGAAAGATGTGGAAGTTTTATTAGCAAAAGATGATGCAAGTTATGCTCAAGAATGGATTGTTGGATGTGGATTGGTTGATGATGGTGTTGTTGATGGAGACATTGACTCAAACTCGGGTATGACTTCTCGACTTAGAGAGCTTGACGAGGATGATTTCTCATCTGATGATGATGAAATAAATGTTGATGTGGAGTTTGAATCTGATGATGAAGAGTGTATACGTGGAGTTTAACAACAATTGTCTTTAGATGTTCCTTTTAGTTGAACTACTTATTAATTTATCCGCACGATATATTTTGTTATTTTAGTATTTTATTTAGATGTTGAACAATGTCATTTTGTGATAGTTTTTAGGAGTTTGAATCACTGTTCGTCCCATAACTATTTGACAAAATAGATTTAGTCCCAAAATTAACTTTTTATTAGATTTAGTCCAATTTTTTTTAATAAGGTCCAATTTTAGTCCCAAAATTAACTTTTTAATAGATTTAGTCCAAAATTTTCTTGTAAGGTCCAAAATTTTCTTGTAAAAATTAATATAAAAATTAATGAAATAATATAAATACAAAAAATTAATGAAATAATATAAATAATATAAAAATTTCGTAAAATCTAAAATTATTTCACTTTTTACCTTTAATTTGGGACTAAAATTGGACCTTATAAAATAATTTGGGACTAAAATTGGACCTTATAAAAAATTTGGGACTAAATCTAATAAAAAGTTAATTTTGGGACTAAAATTGGACCTTATTTGAAAATTTGGGACTAAATCTGATAAAAAGTTAATTTTGGGACTAAATCTATTTTGTCAAATAGTTATGGGACGAATTGTGATTCAAACTCTAGTTTTTAGTATTTTATTGACTTGTTGTGTTTTATAAAAAATGCATTTGGGTATTAATTATGTTTTAAATTTGTAATTTATTGTATAATGTACATGTTTATTAATATATGTTTAGAAAAAAATTTAAAAAATAAAAATTAAAAAAAACTTGGCCCCGCCTCGGACCCGCCTAGGCCTCCTTGGCGCTTGGCCGCACTCGACCGCCCGACGACCGACAAACGCCATTTACACCCTTGGTTATTTCTGGGGTTTTACTAACTTAATTTTTTGCTACTACTTCTTAAAAAAATAAATTTTTGTACATTTCAAGTAACTATAAAGAGAATATTTATTTTTGCAAGAATAAATATGTGTTATTTAATTTATTTTTATTCTTTTTGTTGATTTATATTGTTAATAAATTGTTAATGTATCAATATTTGTTCTTATAGTAACACACATTTTGCTCTTATATTATGTGAAAAATTATTTATTTTATAAAAATAAATTAATAAATGTAAAATAATAATATTTTATAAGATATTAACACACATTTGCTCTCCAATTTGTATTACCATATGAGCTAACATGTGTTAATGTAGGATAATATATATTTTTGTTAAGAAGAAATATGTGTTTCATAATTTAATCATTATCCTTTAAAAACTATGTATATTGATTCATGTAGTAACACACTTTTTACAATTTTTTATATGTTAAATACTCCCTCCGTCCAAATTTTTTTCCCATTTCTTTGTGGGCACGGGATTTAATGAAAAGTAGTATTATATTGAAATGATAGATAAAGTAAGGGAAAAGTAAGAGTATTGTGGGCCCCAAAATTTTATTGTGAGTGTAGATTGTTTCCAAATAAGAAAATGAAAAAAAAATTTGTGGACAAACAAAAAAGGAAAGTGAGAAATAATTTGGTGGACATAGGGAGTACTATAAGAGAAAATTAATTATTTCTATACAATATTTATAAAAAAAAATAATATTTTTTCTTATAATAACACCCATTTTGCTTTTACATTATATAAACAATGTTTATTTCTACAAAAAATAAATGGATATATGTAATTAAACAACATTTAGTCTGATAGTGACACACATTTTTCCTAATAGTAACACGCAATTGCCTATATAGTAACATAAACGGAAGCGATAACCTGAAATTTGCAGTTTGCGTGAATTTTGAAAAAAAAAAACCCCAGATTCAACCCAATTTGGTACAAACCTGCGAATTTTACAAAATTGATAATTTTACGGTAGAATATTCTATATAAGTTGTCTAAAAGTAGAGCACATTTATGATACCTATCTTTTTCTTTTTCTATCCTTTTAATTTTTTTTTACATATATCAGTTTTTTTTTTCTTAAAACATACATATCAGTTTTGTTACACATGTAATATTTTAGAATACATGTTTTAGATGTTTATGTGACATTAAACAAATGTAGAGGGATTGGGAGGGATAAGCTTTGTTACATCACATGTAATATTTTAGCATACATGTTTTACATGTGTGTTATGGATGAGGGGACAAAAGTTACATGGTGCGAGGATATATTATTTGGTTTAGTAAGGATATATATGTACTTTGAATAAAGAATTGATTAAAAAAAACAATTATATTTATAAATTAATTTAAAATATTTATATAAATGTGTAATGTTGAGACATACCTTAAAATTTGAGTCCTAATATGAAATTCTTCCAATTTTATTTTATACAAATTAATTTATAATAGGTACTATTTATTTAAATTATTTTATAATTTTCCCATTCAACAACTTTCAATTTAACATTTAGTGAATTATATGGCATATACATATTTTGACTTGTCATGGAGAGAAAGTAGTACTGTAGAATCTTTTCTTCGTGTATAACATGAGGTAACCATATACATGAGAGAGAGATAAAAAAAAAAACTAATAAATGTTGTTCACATGAATTAATGGTTGTTTGGGAAAGGGCACTTATGCTATGTATAGGTATATACAACATATACATGAATATCCAATCTGTTGGGGAAATTTTGATTTAGTTAATTATTTTGATATTAATTGATTTTAATAAGATGTATGAGACACTCATGTTAGTCCAATTTATTTTAGTAAAATATTATATAGACTATTTTTATAATATAAACCATTTTATGATACAAGATTTATATAAGTTTATTTTTTAAGTTTGTTAGAAATGTGATTCATATCACACAAAACCTACTCATTTTATTTTTTGTGGTCAACAATATCGATCGATATTGGGTAAAAATTATATTTTCATAGAAACATCAGAATTATTGGTAAATACCAATTATCTATAACATTAATATCGATTAATTTCTTTTACAAATTGAACATAATGTCGTTAAAATATTAAAAAAAATACAGAAATCGAGAAAAAATAAAAAAATTATATCAATATATTTCAACAAAAAATAAAAAATAAATATATTTTATGTTATTTATCATAAATGTAAAATTTGTCCATATATTTATTTTTAAATTTATATATTAAATATTTCTTCTTAAAATTTCATAATTTTTTAAAGCTTAATAATGTCAATATATCTATCAATATTGAATTCAAGATCTTAATATTTCTATCATCAACATCCGTATTTTTCACTCTTAATTATTACTCCTTTCGTCCCGTAGAAATTTGCACTCTACGAAATGACACATTTTTTAAGGAAAATGTGTTTTATATATAAAATAGTGGCATATGGATAAATATGTGTATAAGTTTGTGAGTGTGCACGTAAATCAATGTATTTTTTTTTTTAGAAATGTGAAAATTTGTGTGAAACATCAAAATAAGAAAAATATGCAAATTCATGTGAGACAAAAAGAACATTAAATATGTGTTCGAATATGTGGTATCTACGTGATGGGTACCCACAAGATTGAAATGTGTGGTATCCAGGAGTGTGTGAACGGGGTACCCAACTGTGGCTACAAACTGTATCGTGGGAGGAGATATTATTTCATTTATTAAACTTTTTCAACAACCTTTCGATTAAAAGAAAAAAAGAAACTTTTTCAACAACCTTTCGATTAAACAAAAAAAAAGAAACTTTTTCAACAACCTTCACGGTAAATTCTAGTGAATTACTCCCTCTGTCTTTAATCAATTTATACACTTTTTATTTTGAGTAGTCACAAATTAATTTGCACACTACTTAAAAGGAAAATATCGATTTACGTGTACACTAACAAAATTTTCACACATTTATCCATATACCACTACTTTATTTAAAAAATATATTTTTTTAAAACCACTTGCAGATACCCTGGGGACGGAGTTAGTATATGGCATCCATGTATATTTTGACTGGTCATGGTGAGCAGTACTGTAGCATCCTTGCTTCTCCATTATAAATATGACCACCTCAATTACAAAAAACAAGAGAGGGAGATAGAGAGATAAGATTTATATATATATAGAGAGAGAGAGAGAGAGAGAGAGAGAGAGAGAGCAATGGAACTAGTAAAGGTTCTTCACATGAATGGAGGTTTGGGAGAGAGCAGTTATGCCAACAACTCCTTAGTTCAGGTATACTGTACATATATTAATGAATATCCAATATAATTAGTTTAATATAATGGGTTGATGCAGCTTAAGTACGTGCTTTTCTCTATATATCCTTTTAATTCAAAATCATCAATCAGCCTGCATTAGTTACATATGCATATTGGAATATATATAAGATATTCAAAACTAAATACTAATAAATCATATATATATAATTGGCATCGATCAGAGAAAGGTGATTTCGATGATAAAGCCGATAGCAAGAGAAGCAATAACGGAAGTGTACAAGAAGGTGCTCCCCAAGAGCTTGTGCATAGCAGAGCTGGGTTGCTCATCTGGTCCTAACACTCTGTTTATCGCGACGGAGCTCGTAAAAGTCGTGCACCAACTGAACCACAGCAGCCATCCCATGCCTGAATTTCAGATACTATTGAACGATCTTCCCGGAAATGATTTCAACTCCATTTTCCAGTCTTTGTTGCCAACATTTCAAACTGAACTGAATCAGGAAATTGGATCCAACAAGTGTTTCGTATCGGGAGTTCCAGGCTCATTTTATAGCAGACTATTCGCCGCAAACACCCTGCATTTTGTTCATTCTTCTTACAGTCTCATGTGGCTCTCCAAGGCACCTATATATATATATTACTAATTTATAATTCTTAATTACAATCATTATTTCTTTTTTTAAAAAAAAATAATTAATTGATCTTGCATTCATTGTATAATATATAGGTCCCTGAAGAGTTGGAATCGAATAGAGATAATATATACATAGGAAGAAAAAGCCCAAAAAGTGTGATGAATGCCTACTATGAGCAATTTCAAAGGGATTTTTCGGTATTTCTGAAATGTCGGTCGGAGGAAGTTGTAGTGGGTGGGAGAATGGTGTTAACTTTACTGGGGAG
>JAPKLY010000235.1:3762-60577 GCA_026898435.1 Prunella vulgaris
TGCATAGAAATTTCTACTGTAGAAATTTTTAAATATATAATAAAAAGAAATTAATATTCCCTCCGTTCCGTAGGAATTTGCACCCTACGGGACGGCACATTTTTTAAGGAAAATGTGTTTTATATATAAAGTAGTGGCATATGGATAAATATGTGTATAGGTTTGTGAGTGTTCACATAAATCAATGTTTCCTTTTATAGTAGTGTGCAAATTTGTGTGGGACGTCCAAAGAAAGAAAATGTGCAAATTTCTGTGGGACAGAGGAAATACTTCATATATATATATATATATATATATATATAATAAAAAGAAATTAATACCCATGCGCACGTATTCTGTCATAATATTCACGCACCCACCTCCCCACCACCAAACTCATACATACTAAATTACTTCTCCGCCTACATACTAATTTCATCCCCCCTCCCCACATTATTGTGTTAATTAAAAATATATATTTAATATTATATTACAAATAAATATTTATACATATAATAACACACATTTGTTTTTATAGTAACATATATTTGTTCTAATAGTAACATACATTTATCTCCCAATTTGTGTTACTATATGAACAAATGTATGTTACTGTAAGGAAAAAATATATTTTTATAAGAATAAATATGTATTTTTTAATTTATTCATCATCCATTTAAATATAGGTATATTGTTTCATGTAATACATATCTTATTATATGAAAATAATAATTATTTATTTAAAAATAAATAAATATTTGTGAATAGTCAGTATTTATTCTTATAGTAACACATTTTGATCTTGCATTATGTGAAAAATTATTTATTCTATAAAAACAAATGAATACATGTACAATAACAACATTTTATAAAGATAGTAACACACATTTGCTCTAATAGTAACACACATTTATCTCCCTATTTGTGTTACTATATGGGCAAATATGTGTTATTATATGTGCAAAATATATTTTTATGAGAATAAATATGTGTTTTTAATTTATTCGTCGTCCCTTTGAATCTAGGTATATTGTTTCATGTAATAAATATGTTATTATATAAAAAAATATAATTATTTCTATAAAAATAAATAAATATTTGTGAATAATTAATATTTGTTCTTATAGTAACACACATTTTGCTCTTGCATTATGTGAAAAATTATTTATTCTATAAAAATAAATAAATATATGTAAAATAACAACATTTTATTAGATAGTAACACACAATTGCTATAATAGTAACACACATTTGTCTCCCAATTTGTGTTACTATATGGGCAAATATGTGTTACTATATGGGCAAAATATATTTTGCCCATATAAATATGGTCTATAAATATGTATTCAAACCATACGAATTCGTTGATTGATTATGAACTTAAAGGCGGTTATGGGATATGTGTATAAATATGTAGGGTTAATTACACCTGGGTGTATGGTAACAACTCTTAATCTCAAGTAGGTGTAGTTAACTTTTGTAATTAAGACCCAGGTGCATTTTCTATAATAATAGGGCATTAAGTTTCCATTTTTTACAAATCTGCCACTCAGCACAAAATATCTACCATATATGTCAGAAAATCTCGTTTCTCTCTCATAATCTCCTCCCTTCTCTCTCTCCTCTCCTTTCTCTCTCTAGATATATTCTTGGCGGTGTACGTAAAGCCTCCGCCGACATGACAAGGCCACAAGCTCTTGGAGGGCCACAAGGCCAGCCACCGCAAGGCCGCCGCCGGCGATAGCCAGCCACCGTTGCGCCTGGATAGTCGCGTCTGCCTCTTCTGCCGTTCATGGATCTGCGTGCGCCTCTGTCGTTCGTGGATCTTCCTGCGCCTCCGCCGTTACGACAAGGCCACAAGCTCAGGGGCTACAAGGCCCGCCGCCGCCGTGAAGAGTAGTTCGATCGCCGCCGTCTGTGGGAGTCCTAGGCTTGTGGATTTATACTTAAGCCGTTCTGTTTCCTGATCATTTGAGTTCATTGAAAATTTCATTCTCGATGTTCTTTCTAAGATTATGTTAATGGGTTTCATCATTTTAAAGATTCAAAAGCAGATTTCTCTGTTTTGAAATAATTTTCCCACATTAGTTTGCTTATGTTATTCCCTGTTCATAAAGGAAATATTTCTCGGATCATACTTATTCAATGGTTAGATTTTCTTGTTTACATTTATAATGTTGATATTCTCTCTGTGCTGATGCTTCATATTGAGATCGTGCTTTGAAAAATGGAAACTGTTAAGATGGATTTTAAGATGGATGAATCTCGTTTCTCTCGGTTTGTGGAGGGAGAATTATTTGAATCTGGTTTTCATACTCTGATTTCCCATCTAACAATCCCCAAATATAATGATATTTGTGTAGAAATAATTACCATTGAGCTTATAAAAAAAGTACACCAATTAAACCGTTAGTACAATCATATATGTTGATAGTGCAATCATATAAGCAAAGGTACATCAATTAACCCGTTAGTACAATCGCGGGATTAAAGTAAAATGCTAGAATGACAAATCTGTAAATAAAATGAACTTTTTAAAAAATTTGCACCTACTTGAAATTGTAAAAAGTAGCAACACTCCTTTGAGGTTTTCATTAGTTAAAAGCACTAGAATGTTATTGACCCAAATATGTATTCAAACTAGAATATCAGAGAGACACTCAGCATACCACTACAAAATAATATTGAAATAAAGAGGGGAGTTAGTGAGGGTTTTGGGGTCCCTCTTTAATAAATAAAATTAAAGAGGGGCGAGACGAGGGGATAAAAAACTCTCTTAATTTAACAAGGGTAATAGTGATTAACGAGCGCCAAACCCTCGCAAACTTTGCGAGGGTTCGATCCCTCGCGGATTAACGAGCACATGCCCTCGCCGCATCTGAACCGGACCGAGACGAGGGTTAAACCCTCGCCAGTTTACGAGCGCGCTCACCCTCGCCGGTTCGCGAGCAAAAAACCCTCGCCAATTTTAAAATTGACCGAGGCGAGGGTCGAACCCTCGCTAAATCGCGAGCACTTTTCCCCTCGTTAATTAGCGAGCGCCAGCCCTCACAAAACCGGGGTATATAAACCCATCGTTAATTAGAGTTTGTTAATATAATTTCTATGATATTTATTAATTAAAATGTATATTGTATTTAATTTTTTTTTTTGAGAGGGTATATTGTATTTAATTAATAATGTATCATGTATATATGATTATATGAAAAATGTATGATTCTATTACATATATATATTAATGTGTAGCAGTATTTATTTTTTTTATTTATATTTTATTTAATTCTTTAATTGTATGTACTATATCGGCGGATGAGAAATTAAAGGCTATAACACTAAGTTGGAGGGATTACCTTACAACCAATGTATGTATGCTTTTTTAATTTGTCTTTAATTATATACATGCTCGATATTTATAAATATACATGTTAGATGATCGATGTTCGATCTAGGAATAATGTTAAGTTTGATTATGCATTTATCACATGTTAGATGATCGACGTTCGATCTAGGAATATTTTATTTAGATATGATTATATATGGACGGAGTTTGGGTTGATGAATTGTTGGTTATTGTTTGCTGTTAGATTGTGCGTTCCGATTTGATTATTATTAATTAAATCGGAAATGGATGCACTAGGATCTTGATTGATTATTTGGGATATGATAAATCTAAATGAAACTCTGCCGAATTTTTTAAAAAAATATTAATATTTGCTTAGAATTTGTATAGGAACCAATATGATAATGCATGTAATTAAACTTTAATTGTTATTAATATGAAACAGATTGATATGAGTTATTCAAGTCGACGTTGGATGTATGGTCCGAGAACAATTAATGGCATGATATATCCTGAATTTCTTAGTGGTCTTGAATCATTTATAGAATTCGCGACTAGTAACTCGGAATGGATGATTAGGCTATATTTGTTAATTTGGTTTTAGAGGTGATATTGATAATTCTAAATAATAATCTATTGAGATATTATACTTCACATACCATATGGAGTTTGAATTAAATTAGTATATTTAGATAGATGAATTTTGTGTGTAATAGTTTAATAAATGAAATGAAGTTTCATTATTAAAATTTAAAGGTAGGGGTAGAATGAATATTTATCATATGAATAGAATTATTTTACATTAATGTTTATAATGATTTGAATTAATATTTAGAAATATATAATTACATATATATATGATAATTTTATTATAACTAAATATAAGTATTACATAATTAAAATATATAATTTTAGATTAGTATAATCACATAATATATTAATAATAAAGTAAATATATAGCACTTAGTTAAAATAAAAAAGTATATATTGTATATATATATTTTAAATAAATTATGGAACAATAAATACTACTTGCCCAAATGGCAAGACACTCATACATTCATAAGGGAGGTCACGGGTTCAAAACCCCTCTCACGCGAAAATGGTGTCAGGTTTGCAGGTCGCCCGCGGGTCAAACCCGCGAAAATATTTTTTTATTTCATATTTGAAGTTCGCGAGGGTTAAACCCTCGCCAATTTGTGAGGGTTCGAACCCTCGCTACTTACCGAGCGCCCGCCCTCGCCAAAATAACGAGCACTTTTTCTTCGCCAAATAACAAGCACCAGACCCTCGCCATTTTGCGAGGGTTTTGTGCCCTCGCCAATTAACGAGGGGCGAGGCGAGGGTTCAATTGGCGAGCCACTTCCTGGAGAGGGCTACGTCCCCTCGCAAAAACCCTCTTTATACCATAAACCCTCTTTAAATCCCTCTTTAAACCCCTCTTTAAATCCCCAATTTTTTGTAGTGTACAGAGAGATTAGAGTGAGAAAGTTTTGTAATCTGTAACTATTATCCATTGATTAGTGAAGTGAGGAAACTCCATCCGTGAACGTAGATCAATTGATCGAACCACGTAAAATTCTATTTTCCTTGATTTTTTAATTTCTGCAATTCGTGTTCATCGGAGTTCTTCGTAAGTTCTGATTACTGCTTATAAGGCTTCAAAGTTTTGTTGAGGTCGATTCGATTATCACAACATGAACTTATTTGCAAATTACAATTTTTGAGTGAATCAATTTATAGTATAATATCCAGTCACTCCATCCATTACTAAAAAACAAAAGTAGTTGGTGAGACTAAATTCCTCACCCGCTAAAAAACAAAACATTCCATTGACAGTTTTCATATGCTCCCTTTGAATATTATTTCTACAGCATCATTCATTGGACTGACCTCCTTAATCTTGAAAGCAACGCCTACTCCCCATATTATTGTTACCTAAATTATTTAAATTAGAATTTTTTAAAATAATCGTTAGAGAATACACCATTATTATAATCTATATTTAATTAAATATTTTTATATAGTAATATAATTAAATTTGAATATTACACACAGAAACTCTTACTTATAGTTATAGAATATTTAATGCGTTGTGTATATAATTTTTATAGAGCAAGTATTTTGTACATCAGGAGCACCATTTAATTTAAGGCTACATTTGGACGAATGAATTTGAAAATCAATAGATTTTTAAAAAAAAAATATATGTAAGAAGGTATATCTTTCAAATCACGGATTGTAAAGAGATGAAAGAGAAGGGAACAAGTAGAAGAAAGATAGAAATGAAAGAGTAGAGATGAGAGATTTCACAAATGACATGATTTTGATGAGGATCCAGAATTTCTCTATTTTGAACATAAACTCAAATCTAAAAATTTATAAATTCACTTTTCTTACTTGAAAAGAGTGGTTATTTGTGTGTGAAATCAATGGATTTCAAATTCACTCATCAAAATGGAGCCTAAGTATATTTTAAAAAGTTATACTCCCTCCATCTCTAACTCTTTTTTTCACATTTTCTATTTTGGGATATCCCAATTCTTTTTTACAACTTAAAAAAGAAATAATTTACACTCAAAAAAATTAATAAAATACATTATTTATATTTTACTTCATATCTTCTTTAATCTGTGGGCCCAATTATTTTGGCGAGAAGACCTAGGACAAAGGTAGTACTATTAAAAAGTTATACTCCCTCTGTCCCACAGAAATTTGCACACTTTCCTTATTTGAACGTCCCACACAAATTTGCACACTACTACAAAAAGAAACATTGATTTACGTGCACACTCACAAACCTATATACATATTTACTCATATGCCACTACTTTATATATAAAATACATTTTCCTTAAAAAATGTGCCATCCCGTAGGGTGCAAATTCCTACGGGACGGAGGGAGTACAATTTATTATTAAAATGTTACACTATTATTTGAGTGGATGATCCGGGTTCGATTTCTTCTGAAAACAAATTGAGAGATGAGATATATAAGGTTGACTAGGAGTTTATTATTGAAGTATTTGAAGACTTGATGTAACTAACTTATTAACAACTAACATTAACGATAAAAAAAATTATATTTTTTAATAATATATATAATTTTTTAATAATATTTTATATAATTTTTAAAAATAAACTTGAATTGACACGTGCACATAACACCAAAGACATTTTTATAAATCAATTAACAAAATTAAATAGTGACAAATGATGCCAATACTACTACAATATTATTGTCCCGATTATGCAACAAGAATAGAACAAACCCGGGAAATTCCCCTCGTCTTTCACGTCTCCCCGTGGTCGCCGCCCCAACTTTTCCAACAATAAATTCCACATAGTTTGCAAAAATTCTTACACTTGTTCACTTTCCCTTTTGCAGAAATTAAGAATCTTTTTCCACTTTCAAGATGAACGATCTTCTTACGGTTAGTATACTCGCAAGATTGTCTTTTTCTTATGGGTTTTGCTTTTTCAAGTATTATACATGATCGTCTTGAAGAATTTCTTTTCTTTTTTGCTAGAAATAATTGGTATGTGGTTTGAGTTTTCAACTCGTTTGTTTTTTGTATGCTTTGATTTATTTGCACTCTGTTTCCTTGTTTATAATTCAGTTCATAGATGCTGTAAGAGAGGTTGTTTTTGGCTTTGTATTATAATATTATTACTATGTGATACCTCAGTCTCAATTCTTTCTTCTTAGGGTGACTGTTTATCTGTCTAAAGAAAGATTATATTTAGACATTGGATGACTATTTTTCCGTTGAAAAAGGATTATATTTATATATTGTGTTTATTATTTTGGTGGAAAGTTAATCTCCGCCATTGAAACCAGGTGAGTTAGTTCACCTGGCCACCGGGCTCCTCACTTGAGTGAGTGACCCGGATTCTATTCCTTTTGGGAACGAATAGGAGGGAGATATAAGGTTGGCTTGGAGATATATGAGTGTATGGAGACTTGGTGAACTAACTTCTAACTACTAACCACTAACATTTACCGATAAAAAAAAAATCTCCGCCATTGAAATTACCAGAATCTCCCATCAAAATGATGAATAAATTGTCTAAATATAATCTTTTTCACACTGATGAATAGTGTTTCGAGTTGGTAGGGTAGAGATGCTCGACCCTCAATTTAAAAATGTTGTGTTTACGCAATTTAATGAGAAATTATTCATCTTGGAGTTGGGATTTTGTCACCAAATCAATTAGACATCACCATGGACTTGGGTATTATTGGTATTGCAGTGATCACTTTGCTGCAGATATCATTAGATAACATGTTCTTATGGGGAGCTATATCTCACATGATCACAACAGAACAAAGCTATGTGATCATGATTTTTCCAAGTCTTTTTTTATGGTGTTGGGCAGTAGAATTCGTACGCATTATGATCATCGCAGTTCGTCTTTTGACTGGTGTTTGAGTGTATTTTTCAGGACTCCTTCGTTGGTGATGCAAAAGAAAATCCATCCAGAGAACCGGATATTGAGATGGGCTCCCGATTTACCAGGAGTATGTCGGAGATGGGTATGGAATCCTTCGATAAGCAGGTCTGTCTGTCCTGTAACATATAGCAACTATAGTTCTTATGCATTCTCTTCATAGCCTCTTCATTGTCTCTAAAATCTTAAAAATCTTGCAAACTAGAGTTCATCATTATTCGTTTTGTAGATACAAGAGGTCACAAAACAAGTGGACAAACTTTCAAGTTTGCTAGTGAAGCTTAAGGTATGAATGTATAAAGATTTTGACTTTTATTTGTGAATAGAAGAAGGAAGCACATTAGATATAGTTTTAGTAAAGCCTATGATTTTATCAAGGCTTTACTTGGAATCTAACGCGTTGATCGTAAAAATATATCCTTTTTGTTGATAAGTTATATCTGTTGTTCTTTGTTTGTAAACTGAGTTCCTTTCTTATCAGGAAGCCAATGAGGAGTCAAAATCGATTACCAAAGCATCTTCAATGAAGGGTGTGTTCTTTATAATGCCTTTCACTACTTCTTTCTCTTTGTTTTCTAAAAAAAGAGAGAAATATATAGTATTATTCTTCCTATTATACTAACATGTGTACTTGTTTCCAGCAATCAGGAAGCGGATGGAGAAAGATGTTGATGAAGTGGGAAAGATAGCACGAAAAGTGAAGGCGAAAATTGAAGCCATAAATAAAGATGTATTGCTCTCACTCCTCTTTTCTTGCTCGTTTTCTTCATATTTGCAACGTACTAGAATAACTGATATCGTGTCATGCTTTTCAGAACTTAGCTAATCGAGAAAAGCCCGGTTGTGGAAAAGGAACCGCTGTCGATAGGTCAAGGATGAACATGACAAAGTGAGTTTATATGTGTATAAGTGTAGAAACTCTTATTATGTCTTTGTTTTTTATGTTTTAACAATACTTCTTTCACTGCAGTCCCTTGACAACAAAATTTAAAGAAATAATGACTGAATTTCAGGTCTTGTTTCACATCCATTAGTGATTATTTTCTTGCCCATTATGGCTATTACTAATTAGTTATTTGATATGTTTCGTTTATTTCGTCAGGCGTTGAGACAGAGGATAGAAGACGAGTATCGTGAGGTTGTCGAGAGAAGGGTAATAACAGGTCAGACAAAACACGAAACGTGACTCTTTACCGGCTTTCATTTTCTGTTTCTTATTGTTCATTATGTAACTTATTCTCTTATGCATCAGTGACTGGAACTAGACCAGATGAAGAGGTAAGCCTCTCGTCCTCGTGTAATTTTCTGCAATGCATGAAGTTGAAGATACTTATTTTTCGACACAATGATTAACAGACTATCAACCATTTGATTGAAACTGGAAATAGTGAACAAATATTCCAGAAGGCTATGCAAGAAGCAGGACATGGACAGGTACTCTCTCTCTCTCTCTCTCTCTCTCTCTCTCCCTCCCCCCCCCCCCCCCCCCCCCCCCCCCTCTCCCTCTCTCTCTCTCTCCCTCCCTCCCTCCCTCCCTCTCTGTATGGGAATATATATACATATATAAGAAATAACATGGAGCCCGATGATGAGTTTCTTATTGAGTACAACATCAGAATAAACTACTTGTATCATGTTGCAATATACAAGTTGGGCTCGTATCATTACTTATATATATACGGTTTGTACATGTAGTTTATGTTGATGATGGGATCCATAAGAAACTCGTCGTCGGACTCCATTATGTACACGTGTGTGTGTGTTATAGGCAGCATCCTCTCTGTTTTTGTTCGCTTGTGTTCAAATGATTAGCATCTCTTCATCAACAAAGTTCAAGCATGGTTTATAATATCTCAATCCTATTCAGTTTTCTTGTAGTTCTTATTTCATTATGTCCTAATACAAGTCACTCTTTGTGTCTAGGTACTCAATACTTTGGAGGAAATTCAGGAGCGGCACGATGCTGTAAGAGAAATCGAGAAAAAACTCCTCGACCTACATCAGGTATTTTTCACAATCTCGAATCACATCCAAAAGCGTTCGACTTATTTTGATGATTCTCGACTCATCATACCAGATATATCTCGACATGGCTGTTTTAGTCGAAGCTCAAGGAGACACCTTAGGGAACATCGAAAGCCAGGTCCGTGTCTCAGCCCTTTAACTATTTTTATGTGCAAATAGGGAGTGGAGCGTTGATGAGGGATCTTGTTCAGGTTTTGAATGCAGTTGAACATGTCCAATCAGGGACAACTGCACTTCACAATGCAAAGAAACTTCAGAGGAATTCAAGAAAATGCATGTGCTATTCTATTGTTATTCTCTTAGTAATCATAGCTATTACGGTCGTTGGAGTCTTACGGCCTTGGAAAAACGGATAGCGTACTTACATTTCTGCTCGTGTTGTTATTGTGTCGACACAAGTATAGCCTAGGGGTTATTTGCGGTATAGTAGTCCAAAGTGTGGTCTTTTATAATTGTGTGGTTTTTCGTTGTCAAAAAAGTGTTGTGTATAACCAAGGATTTTCTTTTTTGACGGAATAACCAAGGATTTTGACATAAAGAGTTTTTTTGCATAAGGATTAGTCCTGTATGCATCAGTTACACGGTGCAACTCAAGTTCATTTTTAAAAAATTAAACAGTTCATAACTGAAAAGTTAAATAGTTTATTACTGAAAAGTTAAACTATAAAAAATACACTTTTCAGTAATAAATTGTTTAATTTTTCAGTTATAAACTATTTAGCTTTTTAAAAATGAACTAGAGTTGCACTAAGTAACTGCTGTGCTGCAGGGGATAGGAATAAATTGGTTACGTCGATGTTGTATCCATCATCGATTTACACGGTTTATGTAAAGAGAACATTATACAGAACATAATTAAATAATTAATATATGTGAGAATTTTGTGTGAAATTGTCCGACACTATTTAGGACATAGATTTTTTTTTTTTTTAAGATGATGATTCAAGTTGGTCTTAAGCTCGTCTTAAATTTAAAAGAGAGCAGAGGGAATAAAATAAAATATTATATTCTTTTAAATATTTTTCTTACTCAAATATTAAATTTAAAAAGAACCGGGTGTATTATTAATTTATAATATTTTTTCATTAAAGAAAATGTTGATTGTAATTTTTTAATTAACTAAATGTAGTAATAATAGTTATTCTCATTATTAGTCGAATAATTTAATAATAATTAGGATGCCCTTCAATAGGGATGACAAGGGAATGGTTTTAAAATCGGACCCACATTAAACCTGGTTGAGTGGGTCTAGGCCGAGTTACAGTTTTTATTGAACTGGCTCTGCAAATTCATTTTATTAAAATATTAATATTTTTTTATGTATATGTATTTATATTCAAATTAATGTATTTATATATGGTATTATAAAAATCATGCATTTATTTTCTTTTACTATGTGAATATTAACTATTGTTTTAAATTTGATTTTTTATGTTAAAATTAAATATTTTGTATTTAAAAATAAGGGAGATAATTCAAAATATCAATTTTCAACTTCAAAAAATTTATTTTACCCCACTTCAAATATAAATAATTTTTTCTATCCATTTTCAATTTCAAACAATCTTTTTTACTCATACGGACCGCAAACATCATATAGTTATTTTACACAACTCCACCGTACCTTACCCTATCCCTCCCCCATCCCAACCCACCCCACCCCACCCCTTTTGATATTTATATTATTTACTATTATTAAATATTATATAATAATAAATAATACAATAAAGTTATAAAATATATAATTTTAATAAATTAACTAATTATAATATTTTTATCATATATATGTGATTATTTGAATTTTTATTTAGACTATTTTAATGTATAGTGCATATTAATGAATATTATAATATAAAAGTTAAATTTTAATGCAAATTAATGATTACTATAGTTTTTAAAAGTATATAAAAATATTTAATTTGTGATGTTTGAAAATATATTGATTAAAATTTAATTAACACAAGAGTATTATTCACATCAAAATTAGACCAAAATTTAAAATTTCTACCAAATTGTCTTCATAAAAATTTAAATATAAACTTTAACTTTTATCAACCGTGTATCGAATCATTGATTAATTAATAATTTTTTATACAAAAATACTAATTAAAAAATACAAAATATTCGAAATAGATTAAAACAGCATATGAATGATGGAGTAAAAAATAAGTGGTTAGTTGATTGTCTGATTCCATATTGGTTCTTCTACTTATTCACCTGCACAAATTAATTAAATATTATTAATTGATAAAATTATAGAATTATAGATAAATAAAGTTTAATTATATATTGAATTATCCATACTCTAATATTTATCATACAAAGTCAAACCTACCCCCTATAGGATAGTATAGTTATGACGATAAATTGGGATCCAATTTAAAACTATTAACCTTTTTATACCCATTTTATAAGGGTATATAAGTCTTATATTATGAGGTGGGTATAAAAAGAATTTCAAGTTAAATGTGGATAAAATAAATTTTTAGAAGTTCAAAATGAGTATTTTGTGGAATTCTCTCACTAAAAAATAATATAAAGTTAAACAGGGCGGCCGGGTTGGACCTTAGGAATTCGGGTGGGGTTCTGGGTCCATAAAATGTTATGTAGGAGGGTCCTGAATAGATCAAATTCATCTCAGATTCTTCACGTTGTATCCCTACCCATTAGTCCGGTACCATTCATTGCTATTATCAACTTACTTTTTTATTTTATCACACCCTTTATTGAGTAGTTCACCCCTTAGTTCACTTCACCGCCCTTGGGCCTTAGAGATAATTTTTTTTTTTATCGATAAATGTTAGTTGTTAGTTACACCAAGTCCCCAAACACTCCAAGAATAAACTCCTAGCCAACCTTATATCTCACATCTCCAATTTATTCCTAGAGGGAATCGAACCCGGATCACCCACTCAAATGAGGAGTCCGGTGGCCAGATGAACTAATCCACCTGGTTTTTTGGCCTCAGAGAGGAAATTGTTGTGATGTTTTGGGCTATATTATTATGAACTGGACCCAATTATATATCCCTCCAATTTTATTTGGCCACCCACATTCTAAATTTATTCATCCTATTTGCAACATATTTTTGTCAAAATTTAATCAATATTTCAATAAAAATGTATTGAATATATATTTGGTAATATCTCACAAATCTTCTATCAGTAAATATTTTTCAAATTTTTTTGATAAAAATATATCAAAAACTGAACGAGTATATTAACTAGGTACGTGTATCTAATAAGTATGGGAAGATATATCGTCCGAGCCTTATGGATTTCTTTTATTTGGGCTAGTGGCCTTAGTATTCTCTAATTCGGTGTTTCGTAGAATTTTATGTTTGTTTTTTAAAATTCCCAAAATTTGTAAGCTTAGGCACGTTATGAAATATAAGATTATATTAATCCTATTTAAGATATATCATATATTCCATGAAGATAAAAAATTATTTAGTTTCGTATTTTTGAAATTATATATTATTATACTTGCAATATAAACAAATTTAAAGAAGTAAAATTAAATCAAACGTCATTAATTTATTCTTAGATTTTCACACAAATAATACATAGTTGAAGTTTCACGATAAACAGCCTGCACAAAGAGAGACTATAGGACTGTTTGCATTCACTAAAAAATAAAAACAATCACTTTTAAAATTTATAATCTGTGAGTAAGGTGGTGCTTTAAAAAAAAAGTGATTTCGTCTCCCGAGAAGCTCTTGCAAACAAGCCTTATATATACTTTGAGTCAGTGAGGGAAATTGAGTCATTTATGCCTATAGAATAGTCATAAATTTTAGCTAATGTAGATTTCCCTTCTATGCAAAAAGTAAGATATTTTGGATGTTGTGAGTGGCCACTACCATTGCATACAACGTTCAATTGTACTATATATGTGTCAAGTCCACGAATTGTGACGTCTGTATACGAGTTCGTATATATATACTTTCTTAAGTATTTTTGGAGCTTACTTTTTGTAAGTGATGAAGTATGATGAAGATCATCAAAATATCTCAGATTATGATTTTTTTTTTTATCGGATAAATAACGACTCAAACTAATTACTTTGATTATGGGTGTCAATTTCAGGTAAAGAATGCTGTGGAACATGTACACATGGGTACGGATGCTCTTCAAACAGCAAAAAACTTGCAGAAAAGGTCAAGAAAATGCATGATGATTGGCATAATTTTGATCATGTTTATTGCAGTTATTATAGTGCTATCTATTCTCAAACCTTGGAAAAAGTAGCACTATTGGTACATTCTCTAATTTTGGTTTCTTGTTTAAAGAAAAGTTGCTTCTCATTTTTTCTCAATGTACCATCTTTTTTTTATTTTTAGCATAGGGGCATAGCTGGAATTAGAAGAAATTATTGTACACTAATTAAATAAATATAAATGTTTATGAAAAGATAAATGATTATTGATTATTGGATTGGAACTTACTTCAATAAGTACAGTTTCTTATGCTGGTGGATATAGTTTTGATGCAATTTTAAATAGTATTAGTTGTTCTTTCATAAGGTATTAGTTTCAAATAATATTTTTTAAATGAGAATTAATATCGTTCTAAATTATATGGTAAAATCAGTCCAGTAAAAACTTATAGTAGTAATATTATACTCCCTCCGTCCATGAATCTTTTTCCCATTTCATTGTGGGCACGAGATTTAATAAAAAATAGTATTATATTGAAATGATAGAAAAAGTAAGGGAAAAGTAAGAGTATTGTGGGGACCAAAATTTTATTGTGAGTGTAAGTTGTTTCCAAATAAGGAAATGAAAAAAACTTTTATGGACAAAAAAAAAAAAAAAAAAGGGAAATAATTTGGTGGACAGAGGGAGTAACAAAAGAATTGGAATAGACTTTTTGTGCGAACTTTTTTTTATAGTGTTACAATATAACATGTGTCATTGTTGTGCATAATTTTTTTTTTTATCCATAAATGCGAGTAGTTAAAATAATTATTTAGCACTTCTTAAACAACATAAAATAAATATTTCTTAATTTAAAATAATATAGAAAATGAATATGTGCCATAAACCTTGAAAAGCTCCTAATCAAGCCTAAAATAATTTGATTAGATTGTAGGTGTACCAGTGAATATACGATATAAACTTTATACCATGCATGCAACTTGTTTTTTTTTTTTTTTAGATTTTGTGGAAATAATTCCATGAAAAATTATTTCTTGTTTTCCAAGAAATTTTCTTCACATATGAGTGTGTCACACTAAACCCTTAAAATTGATTTAAGAGGAACTCGATGTTTTGGCATTAATCATCAATCAAAATAGGAAAATGGTGCTGAACAGACAATTTTATATGGCACCTGAAATTCTAAGTATTTTGCAATTTTTATTAACATTGAATCTAGAAAAGGCATAAAAATAAAATATATAAGCAAGGTTCTTCTAGTCCCTATAAATATAATTGATCAAAATTTACAACGTGTGGGAAAAATGATAAATAAAAAAAACGGGTAGCTTACTTAGGGGGCCTTTTACACTACCAATAATACATATAAGGATTCCTATCTTTTTACAATTCATATAGGGCCAAAAAACACCTTTCCACGTCATTTTCCACCTTTCCAATATGTAGGCTGTGTAAAAAGAAGCCTTTTGCGTGTGTCAGAATTATGGCAGTAAAATAGTATCAAACAGTGAGTTGATTGTACGTTGATGTGAAAGAAGAACCTAGTTTGAACCCCAAATATTGAAATGCATTTCTTACTTCATAATCTGGAGAAAAAAAAAAGGAAAATACACGAGGAGAAGGAGAAAGAATACGCGGAGCGAAGCGCGATTGTGAAAGAGTCGCCGAATCAAAGGTATGAATCATACGATTTATGTATAAACATTCGTCGACTGATATTTCGATGGTTCTTTGGAAAATATATAATCGAAACAGTGTCATACTGAAATTTGGGATTTGGGGTTTTTTTTAGGGCTAATCTGGTAAGTGAATAGGTTCAATTACACATCTATTTTCTTGTCCAGGCACCTGAAAATTTGGCAATGAGGAGGAGAAGAGCCCATACGGGAATACAATTCCATGAAGAAGACGACTTTAAGGAAGATGGCGTTCGTAGAATGAACCGTGGACGCAGAGGTATGTATTTTGTAAACATTTAGTTGTAAATGCATATTGTGTGGCTAACTAAATAATCCAAGCAACAGTTGTTATTGTGGGTGGGCAAGTGAGAACGATGGGAGTTGGGTCTTTTAATATATTATTTATATGTGCACTGAAACATGAAAATGTGTACTGCGAATATGCACTATAGTTATATGTCGTGTACCGTAGGGTATTTTTCGAGTACATATAAAGAACATTTGACTTAGTATATTGTGGTATTAAGAGTGTAACCGGTACGTAGAAAATTCCTATGAACAATTAATGTCTGGTATGGAACTATCAACAATATGTTCAGTGGTAGATGAATACATGGTGGTGTCATCTTTTGCAAAGCAATTAGCAGCAAGTAATCGAACTTCAACACCGGAAACAGGTTATAGTTTGGTGAATTTATTGTTATTTGTAGTGTAAGGTTGTATACGTTAGATCATATTTAGATTTGACAATTGCATCGTCCACTGGAAAAAATTGTACTGATACAATATGGGACACAGATGCAAATAGTCCATTGAGGAGAAGGGGAAGAGCTGAAGGAAGACAAAAGAATCCATGGCATGGGGCGCGTGGGCGAGGTACACATTATACGTATATTGGGTGGAAAATGTTGTGAATAATTGTTTTCTTTTAAATGGACTTATATGTATATGCTGTAATACCTGAGTGCGACTGTTGTGTTGCCATTATTTTAAATTAAAATAACTACTTTTTAAAGCAGCAGTTGATAATCCTGGTACATCAAGGGGTATTATGGAGGATATACTGTATGCATCAACAACGGATTCGAGCGACATGGAAGGAATACCGGATAATTGTTTTGGTATGCCGATCATTCAAACTAATATTTAGCAGACAACATTTTGGTTGTTAATGAATTTATTTAATATTGATGTGTGATCATGTTGCACTTCAATAGGTAATGCATCAGCGGATGACGGTAGGAACTGTTTTAGAAGCAATTTAACAACAGCAGCAAAAGAATTGCAGAGCCTCGGCTTCAATGAACTGCAGTTGGCGGAGATCAGGAAGACCCCATTTTGGCTTCTGTTTGATGCAATTATAAAGGTCGATTTTGAGCGTTATAAGATCATGTGGCACAAAAATGAGGAGGACATAAAGCACACTATGAGTACATTTAACCAACCATCAGGCGACTTTCTGATTGGTGGGGAGAGGATGAGTGTTACATCCCGAGATGTGCAGCTAATTTTTGGAGTAATGTGTGGTGCAACACATATTCCATTGAAGAATTCTGACTATGTTGTACCGAGTTGGGTACACAGGTGTTTTGGGAATGGGATGCAGGGTATCAAAGGTGGTAATCCACTGACGAAAAGCTGTTTATTTAAGAAACTAGAGACTGTGATTCAGAAAACTGATGTAAGAAGTAATGGGGATGTTGCTAGATTGGTCCACCTTTATTTGATGGCTGCAGTGCTCATGCCTGGACGGAATACGAGTGTACCCTGGCATTACACAATCTACCTTGATAAGGTTGAGGAAATAAAGAACTACGACTGGAATGGTGTAGTTGTTTCCCTGTTGATAGGACTGTAAGTTTAAAATATGTTTTGTAGAGTATAATGCAATTGCTAAGCAGTTTGTAATACATCCGTTTTATTTCATTTTTTTTGTTTGTTGTGATGTAATTTATTTAGATTTGGCTTTGCGAACACACAAACATGATTGAGCCAACTTACGGTGGGGCATTTCCATGCATGCTAAAGTGGGACTTGACGGCATTAAGTGGCGCACTTAGGAGAGTAAATCTTTATAGACTTCAACAGGATGATGTAAGTAGAAAACGTTGAAAATGCATACATAATTTTTTTTTTTTGTGTGTGGAAGGTTATGTTGTATACTGCTGCAACCTCTAACATGGTGTGATATGGTGACTTAATCTTACAGATACACAAGCTGATCTTGAAACCAACAGTGAATGAGAAGGACATGCTGCGGAGACTAAAGCAGCAATGGACACAATTACAGAGTGGGTGTGTTCCAAAAGGTCATTCAGAAAGTGATTCAGAGCCCCAAGCGGATGGAGGAGACGGTACTCCTAGAAATGAGCCGACTAATTCTGACTTCTGTGTGTATCCAACAATACCAATAGGTACTCGTTCACCAAATGAACAAAGAAACGCATTAAATTATACACCCGCTGAAGTGAGGGAAGGGAGCAGAGGAGGAGTGCATGGCGCTGCACGTCAATCAACAGAGGGACCAAGGGTGAGGAGTATTCCATCCATTCAAAGGGAAATTTTTGGGAGTGTGATGGACAGTGAACCTGGGAGTTCAAAAACAGTAGAGGAAAGCATGAAAATGAGGACTGGTCAGAGTAACATAATGGGTGTTGGAGCAGACAAACAATAAAAGAGCTGGGGACGATGTTATGCATGCTGTGGGAAGTGATCATCCGACCGGAGGGCGTGACATATTGGACAAGGCAGATGGTGAGAAATTGTGTGAGTTACAAGCACATAATGCAAGACTTGGAAATGAGGTTGATCAAATGAGGAAGCTCATTGGCGAGAAAGAATGTTTAATTGCTACATTAAATAAGAGACTAAATGAGAGTGAACAGTTCAGGTCAAGTGATATTAACAATGCAGCACTGAAAGAGCAGTTGGCACGTCTGGAGGTAAGTAATAAAAAGCTCGAACAACAGTTGGCCCAAATGATGAGTGCTGAGCAGTTTAATGACATTGCCCTCGACGAAATGGAGAGGAAGTACGAGGAGATAGTGGAGCAGAAAGATAATGCATTAAGTCAAAAGGAAAATGAAATTAAACAGCTTAGAGACGAACTGAATGAAACGCAGATGCAGTTGAACGCACTAACAAATCCTACAACCACACAGGTTCTTCAAGATGAACGAACAATAAAGAGTTGGACACCTTGGCAGAGTTATCAATTACTAAAAAGGCAAAGGAGAAACTGGAGGGTGAGAATGCATCCCTGGCAGATACAATAAGAACGTTTGAAATGATTGACAGAGGAGGGGAGAGCAGTGATAATGCCCACACACCTGAAGTCAAGCGGAAGAGGTCAAAGAAGGTAGTAGATCCAAGCACAATTACGCATCAGGTGAAGGCACGTACGCGAGGTGATGATAGAAAGGCACTAGAAACCACTCCATAGATGAACACTAAGGAAATGATTGCAGTACACGAAGGGAAGGCAAGAGGAAACAAGATTAAGTGGGATATAAACTGCACGGCTGTGAGGAAAACAACACGTGACATAAAAGCGATCATAGAAGAAATGTGGAATATGCGTGGGGAAGAGTAAGTGTGGGGATGAAATATAATTTAGTTACTATCTTGTCATCTGTTGTCTATAAAAAAACTGTAATGTGCAAAGTATACATTCATAATACCTTTTTTCTTGGTTTTAGGGGTGTGGCTTGGAGCACAGATAACGCGATGGGCATTGTATACGTGAGGGATATCATAACAATCCTGCATCACGATAGGCTATCGACTGGGGTAAGAATATCTATAGTCCATGGGTAACTGGATGTTCTTTACACGAACAAATCTCGTCACAACTAACTTATGAATGCATGTAATGTCAAAACTGTGTTGACGCATATGTCAGGTTATTGATGCATGGGGTATGCTGCTACAAATAAGGTACAGGTTGGCACAAACAGGATTTCGTGCTGTGATTTTTTCAGCGTCTTGTTGGGTGAGTTAATTAGAACAAACATTAGTGGTAATATAACAATAATGGATGGCTAACAATGAGTACAAACATTGCATATGCAGGAACTAATTGTGTCAAACAGAAAAAGTAGAAGCCGTAGCTTAGTTAAGCTTGTCGATAAGAGACTGGAGACAGTAGGAGCAAATGACATTTTATTGTTCCCATTGCTGACACGGGATTATGAGAATGAGCCGGATGTTATGGGAGACCACTGGACCCTGTTAAAATTGGATCTCAACACATGCAATTGGATTTTTTTTAACTCAATGGCACCACGTTCAAGGAATGCAAGGGATGTGCATTTTGAAAGAGCTAAAATTATGGTAAGCACATGATTATGCTTAATATACAAAAACTTGTAAGAATTGCAAGATTTAAACAATTTATTGGTAGTATTTAATGTAACTAATTCCAAAAAATATTGAGCAGATGGATTACGTTGTGTCTCGTGTACAAACACTAGCAGACAGTTCACCTGCGAAGCACAAGATATTACGTAGCAGAGACAATAAGCCATTGAGGGTACCATGTTTGCAGCAGGAGTCTGATAGTTTGGATTGTGGGGTCATAGTTTGTTTCAATATGGAGGCAGAGATAATGGGAAAAGTTTCAACCAAAAGGAGCTTCACAAAGAGTTTGTCAGGAGAATACTACAAGAGAATGGCTGAGTGGTTTGTGGTAAATAACAGTGGTGGGGTCAGCGGGGAGAAGTAAAAGCAGCAGCGTACTATTAGAGAGTATGTAAGGGGTAATGTGGTGGTGTGGTGTCTAATATAGTTTAACTTGGATAGACTGTTGGTATGGGTGTCTAATATAGTTTAACTTGGATAGACTGTTGGTATGGAAGATGTGTTATGTGTAATGGACTGATGGGGTGTTTCTGTGAGAACTGAATGGGGGTCTAGGGATTATTTTGTGTGCACTGTAATATGTACTAGGGAGCAAAACCCTTTAGCGAGTACGCAAGTGTTGTGTACCTACGTTATATTTTATGTACTGCAGTTGACTCTGTGTACCGAAGTATATTGTTGTGTACCTAACTAGATATTTGTGTACTTAACTAGATATTTGTGTACTTAATTAGATATTTATGTGGAATTAGATAACTAGTTGTGTACTATTGTGGTTTTAGCATCGTAAAATATGTGATTTTAGTAGTCTTAAAACATATTGTTGTGTACTATTACAATGCTAGTGAACATGGAACAAGGTTTTACCAGTTTGCACCACGTGTACGTAATCAATTAATCTAGAGAACAAATAAAAAAAAAATTCGGACAAAGAAAACATAGATCTCGTAAAACATCGTTACATGGGACAAGGATTCAGCTTTTACTATTGGGTGCTGAGTTATACATGGAACAAGGTTTTGACTAGTCAAAGGTTTCATCTCAAAAGAGTTTTTAACATCTAAAGGATGTTGGTGCAATGTAGTAACAATGGTTAGATGAAGAAGTGTACGTGGTATTAGATATTATAAAACACAATGTAGTAAAATGTGAATGGTGAAGCAAAGAACGCAATGTAGTAACAATGTTTAGATGAAGAGATGTATGTGGTATTAGATATTATGAAACGTGAAATTGTATTAAGAGTAACTTTTAATAGTACGGTCGGTCAAACAAGTGTTCTATTAGTGATAGGGTGCTCTTTAGGCAACTTATGATGTTTTGCTACACGAGAAGTTTAATTGGGATTGTCCATCAAATTATATTGGTCTTTTTGAACAACATAAATGGAAATGGTATTAGATCGTGAAAAATAATATTCCAAGTTAGAACGAAAGCCGGTATTGAAAATAGAGGTAGAGTATGTCCTCCAAAAATTATTGGTGCATTTATGTGTGTTATGGTTGGCTGCATTTATTCACTGTTTTAGAAACGATACACGCGTTGCCTTGACAAGGCTTCGCAATCATGCATCCAGTCGGGGGAAAAAATTTAAATGTGAACATTCAATAGTTCAGTTATGAAATCCAGCAGCTACTTGGTCTTTGCCATATGAAGACCACAACATTTATTGCAGTTGCATGGAAGCCTTAAAAACAGAATTTTTTGGTCAGTGCGATCAAGCATCGCATTCCCAAAAAGGGCATAAAAAATAACATCCAAATAAACCGCAAAATAGCCAAAAATAGACATAACAAAAAGGGAACTTGTGACTTTATAGCATTGAAAAAATCCCCAGCATTACATCTACACATTCTTGTTATAAAACCCTAATAAACTTGTTTATTATGTAATACGTGCAAATATTACATAATAAACAAAACATAGTACGAAACAGACAAAAGGAAACATACTACTATGCATCTTAAAACCAAAACATGCAAGGCAGCCATGAAGATCGCAAAACACACTAAATACATAGTACGTAAATAAGATCGCAAAACACACTAAAAAACATAGAACCTACATAAGACGGGCAATACTTTGTGTGAAAGGAAACACACTGCAGCAGTGATGGAACCATTTGGGACCGTTGACGGGGATGTAAACATTATCGATGAGGTCGTATTCGAGGAAACGACCGGAGGGCTCCACACGAACAAGAAGACGCCTCCCATCTGGGCGCAAAAGTCAAAGAGGCTGAATGCCTAAAATGAACTCTTCTTCCTCCGGTTCGTAGCCCACTCCGAAAACCAACCTTTTCCATGATCCATCGTCAGCGAAATTCTCAAGAACCCACATCTCACAGTCTTCAAAAGAATAACTCATGTCGGAATACATGACAAGCTTATCATCGTCTAAGCACCCCAAATCGCCATAAGTTGTTATGCGATTGCTCCCCGGAGGCAGACGAATAAGACGGAATATCTCATCCCTGCAACAAAAACTTGCGATGCTCTCAATAGAGAAATGGTCGAAATTTGCCTGTTCAAGCAACCACCAACATACACACTGGGTGCCCAAACGGGGTGTTCGTATGGGAACTCGCCGATGTACCTCCACGACGTGGTCACGGTGGAGTATACTTGGATCTCTGACCTATACGTGTATGTGTTAAAAAGGACGATGCGAACGACCTTATATTCAGTGGTCCCGGGTACACAACCCAACCCATAAAACGCTGACGCAAATGACGCACCTCCTGGAAATAAGATCTTCGGAGTTGGAATCTCCCAAAATTCGTTAAGAGTCGGGTTCCCAATGAAAAATTAATCCTGCACAGTGCAATTCAAGATGAACCCATTGCAACTCGAAAGTGTATACCATTGTGGGTCACCGTCTATGACTGACCGACGGTTGCCTACATCCGAAGGATTTGCAAGTTCATATCCGAGTGGGTAAAACCCCATCTGTGCCTGAAGAATATATCCAACCCGATTTTGAGCCTTCATCTCGGCAAGATGCTTGACGCCGAGGAAATACCTATTGGATATGCACCTTGCCCAGGATGGACTCACCATTTTCATCCCGAGTAGGTTATCAGCGGGGACTCGAGAGATTATTTCCTCCATAATCTCATCCGGAAAGACAGTGCCACCGAGGTTCGGGGACGGAGGGATGACAATCCTCCTAGTGACATTAGGTGGCGTAGATGAGGATGCCATTGATTTCACAGGAACAGAGAGATGATGTTCTTGGGGATAGAAGTGTTCGCGAGGAAGAGGGGCTAGAGTTATAATGGTGGAGTGATGCATAAGTAATGAGAGGATTTGATGTTGGATGTGACAATTTGTAGAGCATAGAACGTCGCTTGGGAAAGGTGGTGGGTTTTCAAGTTGAGAGACAATGAGAATTTATTTGAGAAAAAATAGAGGGGTGTGTACACGTGGACGAATAGATGATGAGTGATGGACTAACTGTACACGTCATCCTCTTCCTATTGACACTTGCATTACTTGTTTGAGTAAAAATAGTGGGAACAAAAACCTGAATGTGGTAAGGAATGCAATTAATCTCGGCGCCCCAAACGAGGATGCATGATGACGGGCATTTAATGCTGATTCGGATGGGGGAAATGAAATAATAATAAGATAATAAGGGATTAGTAGTGGGCCAATAGGAATCCTCTAACTGAAGATGACACAAGCGAAATAATTGGATATGTGTGATAGGGTGGCTGCTAGATGTGATAGGACAGTTGGCCGAAAGAGTAGGTAATAAGTGGAATGACATTTTGTATTATAAAAAAGTGGGGAAAAAAATTAAAGTAATAATGAATATATTGAAAAGATGAAATGTGTATCAAAATATCACATAACTGTTATTATTCGTTTTCTCTTATTTGTTTCGCATATTCATGTACATAGAACACTATGACTAACAATAGTGTGAGTGAAAGTAGCAATTTGGTAATCTAAAACACTAATAATAACGAATGTATTAATAAGAAATTAATAATAATAATAATAAAATATGGAAAATAGTAATAATGTATGATAGAAAATGAGCACACGGAGTAGATAATACCAACACAAATCACGTAATATAAATCACTATTTGAAAGTTTGAATCAAACACCATCACTGTTGTTATTCCTTTTTTCTCTGTGTTGTTTTGCAATATCATGTGCATAGAAAACTATGACTAACAATAGTGAGAGTGAAACAAACGAGTTGGTAGTCTAACTGCTAATAATAATAAGGATTGTAATATTAAGGAAGAATTATTATTAATAATAAAAAAAAATGGTGAATAGTATTAATAGATAGATAAAGGCCACACGGATTGGATAATTCAAATCGTACGAGCACCATAACTGTTATTATTCCTTTTGGAAAATTTTGTATGAACACCATCACTGTTATTATTCCTTTTTTTCCTTTTTTGTTTTGCAATATCATGTACATAAAACACTATAACTAACAAATAATGTGAGTGAAAGTAACAAACTAGTGTTTTAAATGCTAGTAATAACAAAATATGGCCAATAGTATTAATTGGCAAACGTTTTGGATAATGTACGCAAGATAGATTGTGCATAATATAATACAAAATTTTGAACGGGGAGTTTATACGCTATCCTGGCAAGTTTGTAAAAATTGGTGAACGTTGTTAATAGTAACGAATATTAGTATGTAATATAAATACTCATAAATTTAGCGGCAGTAAAATGCAGTATGTCAGTATTAAAAGTGCCAATAGAAATAGACTACGCATGACTAACAATAGTGTCCATACATCTCCCCATTTAATGCTCATACTGCTAATAATAATTCAAAATAAAAAAATACAATAAAGGAATGTAGTAAGGAATTAGGGAATACTAATTAAGGGCAGGTGTGTCAGCATCACGACACCACATGCATATTGGGTCTATTAAGTAGGTGTGTAGGTAGGCAATGATGCGTGTAGATGTACCTGTGAGAGTGAGGATACCAAGTAGGTGTAGGGTTATGGCCAGGTGCACGCATACGCAGAACCGTGAACTATTAGTGACCCATATGCACCAAACATGTCAATAGTGTACCACACATTGTAAAAATGTGCCAAGGGTGTATACAACCAGCCGAGTAGATGACCGTTGGAGATTGAACTGACAATGTTACCGTTGTGTGGCTTGGCCTATAAATATGGTATGAGCCGGCACAATATTGAAATCATTCTACATCTTAAAAATCCACACAAAATTAGCAATTGGGAGGAAGAGTTCATGTCGCGTGCAAGCAACCAAACGAGTGATGTTGTGTACACAAGATACAAAAGGGAACAATGTAGACGGTGCGGTGGACGAACAACGATACGTATAAGTGAGACAGCGGCCAATCCCAGGCGTCTATATCACAATTGCAACGAACATGGGTTTTCCAATTGGTGTGTGCCATTCAACATTGGTGAGTTAATTGGTGAGAATGAAGTTACATCTACGAGATCGATGAGCTGCATTCATGCCAGCGAGATTGGAAAATGCGTATTCCCAGCATATGTGGTGCGGCTGGGAACGTTGATATGCGCAAACATCATCACGTTGGTGATAGTGATAGGACTAGTTGTGCTATTCAAGAAGATGTAATATGATATGAGTATGTGTTGAGGTACATGTAGTATATTGTGTTCGTGTCTATGTGTTTTTTATGAAGGTGTGTCCACTATGCTATTTTCGACATCTTACATGTTATAAGTGGTGCATTATTGTTTTGAGACTAACACAGTCTATGTAGTCTAAGAAGTGAATTCAATGGATATTATAATGAGAAGAGCAAAGTAGCTTCATAGAAAGACTAACATACATAAGTAGCACATCTCCATACATACTAAGCTGATATGAAACAGCTACAATTTACTACATAAACAAGCAGCGTAGTGAAACAGAAACAGTAAATAAAGTAAAGGCATTATCTTCTGGATTTATGAATTGGTTTTCCATTTCTTCGAATACTCCCCGTATGACCGGACACGCAATTTCTTTGGACGGCCTGGCGGGTTCCTCAGTATAGGAGGGAGCACCATATCACCACTGACACTTTTTTGCAACTCATATTTCTCAGTTTGCGGTATGAGTTTAATAATATCTATGTAGCACTTTTTGTAAGATGATGTCAAGAAACATTCGTCAATGTAATTATCCAAAGATGAACCGTGTTTCACAATGGCAACAGCAGCATGGGCACATGGAAATCCTGTTATATGCCACTGGGAGCACGAGCACAAGCGATGGTTGACATCAACAACAACAGATGGGTCGCTAAACACTTCAAACTTGCCATTACCACGCTGGCATACCTTCCAAGACCGAGATACATATGTTTCGTGCACCCAAAAAGCGTGTTTTGTTGGGCATAGTAGGGTTGACCACGATGCGCTTAAGGACTTTCTCTCAAGTTGCCACCTGCTTATCTCTACAGAGGACAAAACAAATGATGATTATAAGAATTTTGTGTGCAAAGTTATGATTAAGTATTCAACATGTGAGGGTATACTTGAAAGTGTGTTGCATGTGAACGTAAGGTTATATGCAAAGAAACTAGAAAAGAAGTAGATACCTTGGCGAATATGGTCAAGCATCTGCGTGATGGGAAGTCCGTGAGCATCCTTCAACCAAGCGTTGAACGACTCAGCAGCATTCGAAGTCATCTCACCGTAACGACAAATATGTGGTGCATGAGAAATAGGCCATTTGTCGTATGGTAGCTGCATTAGCCAATCTTCGGCTGCACGACCTCCAACACTCTTGAACAATTCAATCTTATCATCAAAGATGCGCTTGTTTGGTGCGTACGCACAATCTCTGAACAAGTCAACCAACTTATGTTTTGTGTTCTTCACCGAACTACCACCAAACCTACCCCTCAGGTTACATAAAAGGTGAAACAGACAATAGAAATGGTTGGGAGTGGTAAAAACAGATGGGAACGCAGACATTAGTCCACAGTTACGGTCAGATATGTAAAATACTTCCTTATCGTGTATGCAATGATCGCGTATTTTGGTGAGGAACCACATCCAATTCGAAGTATTCTCAGCAGAAACAATTGCAATAGCTACTGGGAAAAGACCTGAACAAGAGTTGTAAAAAATGACAACATTACCATTAGCGAGTATTTTTTACTATAACTTAAAAAACAACATTTAGACACTTAACACAACCAATGTACATCAATATACAACGCGAAATGTGCAGCTACGGGGATTTTATGCTAAGGAAATACACAAGTGCACGTATGTAAAACGAAATGTGCAGCTACGTATTTCTGTAAGTGTCTAATGCTGTACTTCGTAAGGTTCGCATCATAAAATAGTTGAAACATATTATGGTGTCTTATAAATAGCTCAGGTATTAGTGTGAAGTTGAAATCGTATATATGCAAAGAAACTGGAAAAGTATACCCTCACATGTTGAATACTTATACATGGATTCCTTGTAGCTAGCTTACCGTTGTTACCGTCTTTTGCAGTTGCAGTGAGCAAAGTCCCCTTAGCACGACCGTAAAGAAAGGTATTGTCAAGGAATAACATCGGCCTACATGCTTTGAAGTCATCCAGGCAAGCTCTATATGCGACGAAAAGCTGCTCAAAACGATGTGTCATGGGATCAACTTCCAGAACAAACACACTCCCTGATGCATAAGTCACGTATAAGCAAAAGCATCAGCACGAGATGTAAACAAAAAAAATATGAATTTTGTATATAGTATTAGGTATAGGTAATGTAATACCGGGGTTAGTGCAAACAACAGCTTTGGAATACAAACGGAGGTCGTTGTAAGACTGGTTGTACGTGCCAAACAAACTGTCTTTGGCCTCTTCGGCTGAACGCCAGCCTCTGTAGTACGGTATATCTATACCATAGCTAGACTTCATAATCTCTACAACTCTACTACCACTTATAGCATGGTCAGTCATTACCTCATTTCGTACCAACTCACCAATTACTTTAGGACCTAAACGATCTCTTTTGGAAGAGACAGCCTGACCGAGGCATGTGTGATGGAAATGACCCTTGTATATCTCAAACCACATACACGTCTTGACACATCTAGCTCTAATATACCATTCACAATTGAATGAATGCTTAGCAACGCATTCTACATGAATGTATTCGGGACGGTTCTTCACAAACCTATATTTAAAACCAAGCATCGTAGCATGCTTGATTAATGCAGTCCTAAACCCATGCGCACCATTTTTAAAGATCGTACCAATGCCACCATCAAAGAAATCACGCCAAGAATCAGAAAGAAGGGGTATTCTTTCAGTATATAGGCATATATCATAGGTGGGGGCTACCCCCTCACCAATGCAGCTTGAAGATTGACTATTGGTACTTGATTTCTTAACAACTGTAAAAGGCAACAAACTTTGTTTCAAAACACCTCCCCTAACACACACATTGCCGTTGTCATTACTGCTGTTATTATTTTGAGACATATCATTGTGATGACCTACACTAATTGGTACTCCACACTCACCCTCACCAGATGGTAAATTTATTGAATCCAAAGAGGTGTTAACAGTACATGGCACAGAGGTTCTTTACATAACAACGACGGAAATGATTGTTTGCGACATGGAATTACATATGGCAATCATATTCTCAAAATCAATTTCAGATTTCAATACACAATTGCTTATGGAACCAACAGAATATCTAAGTTTCAACTTACCTTTGTCTAAATCGGACCACATATCACCAATTTCCTCAGCAATGTCAGCGAACAAGGAACAACGTTCAAGCTTCAGTGCCCTACATTCGGCATTAAACATCACTGTAAAAATGATATCCATCATATATGGCTGAATTTCAAAATATCGAAATAAATGTTTCAATGTGGACAGCGAAAGAAATATTACATGAATGATGTGTGTGTATTACGAACCTCTGTATTATAAATCGATGTGGCTGAAAATTCAAAATTTGAATTTCAAAAAACTACAGTGAGAATCGATCACCATGGCTCCAAGTCGGACGTGGAGGAAGGAATTTCCCCATCTTCATGTAGCTTATTGGAGGGACATTAAAATGATGTTGACAGCAATGATGTGACATACACATAAATGACGTGTGGATTAGACGTCTACATGCTAGAATGGTGAGGATTAGTACTAATAACAACTAGGGGCATAAAAAGGCATAAAAGGGATTAATCTGCCCCTCATTGATATGTCTAAACAGTGGCGTCCTTAGTTGGGTTTCTAGTGGTAAAAGGGCCTTTAGTTGTAATAATTTCATAAAAAAAGCTATAGTTTTACATTTAGAAGGAGATTTACAAAAAATTAAATGATTGAGAATAAGTGTTTCTCAACAAGACTCAACAATGTGACTACAAGTTCATAAGAAACGAATACATCAATTATTAAGAAGAAAATTATCAACCTCCCATCATTACATAAAGAAGTTATTCAAGGGATGAGCCCAAATATGCAACTTTTGGGGGATCCAGCTCAAAATCTCATCTTTAATTTTTGTGGTCTTCTTGTTGAAAAGGTAATAGATGAAATTAAGGTTAGATTGTGGTCGTGGTTTTCGCTAAGGTGTTATCCTTTAAATCGTTATCTTTCAAGCATTGGCTTAATAATCTTAGGCAAAGCTGTGAATTTTGAATTTTGTTTAGTATTTCGGAGCTCGCTGCCCCTTGGTCTTGATTAGGTATTTGTATTTTGTGGAGTGATGCTCTTGTTGTAAGTTCTTATTTTGTAAGGGTTGAAGTGTACTCTCTTTATGAATTTTTTTTCCAAAAAAAAAAAACCATTATTGGAAATATATCATGTAGGCAATCTAACTATCACAAAATCAGATGGGAATGATGAAGCTACTAAGATATAAAAGAATATTTCAAAAAGACAAAGTTATACAAGAAACATCAATCGAGGAGCTTACTTAGATTTTGCAAAGAAGACAACGAATCAACAACAGACTACAATGAAAAAAAACGGAGGAGCAACATAAAAATATGTTCATCAATATGCTACCAAGACACAAGAAATAGAAGCTACTAGAAATATTAAAATTCGCACAAGGAGGAGTGTTGAAGAATCGTGCTCATTTCTAAATCATCCAATTCTCCAGTAGGAATTGTGTTGCAAGAAAAAAACTAGAATGATTCTAGTAATTTCTAAGAAAATTCTAGAATTTGCTAGAATGAATTAAAAGACTAGAAACTAGGATTATAAATGTAGGATAAAAACCTAAAAAGATCTAGAACTTACATTAGCAATCTATAAATAGAGGAAGACATATTTTCTAATGTGATTCAAGCATAATTCAAATCAAAGAAAAATAATTTATCATTTGAAAAATCTTATCCCAATTTAATCCTCCATTTATTAAAATCATTTTAGCAATTAATCAAACTCTAAAATACCACTCAATTCTACATCAATAAACCAAAAATTAAAAAAATCCACAAAATCAAAATGAAAATTTACTCTCAAATTTGTGTTATTATAATGGAAATTGTGTTCTATTACAAGATGAACAAAGAAAAAAAAAAAACCTTGTGAAATTGATAAAAAAATAAAGATGATAGATTTATAATAAATGTAATAATATTTTTAAAAGAAATGATAATCACTTTTAATAAAAATATTATCACTTTTAAAAAATTCAAAAATATAAATATTAAATTATCTTAACATAATAATATCGATTATGAGATTCATGTGTTTCTATATCAAATAGGAAGAATTTGAACAATAAAATATTTTTGAATTCAGCCATTATTGGATATTGTATGACAAAAAAAGTGTTATTATAAAAACAAAAGAGTGTTTTCATATGAAATAGTAAAAAAAAAAAAGGCAATTATCACGCAAATTAGACAAACTCCAAATAACACATTGGTTATCGACATCAAAGCTCTTTATCATTCCAAATTGAAACTCACTGCTAAAAGAGTCCCAATTTTAATTACTCTTTTATCCACTAAACTATGCGAAATCCAACACATTGTCATGCTCGACATTTCAAAATTTTACTTCTAGTTCTACAATTTTCATGAACAATTGCACAATATTTAAGTGTTGAATAAATTTTTTTTTTAAATTAAAATAATGTGTATACAATTGATCCATTAAATTAGTGTCAAATTACTCTGCTTTGACACACCAACGCTCGTAACAAGACACAAGGTAATAGAATTATTATGCTGCTCTAGTAGACTATCACCAAATTCTTTTATTGCTACGAACAAACATATTGTCGAGGATTTACTACTTCTAAGCTCTAGCTAAAGAAACAGAATTAATTGCACTTGAGATACATAATAGATTAACAAAATAGAGAAGCAATTGTAGTCATACAATCTGAAACTTAAAAGAATAGTACTCCCCCCGTCCCGTAGGAATTTGCACCCTTCGGGACGGCACATTTTTTAAGGAAAATGTATTTTATATATAAAGTTGGTTATGAGTGTGCACATAAATCAATATTTCCTTTTTTAGTAGTGTGCAATTTTATGTGGGACATACAAATAAGGAAAGTGTGTAAATTCATATGGGACAAAAGGAGTACCATATGTTGAGCAATTCTAGTAATCGGATTTTTATGTGGCTAATAATCTTTAGGAATTAGTCAAACAATAATTGAAGATGATAATTCAGATGTTATGTTACGAATTATAGAGAGAATTTAGAGAGAGAAATATTGTAAAGGTGTTTCTTATGTAAAAAGTTTCAGATCCTTTACAAATGAGTTATTACAAGTATTTATACCTTTATAAGGGTGAGGTGGCACATTTTTAAGCCACTTGGCTTCTAATGGTGACAAGTGTCCTCCACTTGTCACTGCCTTAGCTACTTGCCCCACTAACTCTAACTTAACCGACTTATGCCTTCCTTGTAGGTTCTAGGGCATCTTTGTCTCTTCACTCCTGAGGATGATGGTTGGGCAGATAGACGAGCAATGAGGCGAGCAGGTGGGCGAGCAACTTGAGCTTAGCTTCATGGCTTGATGCCTTGCCACTTCCAAGCCAAGCGAGCAAGGCGGCGAGCAAATGGGCGAGCACCTTGGGCTTGCTTTGTGGCTTGGTGCCTCACCATCACTAAGCCAGACGAGCAAAGTGGCGAGCAACTTGGGTGTGGCCACGTGGGCTTGTTGCCTCGTCACCTTGGGCTTGGGCGAGCAGAGTGGTGAGCAACTTGGGTGTGGCCACGTGGACTTGTTGCCTCGTCGCCTCTAGGCTTGGGCGAGCAGGCTAGCGAGCAGAGTGGCGAGCAACTTGGGTGTGGCCACGTGGGCTTGTTGTCTTGTCACCTCTGGGCTTGGGCGAGCAACTTGTATTTGAGCCTGCTTACTTCTTAATGGCTCTTTGAACATTGGCTTTACATCCTTTTATCAACACCATAATTTACAGCAGGACACTCTTTCGCTTCTGTGCATTAGCTAATCACTGCATATTGCTTCTAAATTTGATCCAGAAAAGGATCATTGCGTGCTGATCGAGCAGTATGAACAACTTGCTGCTCTAATTCTATCAAGGACCAGTTAAAGTCCTTCTCAAGTATTTTTGTAATTTTTTTTTACCTCCCAAGGGTTTATTCATTGTTTCCAAAATTTGATGACAAAGAAAAGAAAATTGAGCAGTGCAAATCTGCCAGGTCCAAGAAAAAAAAATTACAAAATCACAAGAGGGTTTGACGTTATGCGTAGTATGTATATTGTTTTTCCATATATGATAAAGAATGTCGACCTTATTCTACCATTTGAAGTGAATCATAATCAGGAATCTACCAAGAGCAAGATGAACGATAGTAGTAATTTATTTTATGTGATGCTTGATATCATATATAAAAACAAGAGCATGCGATGTTTAAATTTTTACCTAGATAGGCGATTTCTTGATCGCGGTGCCCAAAGTCCAAAATTCAATGATGCAAATAAATGAAAAATAAGCAATACTACAAAATGTACCTGATTTTCCCAAATTCTTCCTGCAACGGTATTGCTAAAAAAACCCTTTGTTGATCTATTTACTTTCCAATTTAAATCTATCTTGACTGAGAGGATAAATTTACCTGCGTTTTCCACAAATCTTGGTTCAGCTCTCTGTGTTTTGGTATGTCTGCTTCCACTTCCACAGTATAGGCCTGTGTTTTCATGTATTACACTTTAAGCATTAGATACTGGGATTTCACCAATAGAAAAGAGAGTGAGTTTGGAGACTTATAAATATTATGAGATTTCACCAACAGAATTGGAAATCATCCAAATATTGTAACAAATGATATCACATATAAACACGAAAACCTGATTGTTGATGTAATTTTCTTAAGCACGATGATTATGTGGCTATAATTACCTCGATTGCATCAACAATAAGTTGAAATAGACGTGTATGTGAAGTTTTATATGTAAGCAGGTAGGCTGTATTTAAGCATGTCGTTAGGGGTGAATTTTGTATCCTTTATTCGAATGAATTCATTTACAATATATAGAAATTACAAGCTATGGATCGTCACCAGGCTGCTTCACTATAAGCTGTTGAGCAGCAACCAACTTCACTATAAGTTGTTGACTTGTCACCAGCTTGCTTCAATTATAGTTAGTGACTCGTCACAGCTTTCTTCGATCTCATTTTTTATTAGTGCTTGATCATATCTTTTAGACTCGGTAATCCAGACTTGGTTAATTATTCCTTTAAACTTGCAGGTCAATTTATTTCATCAACTGTTGCCCCCTAGCTTGATGTTCGTTAGATGAATAACGAGCATTATGCTATTTGAATCTTTGCAAGATTTCTTCAGTATAAGCAAGTAAATGGAGCTCGACTTGGTCTGCCTTTCGCTCTGTCTTTTTTTTTTGTGCTTGTATATTCTTGTACTCATGCTTAGATGCATTAGATGTAATTTCGCAGGATTCCACAATCCGGATTACTAGTATACAGAAGGACGCTACATGCCTCGTTAAAAACCTAGCCGTAAATCACACTTGTGGATAAACCGATCGTAAAAAAAAAGAGTTACCGTGCAATCCTTCCAAATACCCGTAGGCTATTTGAATCCTTGCATAAAAATAAAATATATAAGCAAGGTTCTTCTAGTCCCTACAAGTGATCAAAATTTACTACTTGTAGGAATTATGATAAATAAATAAAAAAAGCTATTGTTTTATATTTAGAAGGAGATTTACAAAAATCAAATGATTGAGATTAAGTGTTTATCAATAAGATTCAACTATGTGACTACTCATTCATAAGAAACGAATACATCAATTATTAAGAAGAAAAGTATCAACATTTCATCGTTACATAAATAAGTTATCCAAGGGGAAGAGCCTAAATATGCAACTTTTGGAGGATCCAGCTCAAAAGAAACACCAAAGAAAATCAAACCATTATCAGAAATATATCACATATGCAATCTAACTATCACGGAACCAGATGGGAGTGATGAAGATACTAAGATACAAAAGAATATTTCAAAAAGACAAAATTATACAAGAAACATCAATCGAGGAGTTTACTAAATTTTGCAATGAAGTCAATGAATCAACAACAGGCTACAATGAAAAAACAGATGAGCAACATAAAAATATGTTCATCAATGTGCTACCAAGACACAAGGAATAGAAGCTACAAGAATTACTGAAATTTGCATAAGGAGGAGTGTTGTAAAATCGTGCTCATTTCTAGAAACATCCAAATATAATTGTGTTATAAGAAAAGCCTAGAATGATTGTAGTTGTAATTTGTAAGAAAATTCTAGAATTAGCTAGAATGAATTAAAAGACTAGAAACTAGAATTATAAATGTAGGATAAATCAAGCTAGAAAGATCTAGAACTTACATTAGCAATCTATAAATTGAGGAAGACATATTTTGTAATGTAATTCAATCATAATTCAAATCAAAGAAGTACAATATATCATTTGAAAAATTCTTGTCCCAATTTACTCCTCTGCTCATTAAAATCATTTTTCCGTTTCAATTAAAACATTTAATAATTAATCAAACTCTAAAATACCACTCAATTCTACATCAATAAACCAACAATTTTTTTTTAAAATAAAATCCACAAAATCAAGTTGAAAAATTTGTTCCCAAATTTGTGCTATTATAATGAAGATTATGTGCTATTACAAGATAAACAAAGAAAAATTACAAAGAAAAAAACTTGTGTGAAATCAATAAAAAAATAAAGGTGATAGAATTATAATAAATGTGAGAATTAACAAAAATATTATCAATTTTAAAAAATTCGGTCATATGACTATTAAGTTATCTTGAAAAAATAATTTTCGATTATGAGATTTATGTGTTACTATATCAAATTGAAAGAATTTGAACAATAAAATATTTTTGAATTCAGTATTTTTATAGATATTATTTGAACAAAAAAATATTATTATAAAAACAAAAGAGTGTTTTCATATGAAATAAAAAAAATTATCATGCAAATTAGACAAATAGATAAACCCGAATATGAGAGAGTGAACATGAATATAAGAAATCTACGTTCTTGAATATTACTTAACTAGTTAAAGAGACATACTTATTTATATACTTATCTATTTTGTTCAAAAACTAAGGAATAAGAAAGAGTCAAAGATTTATTTTTAATATGTTTTTAAAGTAGAAAAATATAGGAATGAGTTTTTTTTTTTTTTTTTATGGAGTATGAATTAAATTGGATATGTTTAGTAATACTAGTTGGGTATCACGTGCTTAACACGTGGGTCGTCACGATGCACGTTTATTATATGCGATTGTTGTGGAGTTGTGTATGTTGATTTGATTGTTTCTTTAGTTGAAGTCACGTAATCCAAAATTAATGAATGCATGTGAAAACATGATGAGACAAAGAAATTGTAAATCTATTTCTATCGAATTTGTAAAGGAGTTTTGTTTCCCTCATTTTTATATTGTATACAATATCTTTTGTTAAATACTTCTCTCCATTTCTTTGATCAATCTCGTATAATATTTTAAAAAAATTCATGGAGAGTGCGACGTAAAGCCGGCCACAAGAGAATAGACCACATTAGTCAAAGCTAGAGAAAAGAAATGCACGCCTAAATCACAATCATAATGAATAAAAATTATGAAATTTCAGTCAAACTCATATAGCAACCATACAAGTAAAGATGTATAATTATTACCAATAAATCATATTTAACCAGATTAGTTGCACTCTCATTATGACTAACAAAATTGTTCATAATTAAAATAATTAACATCGCCGGAGATGAATATCAAAGTTAATAAATTTAGGCATCATGCTCTTCGTTTTTTTTAGATTTTTTTCATAAATATATTAGGGCATCAAGAAATTTCTTAAATTGCAAAATAACCCCTAAATATTTTAGTTTTTTTTATAAAATCTTTCTAGCAGCCGGCTCGACCCAGACTGGTTCAACCCAATTAAAACTGCTTTTGATCGGTTCTCAAGCACTTTAATAGATGGCCGGTCGAACGCTTTTGAACCGAATGTTACTATGTCCGATTAGCGGTCCGACCGATTTTTTAAAACATAGATATGAATCAGCTGGAAATGTTAAATACAATCATCACATACTATTGGTTTGACTTATATAAGAAACATTTTCCCTCATGCTCACAAATAAAAACACTCAGACCCACAAATAATAGATGCACCGCAAATGCAAAATAAACCAGAAAGTATCATTACAAACTTGCAAAAATATACAAGGAATAGCAGATCGAATTTGTGCAGTGATCCTGTCCAGTATGATGCTTCAAAAGCCAATATAAGAAAAAGTGCTTACAGTCATTGCAAAAGCAGTGGCTGCAGTCCATTTTGGTTGCTTACGTTTTTTGCAGGTGCATTTTCAATACAGATAATGCACATCACCACAGAGGAAAGCTCCGGTGAAAGAATTATTGAATCTTTAAACTGTAGTCTATAGGTTTTTTTTTTTTAAAAAAGGTTCAAGGGAATTTTACTGTAGAAAAATTACCAATAAGTGAGATACTGCAGAAAAATTACCAAGATTCAAGAGAAGAATTACTGTTAAAAAAAACTATAGGATAATCAATGATTTAAGTGGAAGCAAGATATGCGTTCAAGTGGATGAAAAGAGAACTGAGAAATATGTTTTATACCTGAGCAGCCAACAGAGACACTACTGTCAAATAGAACAAAAAAGAGTAGGCAGAGTATCCTAAATCAACAAACCAACACAAGCATAATTCAACAAAAAGTTCCATAGAGAATTATTTTTTATCTTGAGAGAAGATGAATGGAATTGCACACATAGTAGCCAGATGGTTTGGATTTTCTATAATAGGATTAATCCCTCAGACTAATATAACTATTGCAATTAGTGGAAAAAGATAACAATTATTAGTGGTAGAGGCGTACTTGTGGTTGGCACACGATATTGTGTGCCCTAACTCTTCTCACCACTTGACTTGATTGATGATTGATTATGGAGCAGTGGTTTGATGTTTCTGATCTCACACGACCATCTCAGATTTTGGATGGAAAAAAGATATGAATGCGTAATATTCGGTTTGGTTTCGGTTAGTATTTTTTTTAAAATTTCGGTATTCAGTTCGATTCGATTATTTACCGTAATTATTTCGGTTAACCGATATTCGAACTAAATTAATTATATATTTAATAAATAAAAAATAAAAATCCTAACTTAAGTACCTAACCTAATCTGCTAAGGGCTCATTTGGTTCGTAAGATAAAAATATCTATCCGTAAAAAACATGCATGTTTTTTACGGATAGATGCATGTTTTTTACGGATAGATATTTTTATCTTACAAACCAAATGAGCCACAAGTATGCGTGTGTGGTGGGTTTTCAAAGTTTGAAACCCCACCCTAACAACACTACGGTCTACAACAGAGTCGTTGTTTCTGCTTCATCTAATCTACGGTCTACCCATCCACCTGACCACCTCCACCACCCACCGGCATCACCCACCGGCATCACCCACCACCACCAGTCACCACCCGTGGCCCACCTGCAGCCATTATGTTTCAATTTTTGAAGAGTGATCTTTTTGAGTTGTTTGATAAATATAATAGCAAATATCAGTCGGTGAGTAGAGGGAATAATGGTGATTAATTATGAGGAGGATAGTGATGTGTCTGTGTCTAAAGAAAGATATAAGAAACAAAGAATAGAAAGTGGGATGGGCATAAAAAAGTAAAATGAATTAAAACTCGACTTGAGTGAAGCCACATTTTAGATGGGAAATTGGACGTGTTGGGTTGGTGGAAGTTAAACTCCAACAGATTTTCAGTTCTTTAAAAAATGACTCGTGATATTCCTGGATTCTAATTTCAACTGTTGCATCGGAGATTGCATTTAGTGCTGGTGGTAGGGTGCTAGATCCATTTAGGAGTCCTTTAACTCCTAAAATTGTTGAAGCTTTGATTTGTGGCCAAGATTGACTCCGACATTCACAAAATTCTATATCATATGAAGAAATACTTGATGAGCTTGAGAACATTGAGAAAGGTATTTATGTTTAAGTGATTACTTTATTATATTCTCTTAATATTGCAAAATATATATTTATTAACGTGCTTTTCTTTAATTTTAGATTTACCAACTGTAGCTGGAAATGGTGGACCGGGTGCATCATCAAGCACTATCGGTTAATTTTTGAGAAAGGTATAAATCAATTTTTCAGCTTTTAGGTATAGTTATGAGCATTTAAAGTATATACTGTATTTTTATTTATGTTGTAATTTGAAAGCTATTCACATACTATATTTTTTCTACGCAATTTTTATTGAAATTTCATGTTATAACCTTTGAGCTTAAGTCGAGAAATCAAGATATGCAACATTTTGGACCGAAACTTTAAAGATTAACTATTTATGTTTTATTCATATTAATATTTTTATAATTTAGTGCTTGGATTGAATGATATAGTACTTAAGACTTTGCAATTGAATCACGTTTTTCTAATATTAACTAGGTTTGCTTTGTTATTCACTTATTTGGACAAATTTGAAGTGTTTGTATAATTTATGCTTTGATATTGACTTATTTGGACAAATTTAAAGTGTTTATGTAATTTATGGTTTATTGGACAAACATTTTTATTATTTTAAATTGTATGGCAAAAAATTTCGGTTATTACCAAAACCGAACCAAAAATTTCGGTTTGATTATATTTGGTTTTACATAAATTTGGTTTTATTTCATTTAGTGATACCTTATTTCGATTCGATTACCGAACTGACCGTTGCACACCCCTAATTTCTACTACATGTTATTTTATCTCACTTGGCCCCATATTAATTATATCCACTATCAAACACACCCGAAATTTTATAAAAAAATTAATAGTGCAGTCACAATTGTCATAGTATTTTTAAAAAACTTACTATAGTGCATATACATTTTTTAATAGCGCAAATACAATAAATGTAGTATTGTAAGAAATTCAAAAACACTGACGCATTTTGTCGGAATTCCCGTCAAATATATAGTGCAGTCATATAATATTGTAAAATTTCAATAGTACAGAGTGTCTCACCAAAAAATAATTGTGACAAATTTTTTTTTTTGAGAACGGTAAAAAAAATTTGTGAATGGTAACTGTCACATTGATCATGAATAGTGACAATTACATCACTAAATAATACCCCCTCCGTCCCATAATTGTTTTCACACTTTTCTTTTCCGTCCGTCCCACAATTATTTTCACACCCTATAAATTTGGAAACTATTACTTTAACTTTATCCTCACAATCCAACTAATCTCATTATTTTAATAATATAACTTTACACAATATTTTATTTTTCTTAAAAGTTGTGTCATCTCAAAGGTGAAAACACATCTGAGACGGAGGGAGTAACTTTTTACCCCTATTTGTAAAGAATTGAATTTTATATCCTAGTTTGAATCATAGATATATAAATTTGGGTTAAAGTTAATTTCCCACCTATACTATGTCACTTTTTTCAATTTGCTACATGTACTATTTTTTTTTTATTAAATTACAACTTGTACTAAGAAAAATTTACAAAATGCTACCTAAAGTCAATTTTTGTTCTTTTTTTTTTTTGCAGTGTTATATTTGTTAAGATTATACTCTTCATCTCATATTATTTATTTACTTATTTTATATTATAATTATTAATAATAAAAGATTGACGTTAAAAAAATCTAATTTCTATAGAACGATGATAACATAATTGGAATTTTACTTTTACCAGCATCAATTTTTTTACCGGCATCGATTTTTATGTGGCAAAAAATATATATAAATAAATTATTGTTATGGATTGACTAATATAACTTTAAAAAATATATCATTGACAAGAAAAAAGAATAAAACTAAAGTATAGGTTGCAATTGGTCAATTTTTCATAGTACAAGTTGCAATTTGATAAAAAAATTAGTACGAATTACAAATTAAAATAAGTAATATAGTACAGGTGACAAATTGATAATAACCCTATAAATTATTCCCCATTGTTACTGGCCCTTTAAAAAATAACTTAAAACTCAAAAAATAAACATCAGAGTGAAGTCTTGGTCTAAAAGCCCAACTGGAAGTTGGGCTTCCATCCCAATAATTTTCAAACTCTTTTAATTTCTTGGTTCTGATTAAAATAAAGCTTCAGTTCCAATTGCAGAATAATTTCGTACAACATCAGTCGATCAATCTCACGAAATTTAGTTTTGTTTCCATTTTGATCGGCGTAGCAGTATCAAATCTGTGTATTTGAGGTGCTTCCAGCATCGGTTTTGAGGCCTGGTGCGATCTTTCTCGGCGTTTAAGCTCATAGGTAAAATTCTGGGTAATTTGAGTAAATTTAGCATTCCATTTACCTTTTTTGCTTCAAATCATTCAGCGTGAATGAGTTTGTTGATTCAATTGTTGTAAATGCAAAAGCCCTTTAAAGGCAGCACAGAATTTGAAATTCGAATTCAACTTAGGTTATTTAATTCGAATTTTTAGTAGTGATTTTGCATATGCCTTAATTACTCTAGGAATGATGTATTTGAAATTAAAAGAACATTTTAACGTATGCAGGGAATTTTATTTAAATCTGCGTTTCTCAGCTATAGTTTAAATTTGTTATTGTTTTTTATTTCTTCTGTAGTTCATTATTAAGTTTGGTAAAAATGGATCAGATGGGGGCTGTCAATTCGGAGCTAGAAGACATATTTGAGGGTAAAAAGCGTGGTAGGAATCCACTCGTTCCTATAGGTAAATTTCCTAAAGAAATATTGTTCCTAAATTGTCTTTTTCTGTTTTGTTTTTTTTGCTGATATGCTTCAGGTATAGATGTGCTTGTATGGCATTCTTATATTTGTCAGTCTGTTTAGCCGTAACTATGATTAGCATTTGGAATTGTTATTTTTATATTAGGTTGAATGAGTATATGTGTTTCTCTCTTATTTATCCCAGTTCATATATGATTGATATTCTGTTGACTACATATGTATTAAGATGATCTATACTGCAAGAATTGTTGGTGAATCTTGATTGTCACAAATAGAAATGTTTCGTGGGAGCGAGTGTGCGGTTTTTTGGGGTTGTGTGTGTGTTTGGTTGGGGTAATTGTGACACCGATCATTCGTGTGGGAGTGGTGTTAGTGGTGGTCATGGCCTTACCATTGTTGGATAAGTGTTCCATTCATGGCTTATATGTTCTCAGAGTGTCCTGGGGAGGTAGGATGGTAAATAGAAAAGGCTAGGTTTCCAATACAAGTTTCTCTTGAAAGAAGTCGTCAGTCAAACAGAAACACTGCTTAAGCATATTTGTAGTGTGTTCAGCCAACATTTTTTGTTTTGCGGTTGGGGCTGTGTTCTCTTAGTGCCAGTTAGGAATCTTGGGGTAGAGAATATAAGGATTTTACCTCTTGGAGCCTAGATATATAGTAGGGACTGCTTACATATCTAGTAGCTCAATCCCCAAATTTCTTGTTCTACAATAATACATTTTATTGTTTCTTCACTTCAATACTCAAGGTTTTTCATATTACAGGTGCTTTTATGACAGCAGGAGTTCTCACAGCTGGTCTAATAAGTTTCAAACAGGGCAATTCCGTGTTGGGGCAGAAACTAATGCGTGCACGTGTGGTCGTGCAAGGTGCTACAGTTGCACTAATGGTCGGGACAGCTTATTACTCGGGGGAAAAATTTTGGAAATCTTGAGTGGATGGTGCTCCATCATACACCATCTCTTTTCACGACAACAATGCCTCTCGTGATCCTCTCTTTCTAACTGCTTTCGGATAAAAAAGAGCTGATTCATTATGTGCTGTTTCTTCATGAGAAATTGTAGCTATATTTTGAAATTAGATGTAACTCATATGAGCCTCTTATTATGAGGGTCCATTTGATATGCGAGTTGTTGTGTAATTTGGAGAATTATATGAATTACTAACTACAGATATTTATGTGAACTCGAGTTCATAAGAAACCTATTCTTTTTTAAAAGGTGAGTTAAATAGTGCAACACTTATAAGGGGTATATTATATAGTGCAACACTCAAAAATTAATATTACAAAGTGGACCTCTTTCACCTGCAACCATCAAATCATCCAATTTTGAATATATAATAAAATCTCTCTCTCTCTCTCTCTCTGAAATAGGGCGGTTATGGGCTTGGATTACAGCGACGGATAGACGAACGGCGAAAATAGTTTAATGCGGAAGATCTTCGATTTTTTGGTGGTGAGTTTCCGGCGTGGAGCTTTGGATTCACCGAGGCTGGTTATGATGTCGGCTTGCGGCGACTGGTGCGAAACTGAGGGTGGTTGCGCATCGGAAACAGAGTGAAGATTTGCGATTTTCGGTGCAGGTGCTGTGACTAAGCACGACGGCGATGGGCGCGTCTTTCTGGCGGCGCGACAGAGGTGCGGTAGGCTTGAGTGGATTTCGATTTCGCAATGGAGAGGAATTCTTAAAAAGATCGGGGAAGGTGATTTGTGTCTTCGGGTGGCATGATTTTGAGGCGCGGTAGGCTTGAGTGACTTTTTGGGTTTTTTTTTCCTGCGTACCCTTGGTTTGGATTTGTTTAAGAGATTGATTGTTATTTTTTGTTGTTTTTAAATTTTTTGTGGTTTGATTATTAATTCTGTAATTTTGTATTTTGACTCAATTTTTGTTGATATTCAAAATTCTGAATTTTGTATTCAAAATTTTTTTTAGTATGCAAACAGTTATTCAAAATTGGAATTTGAATATTCAATAATAAATTAATAGTATTCACAAATTGAAATTTGAATATATATGAAAATAAATTAGAAATATTCACATTTTAAAATTTGAATATGAATAGAATTAGAATCTGAAAATATGGCTAATTGTTCTGAATTGAAGAATTACGGTAAAAAAAATACGACGTATGAAATTTGTAAAAAAAAATATAAATTTGAATATTGGTATATTTAAAAAATAATATAAATTAGAAAATCTGAATATTTGTTGTATTATTTGACCGATTCAACAAGGCACAAAATAAAAAACATAAAAGAGAGAGACAGAGAGAGAAGAGAGAGAGAGAGAAACAAACAAAAATGAAAGAGAGAAAGAGGAGAGAGAGAATACATAGAGGGAGCGTGGAGAGAGTGGAGAAAAAAAAAACAGAAAATAGAGGAAAAGGGGGAGAGAAGATGTAGAGGAAGAGAAGAGAGTGTGGAGAAAAAAAAAAGCGAAAGAGGGGAGAGAAAAAAATCGAAAAGTGTGAGAGAGAAAGGAAAGAGAGTATAAAAATAGTGAGCAACAATTGCATAAAAATTTCTACATTAGAAATTTTCAAATATATATAAATTATATACACGCGCACGCATTATATGTTCCCTTCCAACTCGCGCGTGCATGGGTAATGACCTCCCATGCATACTAATCCATTCCCCCAAAGCCAACAGCTTTGTTGTTTGACAATTACTCTTTTTTTAAATTTATTTTATCTTTTATTTTTAAAAGTTATTGCGTTGATTTCATAATATTCAAGTAATTATATTATGTTATAAATAAATATTGTACATATAGTAATGCGCATTTAATTTTACAGTAACACATATTTAATCTAAATATTTAATCTAATAGTAACACACATTTATCTTTCAGTCTGTGTTATTTTATGGGCAAATGTGTGTTACTATAAGGATAAAATATATTTTTATAAGAATAAATATGTGTTTCTTAATTTATTAGTAATCACTTTAAATCTAGGTATATTGTTTCATGTAATAACACACTTTCTATTTTTACATATGTTATTATATGAAAAAAATAATTATTTTTATAAAAATAAATAAATAAATATTTGTGAATAATAGTAACACACATTTTGCTCTTGCATTATGTGAAAAATTATTTATTCTATAAAAATAAATAAATATATGTAAAATAACAATATCTTATAAGATGGTAACACATATTTGCTCTATTAGTAACACACATTTGTCTCTCAGTTTGTGTTACTATACAGACAAATATGTGTTACTATATGGACAAAATATATTTTTATGAGAATACATATGTGTTTTTTAATTTATTCATAACCTCTTTAAATCTAGGTATGTTGTTTCATTTAGAGAAATTGGCTCTGGGATACACATATTTTCCTCTTGTAACTCACAGCCCACTTCAATTATAATGTTTACTAATAGCCAACAAATCTACAAAAGCTAGCCTGATTACCCTATACGACGCCACCCCACCCCTCTACCCCAAAAGCCTCTTCAAAAAAGTCTTCCCAACTGTCTTATCAGATCATTAAATTGAGTTTTAATTATGTGTATTCAAGAGTGTGTTTCAAGTTTCAGTTTTCTCATTCTCCATTTTTTATCGCGTGGTTCATCTGTATAATTTCTTAAGAGCAAACCTCTCAATCGTATATTTTGGGTTCCATCAGTTATTTGAATTAGTTGCATACAATTCAATAATTATTCTCGCGGTGGTTCATCTGTACAATTTCTAAGAGGAAACCTCTCCATGTATATTTTGGGTCCCTTCAATTTCTACTAGGTTTTCAGTTTTTGAATTAGTTGCATAGATCTCGAATCCTCAGGTATTTTTAAAATTGTATTCGATCATTTGTATTAATGCATGTTACTAAATTTACATTTCGTTTCTGATAACTTGTTCTGTTTATCCAGGTCGATTGGTATTTGACCCTTTTTCCTATTGATGGTTTCGAAAATTATTATTAGTGTTAGACACTATGGCTCATGCAAATTAATTGCCTGTGACGAGCAAACCATGTTCTCTGATTTCATATCCCAGGTCATAGGTAGGTGGCCAGACCTTTCAACAATTGGTTTTAATTGTATATGCCAGTTTGGGGAATATAACAATGTTAGTCTTAACTGTGACGAAGATCTGAAGAATTTGATTTCTTTATGTTCCCTAATGTCTTGCCGAATTGTGAATGCCGAAATTTGTTTAAATTCGAGGGATTGTAGTAAGCGTTCATATCCTGAATCTATTAGTGATCAGGATAATACCTGTACTAAATCAAAAGTTAGAAAAGTTAAAACAAAGATTGCTTCATCAGTTTCCAGCTCTCATAACTTATCAAATAGTGAAGATTGCTCTGAAAATCTGGATGTAGGTGATCAGTCTGTGTATGATATGTCTTCTATTCAGTTAAGAGATCCTTTGTTATCTGATGATTGGGTCAACCTTCTGAAGTCTGGTGTAGGTTCAGTTTTTTGAGGGGGTGCTAAACATTTTAGATCTAGTCTTATTAAATACACCTTGAAGTCTGGTTTTAAATTTAAATTTACTCGGAATGATAGACGTTATGTGTATGCTGTTTGTAATGAAAATGAATCCCACTGTGATTGGTATGTTAAAGGCAGGTTGGATAGAATGACCAACTATTTTGTTGTTTCTCAAGCTAATTTGGTTCACAAGTGTGTGGGTAAACTTATTGGTAATGATACTAAAAGACTTGTTCCTAGAATGGTTGGAGAATTCTTCTTAAATGATGTTAAGGACAATCCATCAATTAGTGGCAAGGCAGTTATACAAAAAATGAAAAATTTATATGGGGTTGATATTCCTTATTGGAAAGCTTATCGAGCTGTTGAAGTGGCTAGGGAATCAATTTTTGGGAGTTTTGATGAGTCATATGAAGAGTTGCGTTGGTATTGTGATGCTATTAAAAGGACTAATCCTGGTAGTGTTGTTCAAATTCAGTCTAACCAAGAAAGTCATCATTTTGAGAGATTGTTCATAGCGTTCAAGGCATGTATAGAGGGGTTTCGCAGTTGTCGGCCCATGATTTTTATTGATGGTACATTTCTTAAAGGTCGATCAAAGGGCACTTTATTATCAGCTACTGCCAAAGATGGAAACAATGGTACATAACTAATTTATTTTCCATTTTTTTGTTATAATACGGTTTGTAATTTTTATAACATATGTCTCCATTTTAATATGTTTTCGAATCATCATTATTTTATTATTTATATGCAGGTTTGTTTCCGGTTGCTTTTGCACTTGTATCTGCGGAGAACAATGATAATTGGATTTGGTTTTTACAGATGCTTCGTGATACCTTGGTACATGAAAAGCAGATTTTATACTTTTCTGATAGGCATTTGGGCATATTGAATGCATTTAATAATGTTTTTAATGATGCTGTCCATTTTTATTGTCTATATCATTTGTTATCAAATTTGAAAAGTCATTTTTCAATGGGCTGGACGAACCATAACCGTGAGAATTTAGGTAAACTGTTTCGTGAGTGTGCATATGCACATGATGTTAATTCATTTGAGGAGAAAATTGGAGAATTTAAAAAAACTAGTGGTCGGTTGGCTGAGGAATGGCTTGACCAGCTTCCTTATGAAAAATGGGCTTATGCATATGCACCTAATATTTGTAGATATGGTGAAATGACTTCCAATGCTGCGGAGTCCTTTAATGCATGGATCTTAGAGGCTAGATCATTACCTGTTACTCGTATGATAGAAGAGATTCGCTTTAAAATTAGTAATCAGTTTGTGAAACGGAGAGGTTTGTGTAGTAGTTGGACAGGTGCACTTGTCGGATCGAAGCAAGATTTGTGGAACAAGTTTGTAGACTTTGGTAGCTCATGGAATGTTTTTCTTTGTCCAAGTGGTGTTTTTATAGTTGATTCCAAACCTTCTGTCATTGTGGATTTAAATGGTAGGACTTGTTCATGTTTCAAGTGGCAGCAAAATGGTTTTCCTTGTGTTCATGTTGTTGCTGTTATTAGGGTTAATTCGCATTCAATTTTTCCTCATGTTGATGAATGCTTCTTAACTAAAATGTACCAGAGATGCTATGGTACTGATCTCAATCCAGTTCCTGATACGGAGAAAAATTATTTTTGCCCAGTATTTCCTCATCATAAGATTCTCCCCCCTGTGTTGGGAAAGAGACCAGGTCGTCCTAAAAAGTCTAGGAATATGTCCTATGGTGAATACTCCAAGAAGAAGAAATCTATATGCCAAAGGTGTGGAAAGTTAGGTTGGCATGATAATATTACTTGTGGGCAGCCTCTAAACTGTGACAATTCATCCTCTCAAGGTTAGACTTTTTTTTCTTTTTGTCATCATCTTTTCAATTCCTTCTGTTATTTCTTTGCATTGTAATATTTCTGTATTTTCAATAATGGAATGTTTTGTGCAGTCTATTATCCATCTCCTTTAAACTCAGTTCCAGCTGAAGAATTTGAAGAAAATGTCATCTTGTATCAGGAACAAATCCTAGCCCCAGAATGGTTCAACATAGAGAATATTGAATAATTGTTGTATGTTTAACATGTATTATTTAGTTAAATGTTATGAAACCTATAATGGGGAATAATTAATGTGATTATACCCATGTATTAGTCAGTTATAATGGTTTGGTGTTTATGTATTCTCTCATCGGTTTCTGCTGAATTGTTTGGCTGGTCATTTTTGTACATCCAAAAGATAGGGTGCTTTATTTGTGTTTGTTATGAAATTTTTAACTTTGTTGCTATGGATCTGTTCAAATGGTATTTTTAGTTACTTTGTATTTCTGTTGATTTATTTTTGTTTTTAAGAGTTATCCTTATATTTCCAACAATTCACCCGCAACTAATGATTGTCCCTTTTGTTATTTCGTACTTGATATTTTTATACAACATAATGCATTACACCACCTCCTTAAATTTTCAAATGTATGTTGTTTGAAAAAATCTTGATATCACTTTAATATTACCCACAAGTTAATAAATGAAACTACGCAATACCTACTGTAACTTGTAATCTTATTTTAGAAAAGCAAATTGATACTTATACTCTTAAATCAATTTTCAAAAAAATATTGTTTGCATTTGATTTGGTGTCCAACTGTATCTCTTTCATATACAAAAATGTCAAGAACAATTAATTGTTGATCAATATGGCAAGTATACATAATATTTTTACATTTTGAAATGCAATTTCCTCACACAAACATCAGGCTATACAATTGCCAATTAATAAGAAGTTCACTTAAATAAAATATAATAATTAAATATCCTTAAAATGATAGACAATTAAAAATATTGAATCAATGTATGATCCATATTACATAAATTTAAACTATTCCTAATTTAAGAAAGTGATTCAATACAAGTAAAAGAGGTTGATCCAATGTTCACAAAAGGAGCACCAGCAGTCACTTGGAATCTGTTCTCCTTCAAATCCCAGCAATAAAATGAACCCAATGGGTTTATTCGGAAAACAATTCTTTCCCGTTTTGGTTCCAAGAAAAACAGCGGCTGGATATTTATATCAAATATCACATTTCTAATTGGAACATCTAGGTTTACATAGTGCTTAACCCAAGTCCTGTCATTATTGTAATCAAGTAGGATATACATATTAAATGCCTCATTCTCTCTATAAAAAGTATCCAACACAATTATTTTCTCAGTATTTAGGGCATACAACGACTGAGGCATTATAGTTGGGTTAACATCGGCAGGTAGATTAATCAATCTAAAACATTCCTCAACCAAGTTAAATGCAGCAATTTTTTTTTGAATCAAGCAACCAATGAACACAAAAATTAGCATATACACCTGGGGTGGATACGACATTAGGATAAGGGAAATCACCCAAATTTTTCCATGAATTTGTATTCTTTGAATACAATTTCATCTCATTTCGACTATCCACGGATTGAAAAAATGCGAGCCTTAGTACCTGATAATCTTCTACCCGTGGATTGAAACCAACACCAAATACAACATCTGCTTTGTTAGTTTTTGGTTGGAAACAAATCGGCTCATCCGGAATGATCCAACGTTCATTCGTGGCCGGATTTAGTAGAAAAATTTCATCTTCTTTAGTAGCGACGAGTGCTAGCGGCCCACAATAAGAAATGTACTCAGAAGCTCTCATCCCTCGATTCACTATCATGGTCTTCCCCATTTCATTTATGTTTGAGTATTGATACTGTATTGGGATTAATGAATACTCCCGAGAAAGTAGGAGTCGAAACCTATTTTGAAGAAGCATTTGCCCTGAATGCCTCCGAACGAAACGCTTTGAAGTAATTCATTCATACCACGCTTTCGACATAATTTTGCACCTGGTTATACAATCTGTTAGCAGTCGAATCAAAATTCGCTCTATAATATCTTCATGGAGAATAGGAAGAACGACAATGTTTTGATTCGTAGGATCCATTTTATGTTTTCAAGAAACGGTTTTTTCTTGGGTTTCTAGGTTTTCTTGATTACAGAGATGTCGTGAAGAAGGTAAAGAACAAATGGGTTGTTTGGCTGGGTGTATAATTTTCGAAAAATTGATTCCTATATATTATTTTAGATATTTTTAATAATTGGCATTTTCTCTATCTATATTATTTTACCTTTTTAACTCACTAGTTCCTTAATTTTCGGGTCGAGTGACCTTTTGGATGTAATTTCTCATAAAAAAATTTGGGAAAATTGTCATGACATTCAATTTGTCTACAGCTTTTATTAGCTTTATATTGGCTCAAAAATTCTTAGACCAAGTAACGTTTAACAATTAAATTAATATAGGCCCAATTTCAAGAAGTATCTTATTAACTTTTATATCAACAAGCTACTAAATAATTAATTTATTTTTAAAAGAATGTTGTTCATTAACCCAAAATTTTATATTTGTACTTACCTTTGTTACTCTATAGTTCATACGTGATTTTATGTCAAATATATATTGTAAATATTCTTGGTGCTTGTTTCACAAATTAAATTTTATAGTTCAAAAATAACGTATTTAATTAATCTTATACTTAATGTTAAAACTAAAAAAATTTCAATATAGTTTTTTAGGTTTTACTTTAAATAAATTTAACAGTTTTTCATTTTCCAATCATAATTCAATACAATTTCTCTTTAAATAAATATGTTAAAAATTTTGGATTACATGTTATTAAACAAAAAACTCCTCAATTAATAATATATTCACTAATTAGTCATGCTGTGCTTAAGTTCAATACTGGATTTCATTTAGTTCAGATAATTTTACCTTAAGTACCATTTTTCATTCTTAAGTTTAATTTTTTTCCTCTGTTTGTTATTGATCTCTTTTTTTTATTCCCCATATCTTCAGGTAAGTAAATAGTTAATAGAAATAATCACATCTAAAGATCTTAATTTAATTTTCATACCTTTGTGGTTTTTTGTTTTATTTATAATAAAATTATATGGGTTATAAGGTAACTTTAACTCACAATTAATATGTAGTTGAGCATTTCTTATAATTATAGGTTAATGAATTCCTTTTAAGTTCTATTTCATTATCTATTAAGTTCGAATAAGTCGATGTCGGTTCAAAATTATTATCCCTCCTGAAGTTCAAATAATCGCAGTTGTTGTTGTTGTATTTTTCTCACCTTTTAATTTATTTATAATTAAATTATATGGGTTATGACCTAAATTTAACTCACAATTAATATGTAGTTGAGTATTTTCAATAATGTAAGGTTAATGACTGCATTTTATAAGTTCAATTTCATACTAATTTAAGTTCAAATAAGTGCCTGCATGTTCAAACTGAGTACCCGGGTTTCATTTAGTTCAGATAATTTTACCTCAAGTACCATTTTTCATTCTTAAGTTTAATTTTTTTTCCTCTGTTATTGTATGTGTTTTGATTTATGAAATTTGTATGTTTGTGTTATTAACACATATATTCTTTGGGGGTTTTATTTAATTATAATAATTAACTTCAATTTTATCGTTTTTTGTTTAATTTGGATATGTATGAAGTGCGAATATTTTGTTTGATTTATAATTAAATTATATGGGTTATACGGTTACTTTAACTAATTATTAATATGTAGTTTGGCATTTCTTATAATTATAGGTTAATGAATCCCTGTTAAGTTCAATTTCATTCTGTATTACGTTCAAATACTTCGATGCTTGTTCAAATTCATTCCCTTGAAGTTCAAATAATTGATGTTGCTGTTGTTGCATTTTTCCCACCTATTATTTATTTAGAATTAAATTATATGGGTTATAAGCTAACTTTAACTCACAATTAATATGTAGTTGAGTATTTTCAATAATTTTAGATTAATGACTGCATTTAATAATTTCAATTTCATACTAATTTAAGTTCAAATAACTGACTGCATCTTCAAATTGATTACCCTTAAAGATCAAATAATTCATATTACTGTTGTTTCGTTTTTACCACTACATCATTCTTATGTAAGTAAACAACTAAGAGAAATAATATATTATTAAAGAACTTCATCTTATTTTCTAGATTTATTAATTATTCTTTATAAATTTTCATGTATGTGTTTTGATATAAGAAATTTGTTGATTGTATTATTAAAACATATTTTATTTGGGTTATAAACTCTTTATATCCATGTGGTTATTTTGTTTCATTTATAATTAAATTATGTGTGTTACAAGCTAAATGTAAATAATGATTAATACTCCCTCTGTCCCAGATGACATTGCGGTGTCTTTTGGTCATGTTATTTACGAAATAGGTATAATAAATTTTTTTACGAATATTCTATGTGTGTTGTGAGAGTAGAGTTTAATAAAAGAATTTCACTTTTAGAAATGTAACCTTTTAGAAATTTAGCCTTTTTCCTCTGTTTTTGTATGTGTTTTGATATATGATATTTGTATGGTTGTGTTATTAACACATATATTTTTTGGTGGTTTTATTTAACTATAATAATTAACTTCAATTTTATATTGTTTGTTCAATTTGGATATGTATGAAGTGGGAATATTTGTTATTGATCTCTTTTTTTTATTCCCCATATCTTCAGGTAAGTAAATAGTTAATAGAAATAATCACATCTAAAGATCTTAATTTAATTTTCATACCTTTGTGGTTTTTTGTTTCATTTATAATAAAATTATATGTGTTATAAGGTAACTTTAACTCACAATTAATATGTAGTTGAGCATTTCTTATAATTATAGGTTAATGAATTCCTTTTAAGTTCTATTTCATTATCTATTAAGTTCGAATAAGTCGATGCCGGTTCAAAATTATTATCCATCCTGAAGTTCAAATAATCGATGTTGTTGTTGTTGTATTTTTCTCACCTTTTAATTTATTTATAATTAAATTATATGGGTTATAACCTAAATTTAACTCACAATTAATATGTAGTTGAGTATTTCCAATAATGTTAGGTTTAATGCATGTGTTTTATAAGTTCAATTTCATACAAATTTAAGTTCAAATAAGTGCCTGCACGTTCAAACTGAGTACCCGGATTTCATTTAGTTCAGATAATTTTACCTCAAGTACCATTTTTCATTCTTAAGTTTAATTTTTTATTCTGTTATTGTATGTGTTTTGATTTATGAAATTTGTATGGTTGTGTTATTAACACATATATTCTTTGGGGGTTTTATTTAATTATAATAATTAACTTCAATTTTATCGTTGTTTGTTTAATTTGGATATGTATGAAGTCCGAATATTTTGTTTGATTTATAATTAAATTATATGGGTTATACGGTTACTTTAACTAATTATTAATATGTAGTTTAGTATTTCTTGTAATTATAGGTTCATGAATCCCTGTTAAGTTCAATTTCATTCTGTATTACGTTCCAATAATTCGATGTTTGTTCAAATTGAATACCCTTGAATTTCAAATAATTGATGTTGTTGTTGTTGCATTTTTCTCACCTATTATTTATTTAGAATTAAATTATATGGGTTATAAGCTAACTTTAACTCACAATTAATATGTAGTTGAGTATTTCCAATAATTTTAGTTTAATGACTGCATTTAATAAGTTCAATTTCATACTACTTTAAGTTCAAATAACTGACTGCATCTTTAAATTGATTACCCTTAAAGATCAAATAATTCATATTATTGTTGTTCGTTTTTACCACTACATTATTCTTATGTAAGTAAACAACTAAGAGAAATAATATATTATTAAAGAACTTCATCTTATTTTCTAGATGTATTTCTAAAATTCTTTTTGTTGAAATGTCAAGAATATATTAATTATTCTTTATAAATTTTTAAGGGTGTGTTTTGATATAAGAAATTTGTTGATTGTATTATTAAAACATATTTTATTCGGGTTATAAACTCTTTATATCCATGTGGTTATTTTGTTTCATTTATAATTAAATTATGTGTGTTACAAGCTAAATGTAAATAATGATTAATACTCCCTCTGTCCTAGATGACATTGCGGTATCTTTTGGGCATGTTATTTACGAAATAGGTATAATAAATTTTTTTATGAATATTCTATGTGTGTTGTGAGAGTAGAGTTTAATAAAAGAATTTCACTTTTAGAAATGTAACCTTTTTGTGGGACAAACCAAAATAGAAGTTATGCAATGTCTTTTGGGACGGAGGGAGTATGTAATTCAGCAATTTTTTCACTATATGAAAATGAATGCATTACGTATGTTCCATTTCATACTCCAATAAGGTCTAATGAATTGTTTTTACTTCAGTTTTTATATATTTTGAAGTTCTAATAATTAAAAAAGTTCTTCTTGTGCTTTATTTTTGGGATACATTACCCAAATACATTATTTTAATTTTTAACATCAATTAAGGAAATAATGTATATATACTAGAGTTTGCAAATTTTCTTGTTATATATATAATGTGTAATTAATTATAGTTAGTCTCTCATTCTTTTTAAAAAAGGATTTGGAATTTATTAAACTTACTATATATGTTACACGTGCCGTGGGCTAAATTAATACAATAATTTTATATCATTAATACTACTCGAATTTAAAGTAATTAGTTATAGAACTTTGTGTTATATGTTGGTGCAATTCAGTCTCAGACCTAAGTTTTGAATATATTTCCACGCTATCTCAATAGTTGCACTTTATTAATTTTTTTTTTATATCCGTAGTATAAAACCCATTCCAATGGGTCATTTCAGATGTGTGCAAAAGTCAACAATACTCAAATGTTCTGCTCAGGGAAATTAAAACCCGGGAAAAGTAGTAACCCAATATCCAAACACTTCCTTTCTTCTTCACCATTTCACTCCCTATTGTCAAATCAAAATTGCACCAATCAAGAAGCTCTATTTTCGCTCTGTATCCGAAAATGGCTATTACATTTCCGACTACGGCGATGATTAATCATCTTCCCGATGATATTATCGAAGAAATCTTGGTGAAGATGCCCGCGAAGGTAGTGACCCGTTGTAAACTCTTGTCAAAGGGATGGAACCAGAAGATAACTTCGCGAAGCTTTGTTAAGAAGCATACAAAACAAATGTCTCTTCAAAATAGAGTGCATACTCTTCTTACACAGGAAAATTCCTTCATCCCTCTGCACTATTTTTTTCCGTTTAACCAACAAAGGATGAATCTCAGGGTGGTTTATCAGGGAATGAGGGCTTCCAAATATATTGGTTGTTGTGGGCCTTTCGCACTAGTTGCGACTAAGGAAGATGAAATTTCCATTCTTAATCCCACCACAAATCAACGGTTCATTATTCCCGATGAGCCAATTTGCTTCCCACCTAGAACTATCTCCGCCAGTGTTTTGTTTGGCTTGGGATACAATCCATCCCAAGATGATTATCAGGTATTAAGGCTTTCTCTGTTTCACTTCATGGACACTAGGTCGGAGCTTAAGTTGTATTCAAAGAATACAAATTCCTCGAAAAATTTGGGTGAGTTCCCTTACCCCAAAGTCATTACAAATCCTGGTGTTTTTGCTAATGCATCTGTTCACTGGTTGGTACATTGAGAACACATTGTTGCTTTTAATTTCGTTGACGAATCATTTAACATAATTAAGTTGCCCTCTGATCTTAAACAAGATTTTAGGCCCATTTCCTTGTCGGCGCTTAACAGTGAGAAATTAGTTCTCATGCCCACATACTATAGAGAAAATTCGCAGATTGATTTATGGATTTTAGGTGATTATTCTAATGATCGCTCTTGGTTCAGGCACTCTGTCAACCTTGATTTACCCATTAGAAATGCATTTAGTGTCATAAATTTCCAGCCCTTGTTTCTGATTGAACCAAAACGTGAGAAGCTAGTTTTTCGAATGAATCTATTTGGTTCCTTTTGGTGCTGGGATTTGATTCATCAAACTTTTCGACCCATGGGTGGCAATCCAATTGCTTCGTATGCAGCAAGTGCTTATCCTTGCATTGAATCTCTTTCGTGAGACATGTTGTTAGTAGTACCCCTGTTTTTGTTTTCACATTTTGACAAAGCACATATAATGTGGTTTAAGTAATGGGGTATGAGTATAATATATTAGATTTATATTATGTTTAGCTACCTTATTAAAATTCCGAAATCTTATATTTATGTTCGGATGTTAATTAAAATGGGCTTCACTTCAAAGTATGTATATTTATGTTGTTACTTTTATCTAACAAACATTTTGTATTAGTCAACCCTGATGTTATATTTTTCATTTGCGTACCTTTAATATATATTGTATTTGTTGTTTTGATGAGTGCATGGTACCTTGCAATCTCCCTGGTGTTATATTTGTTCGGGTAATGATGGCATCATGTTATAGTAAGTATTTGTATATAATTTTCAATAATAGGATTTCTTCACCCATGCGCATTCATTATGCTTCCAACGTTTAGTTATTAAATATTAAGTTTTCATCATATGAAAAAAAAGAATGAATTAAATAGTTAAATTGTTATTACTTATTCTATACGAATAAGTTAATTCAATTTTTCAATTATCAATTCAATTTTTTAACAAAAGGCAATGGGGAATTTGCGTAATGATCTTGAAATGGAAAAAGTTAAGGTACTACTCCATAAAAAAAGAAATTCATTTTGTTTTAATAAGTGCTTCTGTAACGCCCCAGTTTTTTTTCCAAATGTTTCTTGGCATTCTAGAAACCCGAGTCGTCACTTAATGTCCAAAAATCCGGACTAAATTTTTTTTTTTTGAAAACTACAAGTAACATCACATGAACAGCGGAAGCATACATTAAGGTTATAAAATGCAATGGCCATTTTCAAAATATCACACACACGATCGTTATAAAATTTGGCGCAAAATAGATAGTTCTGATAAATATTACACACCATCATCGAGGAAATTATAAACGTTTACCGCCTAGGCATATTAGTTAAGTCATATTAAAACTACTAGTCTCGTTTTCACGAGTAATTTAAAACACTTTGGTAGGGAAGTAGTATCACTCCTCCACTGGCGCAAACTCCCCGTCATCGAGACCTGAAAAAGGATTTAAAATTAGGGGGGGTGAGATTTGAATTCTCAGTGTGGGCGACCTGTACGCTACTATACATATTGGTAGTATGCAAACGTATCATTTTGTAAAAACACTTTTCATAGCCACAAAGACTCATCATTCATCATATAGCCCGTAGGCTCTGTCCACCGTGGCGCCTAGCTACACAAGCCAGACCACTACA
>JAPKLY010000235.1:60587-103731 GCA_026898435.1 Prunella vulgaris
CGCCTAGCTACACAAGCCAGACCACTACATATCATTTGAGATACTTTACCCGTAGGAATTTGGGTAATAACCTTGTAATCGGACCCAAAGGTCAAAAACATTTTCATTCAAATACACCAATAGTCCATATAATATTCAAGGCAATACAGTAAATGCCACCCACCTTAAACGCTTTCCTTTTTGCAAAACAATCACCGTTCCTTTCACCAGAGATTCTCGTCACCGTTCGCACACTTAGACCTAGCACCATTCGTTGTATTTCAGTTATTAATGTTTAAGAATTCTTGTTAAGATTTATACAATTAGTCCGATAAGGACATACACTTTACTTAGCATTTTTATTCACTTAAGAAGTTAATAAAATGTTTTACGGTAATTAGTAGCTTGAAGTTCTTATCTAGGTGCATTTAGCATACTCAACTTTGTTAAGATCTTATAAGGTTCTTCGTATTTTCCTTTCTCAAGGCAAATAAGAAACATATGGTCCTTAATCTAAAATCAACACTAAATATCATTCCATTCACATAACTCATGCATTCACATAGAATTCACCAAGGCTTTAGACTAGTTTCCTCATGGCAAAATATTTGTTTTCCTTCTAACAAGGAAATAACACATAATCAACAATATTCAAGTACTGCAGTTTGCATGTTGACCCACACTTATACCAACTTGGAGAATTTTCTAAAAATATCAAAACTCATTCAAAAATCATGAAATTTTTACAGTGACTAACCCATCAAGTGTAAATTACATATAAAATTTATTTCATATCATTTGGTTTAGGAAAATATGAGTTCTAGGCTAGTTTCCAAAACATGGCAGATTGTTCCAGAATTTTCCAGAATTGAGCAACTTTCGAAATAATTTTGGTAAAAATATTTACACATCTCTAAAAATCGTGAAATAAATAATGAAGATACTTAACTTCATGTAGTAATTTATTAAAAATTTAAAATAATTCTTTCATGAACAGATTACTCCCAGAAAATCCATACTTTAGAAATAAGAGGCATTTTGTCACACTTTCTTAGAAAATTCATAACTTATTAATTAAAACTCCAAAAATGCTCAAACTAGATTCAAATGAAAGATAACTTGATGCAGTTTCCAACCATATAAGAATCATCCAAAAATTTATAACATATGAGGTCCGAATTCGGTACGAAATTCGAGGTCAGTGCATAAAGTGTGTGATTTGTGTGCATGCTTTCACTTACATTTTCAATTTCATAACTACCATGCAACCAACATTTTAACTCCTTCAAAAACATCATTCTAGACTTCATTCATCATGCATTTGAACATTGGAAAGTTTTAAAGTCCTAGGGTTTCATGGTCTCTAAAAATATGGAACAATAAACACACATAGCTCACATATACATGCAAGAAAACCAAATGTTTTGAGTTGGGGTTTTACAACCTTTGGAGCCTTTTTCTTGTTAACAAAAGAAGCTTTATTGTCCCTTGACCCTTAAGCTTGTAGGAATGGAGCACCACTTGGAGGAATACTTTGGTTTTGAGCTAAAACAAAGCAATGGAGTAAGTTAGGAGAAGTGGAGAGGAAAAAACATGAACTTAGAAGAGAGAGGGAGAGATGTTGGCTTCCTCTTTGCAAGGAAATGACTCCAACCTTCAACCTAACTCCATGGATTTCTTGATACTTGAGGAAGGAATCTCTCTTGTTGTTGGAGATGGGAGAAGAAAATCTCTCTACCCTTTGTAAGTATGGTGACCAAAAGTTGAGTGAGGGAGTGAGAAGGGAGTTTGTGGATTTTTCTTTTCTTTGGGTTTCTTTGATCAAGGTAGGTAATGAACTAAGATAATTCATATATAGGAAATGGGAGCATATGACCATTCAAAATCACTCATTTGGAGGTAAGAGAAGTCAAGGTTAGGTAAGGGAATAGGAAAGAAGGTATGGCTCCATAATTTAGGGGTATGGGCATTTTTTGACTTCTCATTTCTTCATTCCAGCTGATAATTTCGGTCATAAGGGGATTTAGGAGAGGAATTTGAGTTCTAACTGTATTTTGGGACGCGATATGGCTTTCGAGGTTGAAAACGAATATTATTCGGTAGCGTTTTGGGCTCCGAAAATTAATATTTTGCTCGTTTTGTAAGCCTAAAATTTTATATCTTGTATTTGTTAATTAAAACTTATGTTTAACTCATTTTATTACTTAAGTTCTAATAAAGATCCGCAATTACTCATCGGATCGAAGTTTTTCAAATTTTAGAGTTTTCGGTTCGACATTTGGCGACAAACGTCCAGGGTTTTATTTTTTATAAATCTTTTACACCCAAAGGGTCCTAAAATCCCTTTTAGAATCTTATTTCATTCGTTCAAATGATTTATTAATATTTGATTCATAGTTACGATGCTAGGAGTGCTTCCGGTTCCGGTTTTGAACCAACCGTCAAGTAGAAATCACTCATTTTAAAACTTAGTGCCCTCAAAGGAGTAAAAGATCAATCAAGCAAAAATATATAAATATAATAACATGAAATGTAATATAAATAGAAAAAAAAATCTAATTTGGTTCGGGGTATTACAACTTCTTCTTGCAATTTTGTATTTTTGACAAAAGTCAATGGGGGATTTGCGTAATGATTTTGAAATGGAAAAAGTTAAGGTACTACTCCATAAAAAAAAATGAAAAAATGATTCGTATAGGAAAAAATTCATACATAATAATATAGGTTTAGGTTTTGGATCACATAAGTTATTTCACATACTAGTAAGTTCACAAATAGTGAGTTAAAGTTCAATAAATACAACTAAGTTTTGGAAAAATTAATTTTCCAAAACACTTGATTCAACAGGCCAATCTTAGCACCCTTTTAACTCTAATATGTAATATATTAACCACCATAACTTATAAAGCAAATAATCTTAAATGATTATTGTATTCCATACGTACTAATGTAAGTTCATATAATATGCCAATCAAATTGATCTATCCTTTCCTTAGATTTTAAAAATTGTTCCGAAATCAAGCATTCAATATGTGGGTGTTCGTGGTGATTTTCTGATATGAACTTAAATTCATAAACATAAGTATGATATTATCGTCCATACTATTTTGATCTTGAATTCCAACCATTAAACTAACATGCATATTTGTTAATTAATAATAGGTAACATACAACTGCATATAACTACTTCGTGGCCACTCCTTGCCAAAGTTACGTAATACAGTCATCAAGTACGTAGACAGAAAAAGAACATTACATATCAACTGAAAATTTGAAAATATATCCGAAATTGTACTTCCCAGTACCTGAAAATTCACCAAATCAATCAGCTTCCTCAATATTTATAAAGTCCAAGAACCATCTTACCATTTTAGCACGGTACTCTGCAGACATCTTGTGTGTAAAGTGGAAGAAACTGCTTGGTCGCCCAACCAATGTGTTTTCAATATTATTACACATAATAACACCACAATCTACAGATGTTGATTCCTGCTCTGGGCACTCAGTTACTAATGGTTTCTTTGCTCCATACTTCATAAATGGATGCGTTGGAGCCTTCATGGAGAATACTTCCCTCAGCTTACCTTCCACATAAGTGACCTACATTTGATATATAATTTTCTTAGCTGAAGTACTTAAACTTCTATATTATATGTTTATGAATTATAATTCATTCAAAGAATTTATATAATATAGATATTCATACCACAATTAGGGACCTTTCGTAATGCACATCCCTCCCCCTTCGTGGACGTAGTGAGTTGTAGAAATTCCATTCGCACTTTTGTAGGTCAAACCTCAACATAGTCCAGTGATCACCTGAAGATCTAGATGATCTTCCAACCCCTTTTGTTAGTAGTGGAAACACAAGCACATCTTCCACTCCAACATCCCTGATTTTTTTTATCCTGTAATGTGTCTATTGTTCTATCAGAATAACTTCCCCTATCAGTTACAAATTCCTACACAAATTTAATTCTAATTAGATTACATCTTAACCACTCATAATGTAGGTTAATTGTAATAAAGTAAAGTACTTACCCAACAACAAGAGGTGAATATAATGCAACCATTCAAAGTGTCCTTATCCTTGTACATTATATATAGCAAGTCAGTCCATCCATCAACCACCTACAATATAGTCCAAAATCAGAATTGACAATGGCTATTTAATCCCATATATGCAACCATATTAAACGATAAAGAACTTGCATACAGGGGATGAAATTCTTTCATGATGTAGTATTGCTAGAATATCCTTCAATGTCACCTCTCCTAATCCTCCTTCGTTTCTCCAACAGATTGCACTTAATCATTAAAAAAGAAAATATTTCATAAGCAATAAACACAAAAAATATATTTTCCAAAATTTTTAGATTAATAAATGTTTAATCATCAATATAATTTAAATATAATACTCACCTTTCACCATGCCCATTCCATAGTTTAGCTATCAATTCTCTTATCTTACTTGGCATCCTCTGAATTGCTTCTTTAGATTCTTCCCACCTCATATCAACCCCTAATTTTCCTTTTTGTTTTAGTTTTCTTTTCTGAATCAATCTTTCCTCTGGACTTAGGACTACTGCTTTTCTATCATCATCATCATCAGTACGCTTCTTTATTTTTCTTATCATCGAGTTGGGATCTGGATGTTTACTATTCATTGGTCTCTTTACAATTTCATTTTTTTCCAAGACCAAGTACTTCTGTTCTGTATGTTTTACACCATCTTCAAGGGAAAATGGCACCACCTCATGACAAACATAACGATCGTTTTCTCTATCATTAGTATGTGCCTTTCCCTTTTCTCGTCTGCTAGATGTATGCTCCTGCTCAATGCTCTCAATTTCTTTCAATTGTGTCGTTGTAAAAGAACCCCATTCTTCATTATCAATTACTTCCTGCTTACTGTCTGCTCCATCAGGACCATTGCTTTCCTCTTTGTTTTCATCAATATCATTGCCATCTACTTGCTCATGCACATCTCCCCTCACATCTTTCAATTGGAGTAGTAATTTTTCAATCTCTTCCTCAAGCTTCATCTTTTCCCCAAGCATAGATTCTCTAGTTGTTATAAGCTCCTTATTCAACTCCCCAATTTTTTGATCCTTTAATAAGTCTGCATTCTTCATAATATCAAGCTCTTCCTTTACTCGATTTCCACTTTTCACCAGTTTTTCCATCGTACAACTGATTTGCAGCTTTTCTCTTCTAATATCTTTGTCAACCTCAATTTGTTGATTCTTTAAAATGACAATTTCTTCATTCTTTTGTACCATCAATTTTTTCATGTCATCTAACTCCCTCATCAACTTATCATTCTCTTCTATAAGATGTCTTCTTTCACCATTTAACTTATCAGACTCAGATTGTTGTGCATCTCTAATCTCAGGACATTGTAAGTCAAAACTAAAGCTTGGTGCTTCCACTCCAAAGTCGGAGACAGCACATCCCTGCAACTGTTCGCTTCCGCCCATCACTCCTTCGCTGCTTTTTGGGGTCTTTGTGTGACACTGTGACTGAATTTCAGGTTCCTTCATAGGACTCTTTTCCTTGGCATTACAACCAATTTTTAAGTGTGAAAAAGGTTTTTCAACTAGTCCTGTACTTGTACCAGCCCCATCATTTTTTTCTCCACTGCCACATGTAGGTTCCATAGGTTCCATTATCACCTACACAAATTTTTAACATTAAAATAGAAGTAATGGTGTATAATAACGAGGAAAAATAAATTTTTTTATACAAACACATAAATCAATACTTACATTATCTCTCCGTAATTTCATCAATTTCACTTTACTCAAGGTGTTGTTCAACAATTTCAAATCCCACCTTAAGAACCGTGGGAAAGCTTCAATATTTGATGGTCCTATCAAACAAGTATGTTCACACAACCAGTACTGTGCAATATAAAAGTATATGATTAATAGAATTTTAATCAAAATCTTTAAATAAATAAATAAAATATGTGTCATGTAGGAAATAAATGTTTAAATATACATACCGGAAGAATCATTGCACAACCTCCTATTATAAGATTATTGCAAGACCTAATTTGCCCCAATAGATAATCTGCAATGTACTTGGCCCAATTGTATTCACATATTCTTGTAAGATTCTCTAGATATACTGTCAAATGGAATGGCATAGATCCATTTTGTCCAGGGGCCAACAACGACGCTAACAAATAGCAATGAGTTAAACGTACCACATCCTCAACACTTAAATGATCTGTTAAATTCACTGTAACTTTTAACTTCTCATATATGAAATGCTTATATAGGAAGAATTGACCCTTTTTTCCTCGCATTTTAGATGCAAATACACGATGAATCCATGGGGGCATGGCATACTCCTTTTCTGAAACTGGTATTGTGACTGTTCCACCAACTATACCAAACACTAGTTCTATATCGAGGCCATTCACTTTAAGCTCATTACCACTAATAATGAAACATTCCTTATAAACATCAAATGTTCTCAATATAGTCTGTATATCAGCCTCAAACTTGTTACACTTGCTCTTCCATTTTTCATGATCTGTTTTGAGCAATGTTTCTATAAGAAGCCAAAATGGACTCCCCATCAATTTGGCAATATGTATATCCTTGAAACTGACTCCTTTCAGCTCTTTCATTGAACTTTTTAGATTGCTTCTGTAATATGTTGTGTTTGGTTTAACAATTGCATGACCTACAATGTTTTCCAGTTTTAATATATGTCATACATTACTTATAAAATAGATGAAAAGTGTGTAATGCGTAAATCTTCCACATAACTGGATATTTGAATACTTACTAAATGGATTTCGCGGTCTAACTTCTTGGACATTTCGTTCACCTATAAAGGAAATGTGAGTTCATATTAATTTAATAATAAACCCAGATATAGTTGTATACAACAATGTATTATAAGGGTATGATACAATACAATCTCTCTTTGTTGCCTTTCCATGCCCCCTGCTGCATCTTTTTTTCTTACAATTACATTGTACACATTCATTATTCGTCTCATCTGCATATAAACATTTATGATTTGAACGGAAAATACTGTTGCATAACTATTTCTACCAAAACATTGCAATCTATATCAGTAAACTATTTTTAGACAAATTGAGCACCTTCCGAAAATGATGCGGAATTGCGATCTCTTTTGCATCCTCTCTTTGTATCTGGGTTATGTTGTGTTTCATCACTATCTGTTTTTGATAATCACAGTTTTTTTGAAATACTTTAATATTACATATATAATAACAAAACCAACTACTACAACTGATGAAATAATACTGTTGCTGCATGTATCTGAAACATAATCAGGTTTTTTGCACTTCCTATGCTTGCAATGTCTCTCAGCAGAGGTGTTAGATGTATCTGTGCAACAATTTGTTTAGCCATAATAATACTGTTGCCTAATTCGGAAAATTTAAAAGGGATACCTCATACATATGTACCTGACTCAGAACTGGATGTATACTCCGTTCTCAATTTTTGCTTTCCTATGTTGAATAAACATAATTTGAATTGTTACATTTTACTCAAACACCAGTGAAGCTAAATAAATTCCTTTTCTAAATTAATGTCACACGTCTCATTATATCCACAAAGATTACTTCATTTAAACAATTTGTTAATCAATTCTACCACATAGCAACTGATATACTCCTTATCCTGTAATCCTATATCTTTTTATTTCTTCTAAATGCAAATACGTAATTATCATGGTGTAGTCGAAAAATATAACATTTTCGATTACAACCGCAATGTAAAAAAATCCAATGCAAATCACGTAAATGAAATCCCTATTTAAAAAACTCTACTTTCCTTACAATACATACCTTTTCTTTGCTTGTCCTTCCTTTTTGATCTGCTATCTTTACTAGTTCGCCTTCGAGAATCCTTTTTCGGCTCCCTTCTCTTCTCTTTGGATATCCTTCTCATCTTCGCCAAACGATTCTGATCCCTACACAACAGATGTAGAAATCAACTCCCCTCCATGTATTTCATAAAATAAATATAAATTTCAACAACATTTAACTATTAAATAAAAAAAAAATTACTCTGTCTCGAACAAATATGATCCTAAACGAAGATCTTCAACCGAAGTTAGACCTTTTAAAAACCCCAATTGCTTCTCCAACACATTTCTTTTGAACTTTTGCTCTCATTAACCGATGATACACCTTTTCTGGTTGATTTATGATTGATGGACATGCGTTACTGTACACGTTACGCTTTTCAGACGGAAGTGCCACTTTTTTCAACGTAGATGTATTAATTGCAGTGCATGTGTATCTGTTGTGGGTTCTCAGTAAATTTAAAAGTCATCGGCATCTCAGACTAAAAGCACTAGACAAATTGTATCTCATAACAATCTACCCTTTCATTTAATACATGTGCTATTATATGAAAAAAAATATTTCAATAAAAATAAATAAATATTTGTGAATAATCAATATTTGTTTTTATACTAACACACATTTTTCTCTTGCATTATGTGTAAAATTATTTATTATATAAAAATAAATGAATATATGTAAAATAACAATATTTTATAAGATAGTAACACACATTTGCTCTAATAGTAACACACACTTGTCTCCCAATTTGTGTTACTATATGTGCAAATGTGTGTTACTATATAAGCAAAATATATTTTTATGAGAATAAATATGTGTTTCTTAATGTATTCATCATCCCTTTAAATTTAGGTATATTGTTTTATGTAATACATATGTTATTATATTAAAAAATAATTATTTCTATAAAAATAAATAAAATATTTGTGAATAATCAATATTTATTCTTAAAGTAACACACATTTTGCTCTTACATTATGTGAAAAATTATTTATTCTATAAAACAAGTGAATATATGTAAAATAACAACATTTATACGATAGTAAGACACATTTGCTCTAGTAGTAACATATATTTACACTCCAGTTTGTGTTACTATATGGGCAAATGTATGCTACTATATGAGTAAATGTGTGTTACTATATCAACATAAATTAAGAGCAAGATTTTAAATTAATTATATAATGTTATTTAATTTATTTTTAAATTTATAATAATTAAAAATAATATAAACTAAGGGGGGTGTATTCGTTTAAGATTTCGTGGGATTTTAAAGGACTTTTTCCTTATAAAAAAGTCTGTTGGTATTCAATCAGGATTTTAAAGGATTTAAAAATAATCCATTGGTATTCAATCAGGATTTTAAAAGACTTAAAAACAATCCACTGGTATTCAATCAGGATTTTAAAAGACTTAAAAACAATCCACTGGTATTAAAAAATATAAGGATTTTAAAGGATTGTTGGGTTTGATGGATTTTGATGGATTCTTTAGTGTATTTTATAAATACCAACAATCCGATCAAAACCTCTAGGATTTCGGTGGACTTTTTTAATTAGTGACTTTATTTATCCCCAAATTGATTTATATATAATTATTTATTTTTAAGACCTAAAATAGTTTTAACCTTATAATTTCATCTCTACATTTATAACATCAACGATAAAATAATTACAGTGACGAAGAGTAATATAATATTATATATACATATATACTAGAATAAATAAAATTAGTTAATAATTAATCATTAAATAGTATTAAAAATGATATTGTTCATCCTAACTTATATACAAGATAAATCTTTATTTTTATATAGTATTATTATAATACTAATATTATATATTACATATGTCATTAGGTAATATTTTTATATTGATAATATTTTTTTACGGTATTTGAGTTTTGTTATATTTTACTTTGGTTGCTTTGATTATTCAATTTCGATACTTTTTTATATTGATAATATTAGCATGTGCAGCTCTACATAACTTTATTCGCAAAGAATGTCATTCTGATGAATTTCCAATTGAATCGGTGGACGAACCTTCATCTTCAACATTACCAGTTAATGAAGACCGTGATTTTGAGCCTATCATTCAAACTCAAGAGCAAGAACGACATGACGCTAATGCTTTGAGGACTAGTATAGCTATGAATATGTGGAGTAATGCTATTTAAAAGGACATGATATTATGATTTTTTTTGTCTTTAACTTTTTTTTTTTTTTAATTTGAAGGTATGAAAAATTTTGAATTTTTATTGTATGTCACAAATCCATGAAATTCTGCAAAGTCTACAAAGTCCTATAGAATCCATTAAAATCCTTATTTTAAAAGTCTTACAAAATCCTACAAAATCTTAAAAGTCACCAAAATCCTACAAAATCTTTAAAATCTGCAGGATTTTTTTCAGCTAAAAAAATCTTTTAAAATCCTAATCCAATACACCCCCTAAAATCTTTAAATTATATTGCATTAAATTTTATTTAGGTTTACTTTGGGCCTTTGTTGTGTGTTAAGGGGTGGGGTGGGGAATTAACATGTGTGAGGGAAGGCACAGTGCGTGCGTTTGTAGCGAAGGCAATAGGCGCGTGGTCCAGTTTTTTTTTTTTTTTATATTTAGTAATTTCTATTTAGAAATTTCTATATAAGTTTTTGTCAAAAGTAATGGCATGTTTAAAAATATGGCATAAAAAATAATTTAATAATGGAAAAAGTATCATGTTTGAAAATATGGCATTAAAAGTGTTGTGTCTTGTAATTATTCCTCTTTTTAAATGGTATAAAGTAAAGTGTATTGGAATGAGTAATACTATGTTTATATGTATTTTAAGTGTAGATGAAATATGAGATGTGAAAACAGAATTTTAAATTTCTAACTCGAATAGGATAGATCGAAACGTCCTAATCCCCAACGCGTGAATCTCAAAACAAGCATATCCTAACCGTTGATTTGAAAAATATTTATCAATTTTATTTTAATAAAAAAATTAATGTTTAACCACAAATTTATTTGTATTTTATATGAGTATCAATTATTTTATTAAAACATATTAATTTAATAAAAAATGTGTATGATAAAAATAATTATTATCACTTTGAGTTGTATGGTAAATAAAATCAGTTCGCAAGAAGGCTTCTTCGTTTATTTTATGAAAATTGTGAGTTTGTTTTTTTAGATGTATTGAAAAGAAAATGGAAGTGTTATAGGATCTGCTGTCCTTCCTTCCCAAACTTTCTTTGTCCTTTTTTAAAGTAAGTTTAGCTTAATTAATAAATGTGAATTGAAATATAATATAATAGTATAAAATGTAAAAATTATACATAAGGAGCATATAATTCTAAAAGATATAAATTCCCTCTGTTTCACGGGAATTTGCACTTTTTTTTTATTTGAACGTCACATATTAATTTACACACTACTAAAAAAATATTAATTTGTATGCACACTCACAAAATTATACACATATTACTCAACTTTATTTACAAAACGTATATATTTTTAAAAAAGTATGTCACTTCCTAGGGTGTAAATTTTTCTAAAATTAAGAAAGTATCGGTTTATTATATTAATAAAAATATCAATTGAGTAAAAGGAGATAGACATTTTTTATAAATAGCAATCAAATATAAAAGATAAAGTATTATATAAACAATTTCCATGTTATAAACCACGTTGTGACATAAGGTTTATATTTATTTTTATTTTTTGTCTTGTTAAAAAATAGTTCATGATGAATCACTTTCGTACAATACCAAACCGTACATGAAACAATATAACTATAACATATTGTGTCGTGGCACACACTTCGACGAGTTTATTTATATAAGGCACGGTCTCGCAGATATCTCCCTCAAATCATAGTTTAATTATGTATGTAATTTGTTATTTTTTCTATATGCTTGAACTATATAATTTTCATTTTTTATTTAATAAGTTTGAAAACAGTTATATTAATATAATTTTTATATTATACATTTATTTTATGTGTTTAATAAATAATTCTTCGTATTAATAATTATCTGGGTCGATTTTATCATCCTCTAAAATGTTGTTCTCCCCACAAATATTGGCTTGGGCATTGGAGATGAAATTATTGTGAAATGTGTGGGCTCTTGTTCAAATACGAATTTTTTCACAGATAAAAAATTATGTGGATCATAAAACATGGGTTCATGCTCTTCAAACTGCTAAAGTTGCAGAAAAGATCGAGAAAATGCATAATGATTGACATAATTTAGACAGAAAGGAATTACAAAATATAGAATGACACTAAGTCAAAGATTATTACAAAACTTTTAACAAATTATACCTAAGTTAAAAGTAAAATTTGAAATTCAAATAACATAGTAAAATTCACTAAAAAAAAAAAAGAGTTTTAGCGATAGAAATAGTGACCGCTTTATTGTCAAAAAATGTGGGTCGCGAAAAACGCGAGAGCTAAATTTTAGCGACCGATTTTTCAATTAGCAACCGTCAAAATGGTCAAAAAAATACCCGGGTCTTGACCCGTTCGGGGAAATTAGCGACCACCTTTTACGGTCGTTAAATAAATATTAACGATCGAATATAGCGGTCGTAAAATTATTTCATAATATAAAATAAATTATATTTTATAATTTTTGCGACCGCCATCGACGGTCGTAGAATATTTAATTAAATTTTTTTAATATTTATATAAAATTTTCAGATAAATTTAGCGATCGCTTTTTGGATGATGGTGGTGTTTTTTTCGCGAAATAAATTGAGAAAAAAGAGTAGAAGAAGTTGTTGTATATTCGAAAATTTGCGACCGTCTTTTTCTATTCTGGGACCGCCAAAATAATAACATGAATCGGGCAATTAATGCTCACCTAACTACATCATATTCCAAACCTAGCGACTGAAAAAGTGGCCACTAAATTATAATTTAATTTAACGACCGCTTACAGGCGGTCACAAATTTACAAATCTAGATCGGATAAGGGATTCCAAATTTTGTCACCGCTATAATGGTCGCTAGTTTAATAATAAAATTTGCGACCGCTTTTTTCAATCGCTAAGTAGTCAAAAATAGGTGTTGCGATCGAATAAAGACGGTCACTAATTTTTTTATACATTAGCGACCGTCGGCGGTCGTAAATCGGTCAAATTAGCGACCGCTTCATAGCTGGTCGCAAAATTCCGCGCCTTTTTTTTAGTAATTGAATCATCAAAAACCCTAACTAGCTCACTATAGTTCGACGCTTTTTAACCATCTCTATCTATTTCTTTTGACTTTATAAGGGCATCATATCTGAAATTGAAAAAAAAAATTAATAAATAAATTGAACAAATAATGTCCAAAAGTATTAACTTGATTTGGTTGATATATTACTTATTAAAAAATTCTTATGTGACCAACCCCTCCACCCGAATATTCAAAACACTTAGTAGCGCTCCGTATAAATTTATGATGAGAATGATAATATGTATTATTAAGAAATTAATTACTGTAGAGTTAGTAATTACTTTTTTATTCATCTTATTTTTATGATCTCCTTAGTATATAATAAATAATAATATTATTCATTCATTTTCATTTTCATCCCCTCGACTCAATTACCCCGGACCAAAGCAGACCCTCAATATATCATCAAGAAAATCATATGTTGCCGCGACTAACACTCCCCTTAAAAACGTACAAAAAATCACCATTCTCAACACCATGCCAACGAAGGCTAAATTCATCACGCATGATCCTCTGCTTGTGTATAAATATATACTCATCAATCGGCAGACTTCTCCTCTCCATCAGAAACTGCCTCAGCTCAACAACACTGCTCGAATCCTTCATCTCCACCGGAAACCTAGCTCCGTTCATCAAGCTCGACGACGTCTGCACCACCACCGCCACCCTCCTCGACGGCGGCTCCGCCAACACCCGGCTCATGGTCTTCAAAAACACCACAATCTCTGAACCCTCCTCGATCCCATACTCGTTCAAACTGCGAAAATCATCTTCCATTTCCGTCCCGTTGAAGAACAACGTCATTCTTCGCATCGGAGATCCATCCACAATGTGGATCTTCTCCTTCAAGCTCCGAACTGTGTCCATTTTATTGACCTGATTTTCTTTACAGTTAGAATTGAAAACCAAACTAAATTATGAATAGCAAATGAGCTCTAACATACTTTTATGTATGATAAAGCTCGACTCTTAATGTCAAACTAGTATATATAGAAATATCAATATTTCTTGCAGTTAAGCACAACATAAATTTCAAAAATTAAACTAACTTAAATAATTTTGCATTCAACTCGACTTATTTGCACAAAGGCTTAGAGAAAATGACCTCAATTTCGAGCTTCCTGGCTGAGAATTTGACAGTGATCGTCATCATGGATGAAAGAGAGGAAGCCGACGGGCCGAAAGTGGTGGAGAGGTGGACATTGGTGCCATCGGTGATGAGCGGATAATCGTCTAAATCGAGGCCATCGACTAACTCCCAATCGCAGACTGTGAGGGTCTGAGAATCGTAGGGGATGCCGAGACAGCTTTCTATTCTTTTCTTGATTTGGAGGATGGGCTCATGAGTGCCAACATCCATGGAGAATTTACAGCATTTCATCACAATTGTGATCTTCATCATTGTTGAAGAGAGAGAGAGACAGAGAGAGAAAGAGTACGATGGTATTTGATACGGAGAGTCATGTTGAAGAAATGAAGGTTAACAGCTGTTAGTCGCAGCAGCCAATTGGAATTGTTGTTTTCATGCAGATTTTGCACAAATGAGGATTGAATGGAACGCTCCCATGATGTCTACAAATTTTTCCTTAAAAATTATTAAGTGACATTTTACGATGCTAATTTGTATTTATGAAGCACCTAAAAATGATTAAAATTTATCTTTGGTCTAAAAATGATTATTTACTTCAACTCCCAAATGGGACTAACTTGTTCTCAACAATTATCGATGTAAATCACTTGATAAAAAGGCAATTTTTATACAATAACTTATTATATTCCTTAACTTGGGAGGAATTTTTAAGTAAGAAAGAGAGAATTATTTAATAAGCACTCCCTCCGTCCCATAGGAATTTGCACCATCCGGGACGGCACACTTTTTAAAAAAAATGTGTTTTACATATAAAGTAGTGGCATATAGGTAAATATGTGTATCAGTTTGCGAGTGTGCACATAAATCAATGTTTTCTTTTTTAGTAATGTGCAAATTTGCGTGGGACGTCCAAAAAAGGAAAGTGTGCAAATTCCTTTGGGATAGAGGGAGTAGCATTTTTCTAATGGGCCTTTTTTCTTCTAAAAATATCAAAATTAGAGAGTACTTTACACACTACTTACATGCTTCATCATTTTCAATAGAGTACTGTGGAACACCATTCAATTTTATCACCAAGAAATCTACAAAGATCAATAGGCCATAAAGATCCTTAATACATTTTCACCCCCGAGTCCTATCTTACCTAATAATTTGTTAACTTGTGAGGAAAAAAAACTTCAAATAAAAATCCGAAGAAAAACAGACAGATCAGAAGGTGTTAGGAGCAGCATGTTTTAAAGAACGAAATAATGTTCTAAATTCTTAAACAATCAACAGCTATCTCTTTGTTTATCGTTTCCTTTTCAAGAGGCGCAACGGAAAAGCATACTTATTTCTTGACGGAGAGGTAAAGGCCAGATATAATGGCAACCCCTGCAACTGTTACTCCGATGGTACTGAGTATCTTGCCCACTGAAACTGTTCTTTTTTCAGATGGCATGCCAAGAAGTTGCTTCATCTGAAAAGACGAAAAAATCAAATACGTACATAGTGGCATAGTTTTTGAATGTTACATTTGTTCAATTATAATCAACATAAACATGGGGCGGATAATTTAACAAAACTTAGCTTGGTTACATCAAGAGGAATGACTTAAGATTCTCACCTCAACAGGTTGTCTCCAGTTCTTATGGATTCCTGGTAAGTGGCCCTTTCCAACGACTGCCACAACCGAGTTGTGCTCACTGGCAACTTTTAATAATGTGGCCGACATATATCTACATACAAATTATCAAGAAAATAAAAAATCACAAGTAGCACAATATGGTTTGAGAAAGAGAAAAGGCACTAACTGGTCGCGCTCATGCACAAGGGTTTCCATGAGGGTTGGAAACTTCTTGCTCATCTCTTGAATTACTAGAGTTACCATGTCAACATCGTCCATTTCCTTCAGCTGCAAATTATTTGTGCAACATCAGATTCCAAATATATAAAGCAGATAACATCCATAAGACTGACAAGGTTAGAAAGCGTACCGTTTTGTTGAGATCTTCAGGACTTGGCAAGAAAACTGCTTGAAACAGTAAGGAATACAACAATTTTGTCTTGTGCCAAAGAGGCATTTTGACCCAGGTTCTCCTCAAAGTGATCTGTCAAAGGGCAAATCAAATTAGAAAAGCAAGTCACCAAATTTGTTTTAGCAGAGACATACAAAGGAGTAGGTAGACATAAGAAACATCTTCCAGAGAACTAATGAGAAAATTTCCCAAGTTTAAATTAATGTGAGAGATTTTCTTCCTGAGGACAGGGATGATGCAAGCCATGTATGCAACTTCAATTTTATATCAAGTGTCTGAAAAAACTAAGAATGCTGAATAAAGCTCAGTGTACCATAAAGAGTGGCAGGGGCAACAAGATGGAAGGAATAATATGTACGAGCCACAAGATGTTTAGAAGCATTAACAAACTTAGAACTTGATAAACCCAATAAAAGGCTAGCTTCCATAAGACATCCCAAGTAACACAGTGCTCACTTTTACTCATTGTAGCATGAACACCCAAGGGCAGTAGCTTACCTGGACTGGTCTATCGCCAAGTATAACCCTGGCTCCATATTTCATGGCTTCGTCGTATGCCACTCGAAACTCTGCCCCAGGCAGAACTTCAAGTTTACTAGCAACCTATTGAAAGATAGATAACCAGTGAAACAGTCACGTAGTAAAATTCTTTCTAAACATTTATTAAAGAAGCCAAAAGATAGTGTTTCTCTTGCGAGATAGCATTGGTGGAAGAATCATGCCTTAGCAAGAAACCAGCTGTAGAGTATCCCAAAAAGGTTTTGTTTTTTCTTCCACATCTCCATCATTTCTCCAAAAGTTGGCACCTGCAGCACCAAGTTTATTGTGTCAATTTCCAGTTCTCCATAAAGAACATATAAAGATCACATCATTGGGATTTATCTAAGAATGTCAGGAACCTAGTAAAAGAAAATGTGAACCGGTCAATGTTTCAGTTAGTTCACAGTAAATAACCTAGAGCACCTGAGTAATACATCTTCATTCGAGGTTCAGGGTTTATGAGAAAGAACCACCAAGGCACAAACTTACAGAGTTCAACATGCAAAACTGAAAGGGATTGTTTTAATACCTTAGCTGATCCTGATTGATTGATATTGAATGCATAAAGTATTCAAATCGCAAAACAACTCTCAAAAATTACTTACAGAACCACACTTGGATATTGAATCATGTCCTTCCATCACAACCACCCCACTTTGGTTCAGCAAAAGAACAACTGGAGAGAATGAAGCATAAGCAATGCTAAAAATCTAGCAACTGAGTTACAGAGAATTTTCTAGTGAACTCCAATAATAGAGTAGCAAGTTGAACTTAGAACCTAGAGTTCACATGAAGAAATTCTGCAAATGCTCGTATCAACTTGCATCTAGCCTAAGGAAGTCTAAAACAAATTTAATTTGCAAAAATCAAACTTAGAACATATAATTCACACAACAGATTTCTGACATGATATCCACAAGAAGGAAGACTATAACAAACTTAACTAGCATATACAAATATTGGGTCATGCAAGCAGTTCAATTGCCCCACTAAGCGTGTTCAACACTATCATATACAGGTGCATCTTAAAAGAACAAATGAAGATAGGACATATATAATACAATCTTTAGCATTGCTTCTCACTAATTGCTATGAATACCTTTATAAATAAATCTACAACAATTGGAAATAGCTTATATGTACAGGCAAACCTTTAAATCTTGAGGTGCAAGAATAGGAACACGACTGGGGCACAACTCCAAGAATACAACCTGCAATAAGCACCATAACAGATAACCTAAATGAAGTGATCACATTATGCTTTAAAATGTGATCTACCAAAAACGGGTTCCAAATTTCTAAATAGAAGTACCTGGGGTTTCAGGAAATCTATGACGGCCTCAACTTCTCGGCAGGATTCCTGCAAATGAAATTTAATTAATCTGAAGTGGAGAATGATTGAGTTTATAAAATCGAAATTGATGAAAGTCTGTATAATCACCAATAACTGGGAATTTTTTTAATCAAAAGTAGTAGTGAATTACCGATGAAACGTGAGCGGTTCCAACCAAATATACATCACAGACGCCGCCAACAGCCGTCGACGGGCACGTGAGCGTCACTACACTTCTAGAAAGCTCCGGAGGCAAGTCTTTCCTCACATAAGTATAGTTATTGTCATCAATTGCAGTCTCATTTTCAGGTGGAGCCACAGAATCTTCGCCGGCGTCTCCCACGTTCACATAATCGTCGATTCCAGAGGTTGCCGCGGGAGGCGGGGAGTCCATCAAAGGGCCGCGACTGGAGTGTAGGGAGGCAAAAGATCTGACCGACAGATTGGGGCGTATCAACCTTCTGGGATAGGTGGTCGCGGCGGTGACGGTGGCGGTGGTGAAAAGAGGAAAGATGGGCGCGGCCGACTTAAGACGGTTTAATTGATGCATATGTCGCGAATTCAGATTTTAGGACGAGATTACCAATTAATACTATCATTAAAAGATCACTTTATTTTGTGCAAACTTGCACTTGTTATGGAAAATATTTTTTAAATTTTTAATTACTAGCGAATATATTAATAAAGAGTAAGTCTCTCCTGCATCGCTTATACAGTGCAACTCAAATTTATTTTTTAAAAATTACACAATTTATTACGGAAAAGTTGAATAAATTATTATTGAAAAGTTACACTATGAAAGATACATTTTTCAGTAATAACATGTGTAACTTTTCAGTAGTATTTTGTGTAACTTTTAAAAAAATGAACTTAAATTGCACCGTGTAACTGGTGCATACAAAACTAATCCATTAATAAATTATTAAATAGATTCTTATGAATTCGAATTCACATGAGCTTGTATCATTATCATGTATAATCACTATCATTGTTATTTATGAATATTATCACTGTTATAAAATTATACTTAATTTTTTAAATATGATAGTGTATATGTATAACAATAATAATATATACATATGATAGTGATAATTGATAACCCGAATTCACCATATATTCAAGTGCATACAAGTTTTTATCTTAATTTCATTATTCTAGTTTACTTAATTTTATTTATCGAGTCATATTGTGCAAATTCGCATTTGTTAAGGTAAATAGTGTAATTACCATGATTCGCACTAATTATTTTGTTAAGGTGATTTTTTAGTTCGCTCCGGTGCATTCTATACGCTTGAAAATTTCAATTTCATATGTTTTTTTTCAATCTTTTTTTTTTCGTGCTGATGGCCGAGTAATTGCTTTATAAGTTTATTTATCTAAAGATATTTTGAAAATGAATTGTTATAGTAGGAAAAATTTAAATGTTTATCGAAATAAAATCAGTCGATTCTCATGTTGGAATTGATTTTGAAAATGAGTTTTTAATACTCTAGTTGGACCAATTTAATGGAGGGCAAAATGGTAATTTTCATGAGACTATATGTAGTCGATGCGTTCTACTCGCGAAGTAGATCGTCGCGGTATTTTTCATTCTCAAAACCGAATTACGGTGAGTGAGAAACTAATTTCTAAAGTGTGGATATTAATGCATGTGTGGAGTCTACTTGTGGGAATAAGTTAAAAGTAAGGAATCTTTTAACTATCCAACATTAGAAAAACTATGAAGAAATTCATGGCATATATGTAGGAGTTTCTTGATGGTATTCAAATAAGGCTAAGGGAGCCCACTCTCTATAACTTTTTAGAAACTCAAAAATGTGGAATGGGTCGACCTAATTGGTGACCCAGAATACCTCTATGGATCGTCTACGTCAGCGATTCGAAGAAGCTCAATCCAAACGAATTTAATCTGAGTCGTTGGATGCTCTACGTCATCAATCCGGATGAGTTAGTGTATCTGATTCAAAATTTAAATACTTAAATTTTTAAATTCCGGATAAGATTAATTTAAATTAATACCGTGTCAATGCCAAGTCATTGACCCTTGCGATCTATGATATGGACCGTCGGATTGTCTTCTGGAAGGTTCCAGAGCAGTCCAGATTCATTGAGTCTCTACATTCGTCGGTTCTGCATTATATGCGGTAAAAACTGCCCACTAAAATCGTGTGATACCTCCTACGTATCTTTCAGATCAATCCTTGCTGAGTCTACACTTCGCATCTATAAATAGGAGAGTCATGCATCCTTTCATTTTTTACGAAAATCAGAACCTTGAGTCCTTCTCTCTCCTTTCTTTTTCCTGCATATTAGTCAGTACAGTTCATACACTTCGTACGTTCGTTTTTCCTCTGTGTTTAGTGGTGCTGCTAACATAGAGACGATAAACTATTTTACCTTTGGAGATGATTACGTGTATCATGTGAGCACTAGCCAGGACGTATATTGTCTTGCGGGAAAAGGTTATACCTTGACTCGGTTTCGTTCCCTGTTCTCTATTTTATCCATTTTTCTAGTTTATCAAAATTCGCAGTACTTTTGTGTTCTGTATTTCGTATACACTCCTTAAAAATCAACAATCGCAAGACAACATATCTCACTAAATAACTACTGCGATGACTACCGACATTGGAAAATCTGTGATTCCTCAGGGTACTCCGAATCCTAATGGAGAAAATCCTGTTGAGACCTCTACTGCTGCAAAAACACCTACCACACATACGGGTGGATCATCATCCATCTTCGTTGGTACTGTTCCTGTTGCCCCTGCGGGATCATCAGTGAATCTCTCCACTGAACCAATACATGTAAGGCCTGTTATGGTACATAGAGAGAAACCTGATAAATTTTTGGGTACTGACTTCAACAGGTAGCAGAAGAAGATGCACTTCTATCTCACCACACTGTCAGTAGCAAAATTCCTAGTTGAGGAATGCCCTGTGCTTTCAAAGGATGAAACCGACTTTGCTTTGAGAGTCGCCTATAATACGTGGACTGATGGTGACTACATGTGCCGTAACTATATCCTTGGAGGATTAGTTAATGATCTGTACGAGGTATACTGTGAAATACCGACTGCCAGACAGTTGTGGACTGCTCTGGAGACTAAGTACAAGACTGAGGACGCTGGAACTAAGAAGTTTGTGGTAGCATGCCTATACAACTTCAAGATGGAGGACAATAAGTCCATCGTTGAGCAAGTCCAAAAACTGCAGATTGTTTTCCATAACATTGCTGAAGAAGGTATGGTTCTACCAAAATCTTTTTTTGGTAGCTACTGTAATAGAAGGAGTTCAAGTTGTATCTCAACACACAAGAGAAAGGAAATGACTGTGGAAGAGTTGGTTGTTCGTCTCAGAATTGAAGAGGACAATCGAAAGAGGGATGGAAAATTCACCCCTATTGAGGCCAAGGCAAATCTGATGGAAAAGGGAGGTCCATCAAAGAAGAGGCATATAGGCCAAATGACAAGAAAAAGGGGAAGAGTGCAGCCCCTAATGCAAAGAAGCAGTTTACTGGAAACTGCTACAACTGTGGAAAGCCCAACCATAGAGCTAATGAATGTCGTGCCCCTAAGAAAGAAGACAAAGACAAAGAAAAAGGGAAAGGAAAGGCTAACGTGAACTTAACTGGGGTCACAGACATGGATTTGTCATGCATGGTGTCTGAAGCCAATCTGACGGGAAATCCAAAATCATGGTATGTGGACACAGGAGCCACCTGCCACGTTTGTTCTGAACAAGAAGCCTTCTCTACTTATTCTCCTGCTGATGGGAGAAAACTGTTCATGGGAAACCAAGCCTCATCTGAAGTGGTTGGTACAGGTGAAGTAATACTGAAGCTCACCTCCGGAAAAGAACTCAAGCTCAAGGATGTGCTACATGTCCCAGACATCCGAAGAAATCTGATTTCAGGCTCGCTATTAGTTAGTCATCAATTCAAAATTGTATTCGAGTCTGACAAAGTGATACTTAGTAAATTTGGGCAGTTCCTTGGTCGAGGATATCTCGACAAAGGCCTGTTTAAAATGTCTGCTATGGTTGTAAGCCGTAAAGGCACAAATTCAATGAATGAAAATGCATCTACTTCTGTTTATATCGCTGAGTGTTCCTCTTTATGGCATTATAGATTAGGACATGTTAATTTAAATTCCATAAAGCACTTAGTAAATCTAGATTTACTTAATATAAACAATGTTGATACATCCAAAAGATGCGAAATTTGTGTTGAGGCTAAAATGGCAAAATTACCATTTAAATCAGTTGAAAGGAACACATCTCATCTAGAATTAATTCACACGGATGTATGTATTTAAAATTTGTGCAAACTAGAGGCAAAAAAAAGTATTTTATTACTTTTGTTGATGATTGTACTAGATTCTCATATGTGTACTTACTGCGAAGCAAAGATGAAGCTATAGAAGCTTTCAAACTTTAAAAAACCGAAGTAGAGAATCAATTGAGCACAAAAATTAAAAAAAATTCGTAGTGATAGAGGTGGAGAGTATGTGGCCCCGTTTGAACAGTTGTGTGTTGAACCAGGCATTATACATCAAATGACAGTACCTTACTCACCTCAATCAAATGGTGTTGCGGAAAGGAAGAACCGAACACTAAAAGAAATGATGAATGTTATGTTGATTAGCTCGGGTTTACCATAAAACTTGTGGGGGGAAGCCATTCTCTCGGCCAAACACATTCTAAATAAAATTCCACACAAAACTAAAGATAAAACACCCTATGAAATGTGGAAAAAGCGTAAACCATCATACAAATACCTCAAAGTGTGGGGGTGTTTGGCAAAGGTTGAAGTGTCTGCTCCAAAGCAAGTTAGAATTGGCCCTAAGAAGGTCGATTGCATCTTTATAGGATATGCACTTAACAGTAGTAGTTATCGGTTTCTGATTCATAAATCAGAGATACCCAATATGACAGAAGACACTACAATAGAATCAAGGAATGTCATATTCTTTGAAAATATCTTCCCTTGCAGGAACAAGGAAGATGTGAGTTCAAATAAACGAACTTATGAGGAGAGAAATGATACTGCAAATCCTTCTACTCAAGAGAGTGAAGAACCAAGACGCAGTAAAAGATCAAGAATCGATAAGACCTTTGGTACGGACTTTATCACTTACGTGTTAGAGGAAGATGAACCAAAGTCCATCAAAGAAGCTATGTCTAGACCAGATGCACAGCTCTGGAAAGAATCTATCAACAATGAGATTGATTCTATTCTGCAAAACCATACATGTGAGTTAGTAGACCTCCCTAAAGGTTGCAAGACCTTAGGATGCAAGTGGATCCTTAAAAGAAAATACAAAGCAGATGGATCAATAGAGAAATATAAAGTCCATTTGGTAGCAAAGGGTTTTAAATAAAAGGAAGGATATGATTTCTTTGATACATATTCACCTGTCACAAGAATAACCTCCATTCGTGTACTAATCGTGATTGCAGCCTTGCACAATCTCGAAATACATCAAATGAATGTTAAGACTGCATTTCTCAATGGAGAAATAGATGCTGAAATCTACATGGATCAACCAGAAGGTTTCATTGCACCTGGGAACAAGAAAAAGGTATGCAAACTCATTCGATCACTGTATGGACTTAAACAAGCTCCAAAACAGTGGCACTTAAGATTTGACAATATTATGTTGTCAAGTGGGTTTCGTATTAATGAATGCGACAAGTGTGTGTATATAAAGAATACACCAAATGGATTTTTCATTGTATGTTTATATGTTGACGACATATTGATCATGGGAAACAATCATGATGTCATAATTAATACGAAAAACATGTTAAACAAAAACTTTGACATGAAAGACATGGGATTAGCAGATGTGATTCTTGGAATCAAAATTGAAAAGACGTCAAATTGAATATCTTTAACACAGTCTCACTATGTTGAGAAAGTCTTAAAGAAGTTCAATGCCTTTGACGATCCACCTGCTAAAACACCTCTTGAACTGAATGTTCACCTGAAAAAGAATAGGGAAGATCCAGTGGCTCAACAGGAATATGCAAGGATCATAGGAAGTGTGATGTACATAACTAATTGTACACGCCCTGATCTTGCATGCTCCGTGAACAAACTGAGTCGATTCACGAGTAATCCGGGAGTCGAGCACTGGAAGGCTCTTAAGAGGGTATTACGATACCTAAAGTATACCCTTGATTATGGGCTCCATTATACAAGGTATCCAGATGTACTTGAAGGATATAGCGATACAAACTAGATATCCGACACTAAAGACTCATTTTCAACTAGTGGATATGTATTCACTATTGGAGGAACAACTGTGTCTTGGAAGTCTACAAAACAGACTTGTATAGCCCGTTCTACTATGGAATCAGAATTATCACTTTAGATCAAACTGGTGAAGAAGCCGAGTGGCTTCATAACTTCCTAGAAGACATTCCATGTTGGAACAAACCAATATCATCTGTCATGGTACATTGTGACTGTCAAGCTGCTATTGGTAGAGCCTTGAACAGTATGTATAACGGAAAATCTAGACATATATGTCGTAGACACAATTCCGTTAGACATTTGATCTCAACTGGTGTTATATCCATTGACTATGTGAAATCAAAGGATAACATTGCGGATCCACTCACCAAGAGCATAAACCGAGATCAAATGAACAAGCTGATAGAAGGAATGAGTCTGAAATCCACAAACAGAACTAACACAGTGGTAACCCAACCATGATGACTGGAGATCCCAAGAACTTGGTTCAATGGGAAAATGAAACTGTGAAGGTTGTAAAGGAAAACACTTGAGAAATATGACCATTCCTGACAGCACAATATCAAGTGTTGAGACCTGTAGCATGTGGTAAACGTTAAGTTTTAAAACTTTTAATAATTCCAAAAGATTGAGTATGACGGGATACTCAAATGGGGATCGCCTATATAAATGAGAAGTGAGGGCCGCTTCGACCAAACATTTATGAATACAAAGGGCGTCCATGGCCAAAACGGACAAAAACGTGAGAACAAACGAAGTCGAAACTAAGTTGTGTCTGCACCGTTGATTCCGTATACACTAAGGAGGACTAGTTCAAGGCACTGCGTCCACTAAGCCGCCGGTGTACCCGATGGTGTAAGGCTACGGAAAGTTTAAGGCCACAAACCACTTATCCGGAAGCAATAAGGTTTCACATGAACTGAACTATGTGTCTGCATTGTTATAGGCGCGATTTCCATTCATGTGGGGGATTGTTGGAATTGGTTTTGAAAATGAGCTTTTAATGCTCTAATTGGACCAATTTAATGGAGGGCAAAATGGTAATTTCCATGAGACTATATGTAGTCGATGCGTTCTACTCGCGGAGTAGATCGTCGCGGTATTTTTCATTCTCAAAACCGAATTACGGTGAGTGAGAAATTAATTCCTAAAGTGTGGATATTAATGCATGTGTGGAGTGTACTTGTGGGAATAAGTTAAAAGTAAGGAATCTTTTAACCATCCCACATTGGAAAAACTATGAAGAAATTCATGGCATATATGTAGGAGTTTCATGATGGTATTCAAATAAGACTAAGGGAGTCTCTCCCATAAACCACGCGCGTGCGTGCCGCCTCCGTCCGTCAGGACGGTCGGCCGCGCCGAGCCGGTCCGGTCCGTGGACTTGGATCTTGGCAATTGGTCTTTGGGCCTTTGACCCACTCTTTATATCTTTTTAGAGACCCAAAAATGTGAAATGGGTTGACCCAATTGGTGACCTGGAATACCTTTGTGGATCGTCTACGTCAGCGATCCGAAGAAGTTCAATCCAAACAAATTTAATCTGAGTCGTTGGATGCTCCACGTCATCAATCCGGATGAGTTAATGTATCTGATTCAAAATTTAAATACTTAAATATTTAAATTCCGGATAAGATTAATTTAAATTAATACCTTGTCAATGCCACATCATTGATCCTTGCGATCTATGATATGGATCGTCGGATTGTCTTCTGGAAGGTTCCAGAGCAGTCCAGATTCATTGAGTCTCTACATTCGTCGGTTCCGCATTATATGCGGTAAAAACTGCCCACTAAAATCGTGGGATACCTCCAACGTATCTTTCAAATCAATCCTTGCTGAGTCTACACTTCGCATTTATAAATAGGAGAGTCCCACATCCTTTCATTTTTTACGAAAATCAGAATCTCGAGTCCTTTTCTCTCCTTTCTTTTCCTGCATATTAGTCAGTACAGTTCATACACTTCGTACGTTCGCTTTTCCTCTGTGTTTAGCGGTGCTGCTAACATAGAGACGATAAACTGTTTTACCTTTGAAGACGATTACGTGTATCCTGTAAGCACTAGCCAGGACGTATATTGTCTTGCGGGAAAAGGCTCTCTGTTCTCTGTTTTTTTCTATTTTTCCAGTTTATCAGAATTCGTAGTACTTTTGTGTTCTGTATTTTGTATACACTCCTTAAAAACCAACATCTCATGCCTACGATTGCATTCTAGTCGGTATTATGAGAACCAATTGGTGACGTCAGTCGGTACTATAAAAGCCCATTGGAGTAGGACTCTCAGCATGCTTTCCTGTATCTTTTGTCTGCTTGAAGAGAAAGAATTTCGTAGAATGAAAAATACTGTAAAAATAAAAAGGTGAATTATAAACTAGTGATATTTACTATTGGAGAGAAAGTAGTAAGATTATTAAATATAACAGAGAATATTCATATTAATATCAATGAAAAGAGAAGAATTTAAGAAGTAAAAAGTTTAACCACTTTTACATTCACTCAAGTCTCAAAATAGGAAACTAATTTTCGATTTTCAAAAGTACAAAGAAAACATGAAAAACTAATATTGCATATATTTAAACTAGGTGAGTTAGCTCACCTGGCCACCAGGCTCCTCACTTGAGTGAGTGACCTGTGTTCGATTCCCTTTGGGAACGAATTAGGAGGGAGATATAAGGTTGAACTTGGAGATTTGGGTGTAATGAGACTTGATGTACTAACTACTAACAACTAACATTTACCGATCATAAAAAAAAATTGCATATATTTAAATTTTAAAATTTGTTGAATACTAGTTGGCTAAAATTTCCGATAATCTCCAGTAGAGCTGTTAAAATAAACGAGCTGCTCGGTAAGCTCGAAAAATAGAGATTATTTTTATAAATATTACTCCCTCCGTCCCAAAACTACTTTCACACTTTCCTTATTTGGACGTCCCAACTCTTCTTTCACACACCAAAAAAGTAAACTTTTCTCTCTCACAAAAGTCAACAAAATACACTTTCTTATTTTATTATTTAACTTTACACTCACATATTTACTTTTCCTTGGTTCGCGTGCCCGGAACTACTATGAAAGTAGTTCCGGGACGGAGGTAGTATATAATTTAAGGTACAAAACAATATTTTACGTAATAATACAACTCATATTCTCAAATCACTCATACTAATAATTGATGATAATTTTATCTATATTGCTATTAAAATTTTCAGAATAATAATATAATGTAAAAAATAAAAAATAAAAACAATAAATTTTGACCACTTGACTCAAATACTTTGCAGCCTTCGACCATTTATAATTAAGCCAAAAGGATTCTTGGACCAACAACACTCAATTAAGTTTACACGACTGGTTCTATATTGCTAATAAACCCATTTTTTTTAAATAAATTTGAAAACATCATTAATTTAATAAATTTGCCTTTTATTTAGTTTAAAAAATAAAACTTCACGTCTTTCAAGTATTTTTTGACCTATTCAATTTTTTTTATAAATCCAAAAAGAATTAAAAAATTTATGTAAATCTTAAAAATAAAAAAGAGTAGTTACTTATTTTAAGTGAATCTGACATGAATGGTTAAATTCTTTACCTTTGAAATTATTTTCTTTTTTATTATAATTATTCTTATTTTTTTACTTATTCAAAATTTTCTCCCAAACCATTTGAATTTCATGGAATTATTCATAAATTCTATAAAAAAAATTCCCTATTTTATCAAATTATTTATCAAACCATTTGAATTTCATGGAATTATTCAAAGTGAAGTATAAAAAAGATATATTCTGCGTTGCTGAGTTGCCTCCCAAATCCTTCTCGCACACAGACACGCAAACGGCGCAAGTTCTTCTCTGGCTCCCAAAATCGGTCTTCCATTTCCATCTCTTGATAGGTATGATCTCTCTACCGAGACGCAATTCCTGTTCGTCTTCTTGTGTGTGCGAGTTTTGCTCTCATTTCAATTCTTGGTTTCTTTAATTAAGTCGTCTTCTCGATTCTGTATGAATTGCCCTATTTTGGTTATAAAATCACTGGAATTATTTACTTTTTGATTATGGTGGGGTATTTATGCCCAAAACTAGGTATTGTAATTTCCTGATGCCCATATTTTAAACTACAGAGGTTCATGCTAGAAATGTATGCACTGTTGCTTGCTATCGTAGATATTGAAGGTCGAATCCTTTTTTTTTTTTTTTTAAATCTCTTAAAGTTTTTATTGGAAGTTGTATCTGAAGCTTTTATATTTGATGTATGTGGGTATGCAGCAGGCTGTTTGGCTTGAAATTAGTGGTTATGTGGCTTAGGGATGTAATCAATTAGGAATGCTAGAAGTGTTGAGCTAGTTGGGTCTTGTTCTGCTGTTCTCTAGCTTGAATAAAGCTTGATCCAAATGAGACGAACAGTTCATCGACCTGAATTTGATGGTTTTTATCGACTTCATTCATCTCAGTCGAAGGATTTGGAGGTTAATTTGGTTTCCAATTGCCTCCTATCCATCTTTGTGTATTGTGTCTTATCAAGTGAGGTTCTAGCCTAGTTGTGACAGCATTTTAAGTGGCTAAGTTCGTCCAATTCAAATGAACCAACTTTCTACATGTTTATGACTCTCAATTCCTTCAAAATGCGTTAAAGATTTGACAGTTCCATCTCGTATGAGTTATAAGTTCCGCCTTACCTTATGGAGTCAAGACGAATAGATGCTTTTGGCCCATGGAATATGGTGTTTGCGATATTTAAGTGTGCTGACACTATGAAGTTGCATTAATGTGGAAACCGCTTTGTATTAGATGCTCTCTATTTATTTGCCTTTGGGATTTTCTTGTTTCAGTCTTTTGGTTTTGATATTACTCAAGTCTGCTAAAATATCTAGATAAAGTCATTCGTAAATATGATTGACATGATTTGCAATCTTTTACTCTGTGTACTATGTGATAATCTGCTGCAGTTGTTTTGGATCCAAGGAGGCTTAATAAGATTTAAGGAGTTATGATCTATAATGCTGTTTTTCATCGAGCAACTCCATACAGTAGTTAAAGTCTACTTTCACTGGTTAATATTTCAGTATTGGATTCTAACTTCACTGAATGCTGTTACGTATAACATCGAAAGTTTTTATGTTTTCGTGAAAGTTCCACATGAAGGAAATTTCAGTATGCCTGACATGTGTACAGTTCAAGTTGTTAGCTCAATAGGAGTGCTAAATGATAATACTATGCTTACTAGATGTATGAGAAGGCAAATTATTCTCGTCTCGTGAATGAGGTTTCTCTGCAAATTTCACAGGCACCATGGATAGCTCGGGTTCTGGGAGCATAAAGAAAAGAAGCTTAACACAACTGGATGAAAACCATGAGAGGAGGAAGGATCCCGACGAAGGCCAAAATCTTACCCATCCATTCTTAATGCCCCTGCTGCCCATTCCGAAGTTGGATGCATGGTGCTTGGGTACGTCTATTGTCTTGACGGGAACGGCTTCTAGAGGGTTAACTGGACCACCCATAGGAGTTGTTGACATTGGTGTTGCCAAATCAGCCTACTATTTTTGCATTGCCGTTCCTGGAGTCAAGAGAAATCCTGGTAACTTCACTCTTCACTTGCCCACTTCCATTCATGCTCGTTATTCGACTTTTTACATATTCTGGATGACTAGAAAGTCGCGTAACTTAGAATCAACTATAGAATATTGATAGGGGTCGGGGAATGGGCTTATGCTGATGTGTATTTTAGGCTAGTTATATGGATCATATATCACCATCATAATTTTACCAGGTGAATTTAGCTGTGAAATTCAGCCAGACGGGAAGGTATGCGTTCAAGGCATTACGACGACTGGTGGGGACACTGTCACAAAATTTTCTCGAGTTTTCACAATGGAAGTGCAGCAGCTATGCCCACCTGGACCCTTTAGGCTTTTCTTCAGTCTACCAGGGCCTGTAGATCCGAGGTTGTTTTCTGCAACTTTCAGACTAGATGGCATATTTGAAGGTGTTGTTGCAAAATACGAGCAATAGGAGTCCTAACGAAACTAGTCAATGGTGGTTCGGCTTTTGCTTATTGCATCATAGTCATAGATCAATACGGAGCTCTAAAATCTGAATTTACGTGTTTTGATCACTCTAGTTTTGGTGCTCGAAGAATGTAGATAAACTAGCGGTCACGTACTATTTTGTTCGATCTTAGGTAGCTGATTATAGCTTGAATCGTTTGGTTATGGAAGTCGACTACATAGCTAGAATACTCTAGTGCAGAAGAAAAAGGAAAAATTGCAAAATGTGTCCAATCCGAGGGTAGTAAAACTAGTTTGCCATATTGGGGGTTACACATTTTGGCCCCAATTATCAAAATTTTCTCAAGTTAAAACTTTAAAATTTACCAACTTTTGTTGCTGCTGCCATTTTCTGACAAATAGATGGAAATGTGATGTATCCAATTATTCCCTTTTTTTCAAACTCCTCAATTTGGTAATATCAGTATATCATTTTTCATATACAATTTGACAAATTCAGATTTGAGTGGCAATTCACCATTGCTATTTTTTTTTTTTTTTACTTGAATGTATATCAGCAGAGCTTTCATCACGGCACTTGCAGATACTATCTCGATCCCACAAAAATTTACATATTTTTTTATTTTAGTTTATCCCAAAAAAATTTGCATACTCATAAATAGAAATATTTTTTTAAATCTTCACCCTCAAAATCTCTACATCAAAATTTTCATTATACGCTTTTTGTTATTACTTTTTTTTTAAAAAAAAAATTGTGTTCCCAAAAGTATCGCAGACTTTCGGGAGACAGCTAATAATTCTTTTCTAAAAACACGACGTTTATGTTATTTGGTTGAAGGGTTTGAAAAGGTGGGTATATAGTCTATAGTTAAGTCATACTCGCTCCTTTCTGCATTTATTGGAGTAACTCATGCTCACCTTTGGGATGATACACTTTTTAAGAAAAGTGGAGTATTGTGTAAAATTATATTATTAAAATAATGAGATTAGTTGGATTGTGAGGATAAAGTTAAAGTAATAGTTTTCATTTATAGGGTATAAAAACAATTGTGGGACGGACGGAAAAAGAAAGTGTGAAAACAATTATGGGACGAAGGGAGTACCATTTATTGTTACGTTACACATGTTTTAACATGTGAGTAGCTCACTGTATAAAATTATTTTTGAAAGAAAATAGTGAGTTATTTGAATTATTCATTACATAAAGTTTTTTTTTTTAGGGGAACTGTGAATTGGGTTAGGTGCAAGTTAAAATGATTTTTTTTAGAGTAGATTTTATATAAAAATGGTTCATGATAAATTTATCATAAATTTGTTTTAAAATATAAAATATTCAATTAAGTGTATAAAGATATTTATCAGGAGTATTAAAAATTGAGGTTAATAACATTTATAACAATTATAATATAATATCATTTACTCAAATTTATTATACTTTTGATGAGATATTTTGATACCATAGTCAAATGTTTGATACTTTAAAACTGATTTATGATAAATTTATATAAATAATTTTCATGCAAATTATTTTTTTTTGTGAAAAGTAAATGTGTAGATTTTTTGGGCAAATAGAGTATTAAGTGTGTGAAAGGGAGTAGTACCATGTTACTCCATTAACGTGAGAATTAAGACAAACTTTACTCTGATTCCTTTGAGACTCAACTCTGAATTGGGGTCCAACAAATATTTGTTGGATGAATAATTGTTTGGACAAAGTATAGAGTGGTACTGATGTGTATATTAACTTATTGAAAGATTTGAGTTATTTTATTAAAACTATGAATTACTTTGGCTAAAGAGTACTTTCTCCGTCTCGTAGGAATTTACACCCTATACATTTTTTAAGAAAAATATATTTTATTTATAAATTAGTGACGTAGAGGTAAATATGTGTATAGGTTTATGAGCGTGCATGCAAATTAATTTTTTTTGTAGTGCATAAAGTTACATGAAACGTTCAAATAAGAAAAGTGTGCAAATTTCTATGGACGGAGAAAATATTTGTTTATTAAATGTATAACTAATGCTGGAAAAGCTTAGTGTTTGTTCTTTCAATGGTGGAAATCTGTCCAAGAGGACACTTTAAAGAAACACAGTTGTGCGTGAAAAAAAAAATTCAAGTTCCACTCATAAAAAAGATAAAAATCAATTCCGACATATATCTAAATGAATCATGTAAGAATGAATTAAATCATGCAATGTCATGAGGATGGCAAAGTCACAAAGTAGCATATAATATAACTTCAAGTTTCTCATCAAATATTGGTGGACCATCATAGTTATCATCAACCTTAACAATCAAAATATCTGTATGTTAGATCGAAAATTAGGGGTTCATCGTAAACACAATTTACATCAAAGTATTCACTGAAAATTGGCGGTTTGTTGTATCCCTCATGGAATACAGGACCAAATACGATTTGCATATTGTCATCTTTTTACGTTGATTGCTCATCATAAATTGTATCATATACCGATTGAAGTCTCGGATTCATAGTCAAAAATCGTATCAGTCTCTGATTATTAATTAGTGTAGGCGACGAGAGCATATAGTAAAGATAAATATATGAAAAACACGAACAGACTCTAATTCGTTGATTATAAAAATACCCAAAATAAATAGAGCACTCAAATACATCGATTCTCAAAAGCATAACACAAAAGAGATGTAGAGATAAACTCTCATTTTTAATTAATTAATTTAACTCTCTAGTAACAATATAGAACCTATCTATTTATTACATGAAATTACTTAGTGAATAGAAAACTTATAAATTCTAAAATAATAAAATTAAATCAAATTCTAATTAAATATAAATATGTAAACCTAAGTTAAGATGGAAATCTAAGCATAATCTTCATTAATATTTCCATCAATTCTCCTATTTTGCTAATTCTGAAAAAGACATTGTCCAGTTCAAAACACATCATTTACTTTTAAAAGTCCTAAAATGTATTATTCTACTTTTACAAGCCCAAAAATATTTTATCTTTAGGGATCTAAAAAACAATTTTCGTAAATTAAAAAATATAGACCATGTCTTATATGAATAAATGTCACCATAAAAATTACTCCCTCCGTCTCAACTCTTTCTTCCTATTTTTCCATTTTGGGACGTCCCAACTCTTTCTTCACACTTTAAAAAGGAAATAATTTACACTCACAAAAGTCAATAAAGTATACTTTTTATATTTTATTATTTAACTTCACACTCACATACTCCAATCTTTTCTTAATATGTGTGCCCTGGTCTTTTCGAAGAAAGAGCTGGGACGGAGGGAGTATGATTTTATATATAAAGTAGTTACATATGAGTAAATATGTGTATAGGTTTGTGAATGTGCACGTAAATCAATATTTCTTTTTTTGGTAGTGTGCAAATTTGTGTGGAACGTCCAAATAAGAAAAATGTGCAAATTCTCGTGGGATAGAGGAAGTATTAGTTATTAATACAAAAATATTAATTTTATGAATAACTTTTGCCCTTAAAAATATGATATATATATATATATATCTTATTTTTTTAGCATTAGTTATTATTAAAAAAATTAATTCGATAGTAATATTATATAACAAAGCAACTAATACTACATATAAACATACATAGTCTCATTTTGGATAGTAGTCATGAAAAAGTATGTAAATGGTGGCCGCCTAAACACTTGACGATATGCGACTGTCAAAAATTAATTCAAATCAGTAAATTAAAAATGGAGACGACATCTACCTGTGTTTAGGTATGTTGTAATATTGAGAAGAAAGCGTAAAGCATAAAAGTAAATGGACAATATTGATGACCCAGTTCGTCACAAAGTGACTACGTCTGGGGGCGACCAAGCCAGGAGATTATACTATTAAGAACTGCCGTTACAATGAATGTGTAGAATGTAGAGAATACAAAGAGAAGATACAATATATAAGGATACCTAACCCTAATTCTTGTGGGCTTAAAGCCCACTGGATATATCTAATATTATATCCATAAAATATAATAATATATTTACATATATTATAACACTCCCCCTTGGATATAATATGACAAGGAAGAATGCAAGTGTTACTTAGTGGAGTGTTACAAATGGCCTCGAGGATACAATCATCAGGATTGTTTAACATTTGTTACTCCCCCTGAAGATAACAACCTTCCAAGTCGACGCATCCCGATTCCATGTACGTACTTTTCAAAAGTCGAAGTGGGAAGGGATTTAGTGAACAAATCAGCTAGATTGTCACTTGAGCGTACTTGTTTTATCGTGATCTCACCACTCTTCTGGAGTTCGTGAGGATAAAAGAATTTTGGGGATATATGTTTCGTCAAGTTCCCTTTGACATAGCCGTTGCTCATTTGTGCAATACATGCAGCATTATCTTCGTAGATAATTGAAGGGCTTAAGTCAACAGAAGGGATACCACACGAATCGTGAATGTGTTTTATAAGGGACTTTAACCACACACATTCTCGTGCAGTTTCGTACAGAGCTATGATCTCTGAGTGGTTTGACGATGTGGTCACCAAAGTTTGTTTGACAGATCTCCATGAAATGGCTGTTCCACCACAGAGGAAAACATAACCCGTTTGCGATTTCGCATTATGGGGATCAGATAGATAACCAGCATCAGCATAACCTATAAGCGTGTTGTCTTGGTTTCTTCGATAGAAAAGACCAAGATCTTGAGAACCTTGAAGATATCGTAGGATATGTTTCACACCATTCCAATGTCTCCTCGTAGGGGAGGCACTGAACCTTGCAAGTAGATTGACTGCAAAGGCAATGTCGGGCCTAGTGCAGTTTGCAAGATAGAGCAGTGCACCAATTGCACTTAGATATGGAACTTCAGGTCCCAATAGCTCTTCGGTATCTTCCTTAGGTCTGAATGGGTCCTTTTCCAAATCAAGGGAACGGACAGCCATTGGAGTGCTTAAAGGATGAGATTTATCCATATGGAATCTCTCCAACACTTTCTTTAGGTAAGCTGATTGGTGTATCAGTATTCCTTCAGGGAAATGCTCGATCTGCAGACCGAGGCAGAACTTGGTTTTACCCAAAGTTTTCATTTCAAATTCAGTTTTTAAGATTGAACTTGCTTCTTCAATCTCTTTCCTTGTTCCAATAATGTTTAGATCATCCACATACACCGAGATGATGCAAAAACCATTAAGGGATTTCTTAGTAAAGACACAAGGAAAAGCCTCGTTATTTACGTATTCCTTCTTCAGGAGGAATTCGCTTAGTCGATTATACCACATACGACCTGACTGTTTTAAGCCATATAACGAGCGTTGCAACTTAATGCTGAACATACTACGATGTTCGTTATTCCTCATTTGGGGAATAGTTAATCCATCAGGGATTTTCATATAGATGTCAGAATCTAATGATCCGTATAAGTATGCGGTAACTACGTCCATTAGCTGCATTTCTAAGTTTAGTTTAACTGCCAGGGATATTAGGAAGCGGAATGTTATGGCATCCATAACAGGAGAGTAAGTTTGATCGAAATCGATACCGGGTCTCTGCGAAAACCCTTGAGCCACTAACCTCGCTTTGTATCTCACAATCTCATTGTTCTCGTTTCGCTTTCGTACAAATACCCACTTGTATCCAACAGGGACTACATTATTCGGGGTACGAACGATGGAACCGAAAACATTTCGTTTGTTTAGCGAGTATAGCTCTGCCTTTATTGCAGCTTCCCATTTCACCCAATCAGAGCGCTTCCGGCACTCGGATATAGTTTTGGGTTCAGGATCTAGATCATTATTAGAAATGGTGAAGGCAATTAAGGCTGCAAATGTGTTGTCGACAACAGTTGTATTTCTGTTATAAGTTTCTCCCGTGTTTACGAAGTTTGTTGAAACTTCAATGTTTACATCGACCAGATCCTCTTCATTTCCCAAAGGGTATCGGTCTGATGATTCCGCTTTCTCAGAGTCATTAATTGATTTAGCACGTGCGTTTTGACTCTGATTTTCGTCTGCAGGACGAATCTCTTCAGGAGATTTTAGGGGTGACATAGTGTGTTTGCTAGCTTTACACTTACGCGAATTCGGTTCGCTTATGTTAATATTTCCTTTACGCTTCTGGCGCATGGGGGGATTAACATTTGTCTTCAAAGGGAGTTGAACCCTTTGAGGCGCATTTACCGCAGGTATATGCGACTTAGTCACTCCTTTATGATCAGTGAATGCATCTGGCAGGTTATTTGCTAGGTATTGCAAATTTATTATCTTCTGAACTTCAAGTTCAGATTGATTTGTGCGTGGGTCTAGGAACTGAAGATCTTTTGTGTTCCAAGTTATTTCACGGCATTTATTAATTGTGGTATTTTTCTCTCCCCCTAAGGCCGGAAATAGATCTTCGTCGAATGTGCAGTCAGCGAAACGGGCTGTAAACTGATCCCCAGTTAAAGGCTCGAGGTATTTAAGTATTGTGGGAGATACAAAACCGATGTAAATACCGAGTTTCCTTTGTGGGACCATAGATGTTCGCTTAGGTGGTGGTATTGGAACATATACTGCACAACCGAATGTACGCAGATGGGAAATGTTAGGTTCATTTCCACGCACGAGTTGAATAGGGGAATATTCATGATATGCAGTTGGTCGGAATTGGATTAGTGATGATGCATGTAAGATTGCATGCCCCCAACATGAAACAGGTAAGTTCGTTTTGTGTAGTAGTGGTCTAGCGATTAATTTAAGACGTTTAATTAATGATTCAGCTAGACCATTTTGAGTATGAACATGAGGGACCGAATGCTCCACTTTGATTTCCAGTGCCATGCAAAAATCATCGAATGCCTTAGAGGTGAATTCACCGGCATTATCCATACGAATGGATTTAATAGGATGATCTGGGAATTGAGATCTCAACAGGATGATCTGTGCAATAAGCTTTGCAAAAGCAGTATTGCGAGTGGATAGCATGGTTACATAAGTCCACCGAGTGGATGCATCTATTAGGACCATAAAGTACTGAAATGGTCCAGATGCTGGGTGTATTGGTCCACAAATATCTCCTTGAATCCGTTCAAGGAATTTAGGAGATTCAGTTCTTACTTTACTACTAGAAGGACGAATTATTAGCTTACCCTTTGTGCAAGCATCACATATGTATTCATTAACAGAAGGGATTCTGTTGTGTGTTATGTTATGGCCTGATGAATTACATAGAATCCGACGCATCATAGTTTGTCCTGGATGTCCTAACCGCTCATGCCATAGTTTGAAAGAGTTTGGATCATTAAATTTTAGATTAAGAGCTATATGGAGATTTGAGGGTCTGATGTATGTGTAATACAAGCCAGACGAGAAAGATGGAAGTTTTTCGACGATGTGTTTACGACAATTTAAATAGTGAGTCATCAAGAGATATTCACTATTGTCCTCAGTATTTGTTTCAATGTGATAGCCATTCAGTCGAATGTCTTTGAAACTGAGGAGGGTACGCTTTGATTGTGGATACAATAAAGCATTTTCGATTATCAGCTCGGTACCCATAGGTAGAATGATCGAGGCTCTTCCGGAGCCAACGATTTGTATGTCGTCGTCGGAAATAGTAGTGACACTTCCTTTCTTTTCGGTTAATGTTTGGAAAAAGTGTCTATCTTTTAAGATAGTATGTGTAGTAGCACTATCTACTAAGCACAACACATTAATCTCCATAAGCACTTAAGTGTATGTTTGGGTACGTTTAGATATGAGGAATGCTAAGGAGAGCCAAGATTACAGACGCTGATTGATCAGCCGCACAAGGGATCACTTAGGTCCTACTTTATCAAGAACGTATTAAATTATTTTTGTAGACAATAGTGATCGACAATTGGATTTGACTGTGAAAATAAAGCATTGATAAGCATTCATAAATGAAAAAATCCATAAAAGTATCATGCAATCATAGTCAAGATAAAAGCCAGTCAAACATGCTGGTCAAACCAAAAAGCAAATAGTATCAAGTAGTCTAATAAAACAAGTAAACAGCAGGTTGATGTCGATCACTCATTGTCTCCAAAGGCGTCTACAGTCATTGTATCACCCAAGAGGTCATCATTCTCCATATCAAAGCCTGCTTCTGGCAGGTTGGTGTGGTGTGATTCACCTTTAGGAGCTTTTCCCTTTTTGTCTTTAAGCATGCGTTGATATAGCTCCACTAGATGTTTTGGAGTTCGACACTGGCGAGACCAATGGTCGTCGCATCCACACTTGTGACAGAGTTGCTTGTTCTGTGTACCTGAGCTCGATGGTTTGTCTTGAGGTGCATTCTTTTCAGTTGCACTAGATTGTGCATTGTTGCGACCTCTACCTCTTCCCCTACCACGGCCTCGACTTCGGGTCGATCCGCGTCCCCCACTCGCCTCATTTCCTTTCCCACGTGTACGGCCTCTAGAGTTCCTCCGAGTAGCATGTGCTTCAGGCACAGCTTGTGAGCCAACCGGTCTAGTATTGTGATTTTTCATCAACAATTGGTTGTGCTTTTCTGCAACTAGAAGTGCAGAAATAAGATCGGAGTGTGTTTGATACTCTTTGGCCCTGTACTGCTGCTGGAGTACAAGGTTACTAGCATGGAATGTGGAAAGAGTTTTCTCGATCAACTGATCATCAGGGATCGGTTCACCGCACAGCTTGAGCTGTGAAACTATGCGATGTAGGGCGGAGTTGTACTCCGTCACAGACTTGAAGTCTTGGAAACGAAGTGTTGTCCAAGCATGTCTGGCTTCGGGGAGGATCACATTTTGTTGTTGTTGGAATCGATCCTGGAGGGATTTCCACAACATTGATGGATCTTTTTCAGTGAGGTATTCATTCTTAAGATCTTTGTGAAGATGATGTCTTAAGAAGATAAGAGCTTGTGCCTTTTGGGCAGTAGTGGATTTCCACCCTTGAGTGGTGGTGTCGGATAAGTCTTTTGAAGCTAAGTGGATTTCAACGTCTAAAGCCCATGTCAAGTAATTGTGGCCATCTAGTGCCAGTTCATCAAATTCACGTTTGATGATGTTTGACATTTTTGTTGCTACAAAGAAAGGAATTAATAAATTTAGAATTTATAATTGTTTTGTAACAAAAGGAATAGGGCTTAAGATAAAATGCAATGACAATTTATTAAAAATGGGTGTATTTGATAAAGGATTGGGTGTATGACTTGTGAGACATTTATTAATGGGACTTTAACCCAAAAATAATTATTGGATAAGGCCTTAGAAAAAAAATTGATGATTTGGGCTTTCATAATACCATTATGAATTTTTTATTAATGGGACAACAGGCCCAAAAATAATTGTTAGGATCCAAATTAATTAGGATCAACTAAAATAAAATGCCCAATCAGTTAATTAAAAAAAATTGGCCTAAGGAATTATTTAATTAATATTAATATTAATTAATAAGTTTTTTTTTTTTTTTTTTTATTAGGGGTAATGGCCGAAAATGGCCATAAGTTGGTCCAAAAATAATCTGGGCCCAATCAATAAAAAATAAGACCCCAAACTTATTAAAGGAATGACCCAAAACAATTAAAAAATGGCCTAACTCATGTAAAGAGGCCCAACCCCATAAACATTCAGTAGGGTTTTCATAATTTGAGTGCACACACACGACTCTTTCAATCAGAGAAGAATATACAAGTGTATTAAGGCGTAACAAACGCCGATTTCTCCGGGGTCGTGCGCGAAAAATCCGACGACTTGAATGTGGGAGCGGCACGCCACTCAGGCCGGTGAACTTGTCACCGTCGCAGCAGCCGCCACAGAGGATGGCCACCGCGTCGCTGTCGCCGTCGTCTCAGAGGCGGAGGTGCCGTCACGCACAGCGGCGGAGGCGCCGTCACGCTGTTGTCGTCGTACATCGACGGGGCGCGCGGCTGCCGCCACTCCAGCCGTCGCGTCTTCGCGCGTAGGGCGGAGGCATGTTGCCATCGCGGCCGTTCGATCAGCCACTTCAGGGGCTGAATCTGTGGCCAGATTTGCGTCGCGGCGGAGAGACGGTAGGTTTCCGATTCCAATCGGGCTGTTTTGGGGGTTTTTCCATTTTGATCGGATTTTGGGTTTTGGGTTCGGAAAAGGAATTTCCAATTACAGGTTTTGATGATGAAAAACCAAAGAAAGGGGTTTCTGAAAAACCTAATTTTGATTTTCTGAAAGAAAAATTCGAAATAGTTATCTGGAATCGACAAAATCGATTCGATTTTTCAAAATTGTGTACTGGGTTTTCGAAAATTGAAAACAGGTTTTGATTTGTTTTCGAAAAAAAGATGATTTTGAAAACTGATTTGTTTTTCTGAAATCCGAAAAGGAAATTTTCGAAGTTTGATTCCCAGAACAGAGGGGTGTTTTCAAAAAAAATTCGATTGGGTTTTTGAAAACAGATTGAAGAAGCAGAATAGTCGATCGGGAGATCGAATTTTGTTTCTGGGTTTTGTTATGCGCATAGTCATATATGCATATAAGAACAGCAAAAAGTGCATATGAATTTGATAAACATAGCATATAATCAGATATTGATATCTGAGTCCGCAGCAAAAGAATTGCAACATTTTGAATTGTACATGTTCATGATTGTCAGATTTCATATGATGTTCCGAACAAAGCATAGAAGTACAAGCATGGATATATAAATCATATTGGGCATGGAAAATCACATAGCCAGAATCAAAATATGGATATATCAGATTGAATACGCAGGATACCTACTTCTTATATCAGAAGGCATATATAATCGGTAATATTGCAGTGAATGCAAAAATCATATAATCAGATAATTACATAATCTGAATCAAAACATATTAGGCTATGCAGGATAGCTAATTCATGGAATTCATGATTTTTCAGATTAATATTAAATCACGAAACTTACTGTTTCAGCAATCTATAAAATTAATCCCGAATGATTTGATCCGAAAACAGCTGGAGCAATCCTCTCGTAAATCCTTATTGCTCGTAGAGACTCGTGCTGATAACGTGTTGTAATATTGAGAAGAAAGCGTAAAGCATAAAAGTAAATGGACAATATTGATGACCCAGTTCGTCACAAAGTGACTACGTCTGGGGGCGACCAAGCCAGGAGATTATACTATTAAGAACTGCCGTTACAATGAATGTGTAGAATGTAGAGAATACAAAGGGAAGATACAATATATAAGGATACCTAACCCTAATTCTTGTGGGCTTAAAGCCCACTGGATATATCTAATATTATATCCATAAAATATAATAATATATTTACATATATTATAACAAGGTAGTCTTGGCACCACCTAAACAATACACAATTTTATATTTTCTTTAAATAATTTAAATTGAAAGGTGTTTTTCAAAAAAAAATATCCGACTTGAAGAACTTGACCAGAATAATTTCTAGTCATGAAAAAGAAATAAATGTTCACATTAAATTTGAGTCAGATCATAAAAACTGTGGATAACTTGATATTAATTTATTCATGTTATGTATTTTACTATTTTGCATTTAATTTAAAAATTGAACATTTCATATTTGTGATAATTTTTAAATTCTTTTTGACTTGTTACATTTTATAAAAGATATATTTAATTATTAATTATAATTAAAAAAATTAAATTATCCTTGAATGTGCATATTTGACATAAATTGATTTTTTTATTTTTTTTAAAGAAACTTGGAGGCTTGGAGCCATCAAGACAGTCTAAGCACTTGGTGACATTCAGCAGTCTAATGATGGACAACAGTCTAAGCACTTGGTGACATTCAGCGGTCTAATGACGGACAAGTGTCATTTGCACCCTTGGTCATGAATCATAGTTTTTCTTAGACAAGATCATAATATACCCTTGTAAAAAAAAAAAAAACTGTAATTCGATGACTATGTGTCATGCAAGAAAAGTTGAATGAATTACACACGCATAAAATTAGTGGATCTGGCAGACCAAATCCGTAACGTTTTAATCACTCAACACAACAGACATTTCAACTGAGTGTGTAAAGTTTATGATGTATATAACACATATGAAAACCCGAAAGACCCGATTACGTTGCTATGAACACAAAACTGCAGTTCAATTCACGCAAAGGGAGGGAAGAATCGAGCCGAGCCAAACAGAAAAACAAAAACTCTTATCAGGTTTACCAGTGATGCAATGCAGTCAAGTTTTTCTAGAATCAACAATCAGAGTCGATAAACAACTATAAACGGACGGATTCTGGGAAAAGGGTACGGACTGTGCAAGGAGCATGTAATTCTAGACAATAATACACAACTTTAAGGTACACAGATGAGACATTTTTATGAGTTTCAAACTTCAGAGGATAAAATAATCGATCTAGCAGAAGTTCTATACTTGTATCAGAAGACTTATCGGTTCTATGGCCGAAGTAAATGTTGCTCGTCTGAAAATCAGCAGTCTGCAGGTGATCAAGGAACCACAAATCATTGTTTTGAAGAAAAATGAAGAGAAATAATGAATAAACTGAGCAAAAGAAATAAATTCCCTTACTATGGCATATTAGGCGCATCCAAAGAATTGTTCCAAGGATGGCGATGTGAAAACATTGGAGGCAGGTCGTTCGAGTTTGACTGGAGAGATGTGGAGCTGATATTTGATGAACCTCTGAAAAACGATTAAACATAATTAGTTCAAATGTTTTTAGAGTGTTATAGAAAACAGAGTACGATAAAGAAAAGATGAAACCAGGTGCAGGCAATATGATATTGAACAAATCTACGTTGACAAGGCAGGACATTGTTGAAGAAAGACACTCCAAATCGAGTAATTCAATAAAAAAGACAGATAAGAAGACGGAAAATATGAAACATGCAGTTAATTAAGACATGTCTTCCCACTTTTCTACACATATTAGTTAATTAGCAAAAAAATATTTAATGAT
>JAPKLY010000235.1:103741-191229 GCA_026898435.1 Prunella vulgaris
CACTTTTCTACACATATTAGTTAATTAGCAAAAAAATATTTAATGATTGGCAAGTGTAAGGATATGCTCATATAATATCTCATGCTCCCTCCGTCTCAGAGTAATTTGCACACTTTCCTTATTTGGATGTCCTACACAAATTTGCACACTCCAAATAAGGGAACATTGATTTATTTGCACACATATTTACTCATATGCCACTACTTTACTCAAAAAGTAACTTCTCTTTAAATTTCTATGCAAAAATGAGGGTGCAAATTACCCTGGGACAGAGGAATATTTAATAAATTCTAGACATGCCTATCATGGGATTTCTCGCTTCAAGTTCATGCCAAGTTATCAAAATGTATACATACGGATAATTGTTAAAACTACCTCTTAATCTTTAGCTTAATTACACAAAAACTCAGCTGTCTTTTGAAAATTATTTTTTTTCTTTTTAACAACCAGTTGAGGGTGATAGTTGTAACAAAATAGAAGAGGGTAACTGTAATTCAGAACAAAATAAGTCTTTTTTTGGTAATAATTTAACTAAAAAGATAGCCATATTTTATTGAATAGAGAACATAGAAGGTACTGAGTAAAAAGTGTTGGTACATACAGCTAACTGGGTAGTAATTTCAGGATTGGAGTCGATGTGCCAATCAGGTTCCAATTGTCTAACAAAAGATGTTCGTCCAACCTCCGTGCTGCAGAAAAGAACCTGCAAGTTCATTTCAGTTAAATCAATTGAAAAAGAATTAGAAATGCCAGGTAAATGTTTGACATAAAATATTAATAAACTCCCACTCAGAGAAGGAATGCCAGAGTTTTTTTATAAAAATTTAAATGATCAAATGTAATACATATTATACAACCAATGTTCTAAAAGTCACTAGTTTGCCGGACCACTAGGGTCTAGCGACTAGTCGTGAACTAGTCGGAAGCACCTAAATGATAAATATAATTAATTATTTAATAAATTAATAATACATTGTACATAAAATAATACAAAAAATTAATATCACTACCTTTCAATGATAGCAACCATGAGACTCAAATTCAATAAAATCATAATTTAAAAATCAAAAAGGGATTAATGTTTTAGTTATTTTAATTTTATTATATTATTGTTACTTAGGGTTTGCAGAATAAAAAAGAAGAAATAGACCTAATCGGGAATGACTTAGTCGGCATCTAATCGGTCTAATTGTTGTCTAGTAGGTATCTAGTCGCCGCCTAATGGACTCTAGGCACCGACCTACTACCCCCAAAGGTTTTTTTTAACGATTTGGTGTAAATCAGGCCAGCCAAGCATAGACTAGCAACTAATCGACCGACTTTTAGAACAATGATTACAACACCACCTATTTCTGTAAAAAACAACGGAAAAACATCACAGCATTCCATAATGTTTATGGAGGTGAGTTTTCTAGTCTCGTCGTTTGCCCATGGAGAGTGTGGGTGACTATAGTCACACAATATCTTTGTTATAGTAATCGCCGTCTAGCCAATATTGAGTGCTGTTTGTTAAATCAATTTTTTGGCAATAAAAGTAGAAAATAAAGAATTACCATGAACTTCTATTAGGGAGCCACATGAGTTCCAAATTTGCTCTTAGGTTACAAAAACAAAGGAAATAACTTTTTATTATGGGAATTTGGTTATGCGAAAAGGTCTTGAACCATGTGGACCCCATCACAGAGTATCAGGAAAAAGGTCGTAAGACCCTTAACAAATAACTAAATGAAAGTATCAAGTATCTGCATTTATGGTATGGAATTATTAGTATTCCAATAAATAAAAGATAAATGAACTATTATACTCAATGCATCCATTTGAGAAATGATCCAATACTTCAGGTAGGATTATGGAATAGCAAATAGAAGCAACTATCTATAACCGAGATACTATAGTCAACATTACCTTATCTTTAACTAAGCCACCCGATGTAAAAACCCCAGCATCTTCCAAAGCACCAAGAACTTTCTTCTGCAAAATATCATTGAGCCATTGAGTGATCTTGAAGCAGATTGCATGTACATAAAAACATTGTATATATAACAGACTCTACCTAATATAATAAGAATGGCATACACTAAATTTTGAGTCACAATGAATGTATTTTCCATTTATACAGATATTTATTTGAGAATGTCATAATTGAAAAGATATCTCCTAATATAGTTAGATTCATAAATTTGTCCAAATTATTAACAATGACCAACATCCAAATTCATCTGATTAGGGGTAGGATAAAGCATTATAACTATATATCCTACAAATCCCGCACTTGTGTGTAATTTTCTCGTTATTCCCAATTCCCATACATAATCGATGATCATGAAACGACCTTCTCATGATCATCTTTGTGATCATGTGCATAGAATCACAACAGCTTTACCTACCAATATTACCAAGGAAACCTTAATCTCATTATTAGTGGGCATCATCCACCTCGATTCAATGTGCAAAATAAATAACATGGTAGTCATATATTTGGAAATTCTAACTCAGAGATGGCAATAAGCCAGTGCTTACACGTGTGTATCCAAATTTATTATTTTTGTCTACATTTGGGGACGTCCTTTAACAGAACTCTATTTAATCTAGGGAGCAGATACGTAAAATGCATGCAACCAATTTAAGATTATACTTGACCTCTAGATTGAGTTGAACGGGAAGGAAAATAAGTTCTTGGAGACTTATGACCATTAATTAGTAAAACTAAATTTTGATGATATGTTTCTAATGTTGAAAAACTTGCATTGTAGTTTACCTATTTAAGTATTTAGATACCTATACCAGTTATATTTTCCAAACAAAAGATCATTACTGGATGTCAGTTGCTCAGTTAAGACAAGAAAACAAGGAACTTATTGAACTGTTGTCGAAATGTCAAACAGGATAAGGAACAAATATATTCCTTAAACATAAGATACAACTAGAGAATTTTAATAACCTAGAGATACTCAATATTCATATCTTCTATTAATTAGGGAAGAAATGGAAAACTATATGCAGTATTTTATTCTTACAGGATATAGAGTAGGGGAAAACTAAATAGACTCAAATCACAAAATGTTTACCCTGACCCACCCCCAAATCTAAGTCTTCAGAAGATTGAAGAAGAAGAAACATAATTGTTAGCACAACTAGAAGTTCTTCGGAAACCACATACAAGGAAGGACGAAACCACCATATGAAAAAGCAAAATGAATAGCAAACTAGGGAAAGAAATAGTTGGTGTTTTACTTCAGTCTCATCATCGAGCACCCTTTCCATCAGATAAAGATCACAAAACTTTGTGATCTCAAGCAGCACCTCTAGCACAGACGACCTTACAGTTACTTGTTTCTGAGAAAAATCATGAACCACAAGAATCAGTGATTTTCTAACGATGACTTCACATTTCAAAGACAGGAAATGTAGGTAATAACCTGAAGTTCCTCTGGAGTGGTTTCCTCAAGAATAACGCCAAGCAACCGACACGTTACCTGCTCCATATAAGTTTAACAAAGAAAAATTAAATATGATTTTCATAAATTACAAATAAGATTACACTTTCTGCATTATCATATATATCACATCATTTTCAGGTATTACAGATAAAGAAAGGTCAACTAGTTTTCGAAAGATTACCTTCCTTCCTTCGCTCAATCTTTGCCTAACATATTGGCTGAGGGTTGGCTGCAGTAGGATGAAAGAAAAGCCATTATTAGTCTTTTCGAACACTGTGCATTACGGAAGAAAGTAAGGGAAAGATCTACCTTCACGGGCAAAAAGAACTCATCGATCACATTCTGGGTTCTGGAATCATCTGACGAATTGCTAACCCCCGGCATTGACGGGTTAACACTTTCATGACTACTAACACCAGAACTACTAGCTGATGGAGCTTGCCTTTTAGGTTGCCTTCTTTGAGTCCCACTAGGTGTTCTTAGTATTCTCCAAGTAAACACGATGGCGAATGCTAGCCCTGCTATCGCCCCAACAGATCGTGAATCCTGAGGTGCATATGAATTCAATTAGATTGATACATCATTTGGTGAAACATTGTCACACCTCAAGGGACAAGACTCTAATGGATACAGTTAGTCTGCAAAAGCAGAATTTAGTTGAATTTTCTCAAGAAATCACTCAATTTTTCTTTTCTATTCACATAAAAAGATTCAGTAATACTCACTTCAAGTGCAATCAATATTCCTACGGAACACAAATCAGAAAATTAAAAACCCAATGCTCAGCTACCACTGAAGCTTTCCAAGAATTACGAGAAAATCTCAATTTTCCCAAATCAAACATAAACCCCAAACATTAAAAAAAATGGGGGGAATTGGTAAAATCACAAAACCAAACAGAACATGCACAACGATTAGCAAAAGCGAATAAAAAACAAATCAAAAGGAAATAAAAGAGAGAAATCAAAACAAACCAGGTCGCGGAAGAGATTGGACAACTTGAGAGTGAGAAAAGATCCAACACGCTTGATCAACTGTAGGAAATCGTCCTTGGAATTATCAGCCATCAGGAGTTTATTCAAATATTTGTTGTACGTCTTCGAAGCGAACTGAAACCGATTAAGGCCCGCTTTACTGTACACTAAAATTCAAGCTCTGGGCCCTTACATTCGCAGCAGAAGAATTTTTATGACAGAGTGATAAAAAGATTAGCAGATCGAGAGAGAGAAAGAGAGAGAGAGAGAGAGACCGGGGGTGGGTGTGCGGTGGGATGACTTGCGAATTCCAAAATTGCGATGTTGTTTTTCCATTGTTTATTTATTTGTCCGTTTTTCTATTTGTTTTACCATTGTTTATGTTTATTTACTATTTAATCATACACAAGATATCATATTATAGTTATTTTAATTTTTAAACTAAAAATGTTGCCATTGAAAACTATATCTATTGAAAAGTCATTCGTATTTTTTATAAAAAAAATTACTAAATTTGAAGTAAATCTCCTATGAATTAGGTGCACCACGCATTTCAAGTTACACCATTTATTATTGAAAAATTAAATAAATTATTATTGAAAAGTTACACTATTAAAAATACATTTTTCAATAATATTTTGTATAATTTTTTTAAAAATGGATTTGAGTTGCACGGTGCACCTGGTGCGCATACAAGACTAAGACCTAAATTTTTTTATAGGGGTGAATATTTCATAAAAATAAAATTAACTTTTTAGTAATAACAGTAGTAACTTTAAAAAATATAATTGTAGGGAAAAATTACAAAATAGTTCACAAAATTGGCAAAAATTACAAATTGGTTATGTGTAGAAAAAATATATACTTCTGTGCAGAAAAAAGTTACACTTCTGTACAGATATTGTGAGTCAATTTGTAAATATAATCACTTTTTTGAACAATATGTAAATCACCCATAATTATATTATATGGTACATTTTTAATTAATTGTTATACTCCCTCCGTCCCAAAAGACATTGCATATTTTCTATTTTGGTCTGTCCCACAAAAAGTTTGCATGCCTAAAAGTGAAAATCATTTATTAAACTTTACTCTCACAATACACACATAATATTCATAAAAATGTACTTATTATATTTTTTTCTTAAACCGTGTGCCCAAAAGACACCGCAATGTCTTCTGGGACGGAGAGAATATTTTTTTTATTAATAATACAAGTATATGTATTATGGGAAATTTGGGAGCACTACTCCCCCCACCCTCCCTGGCTACGTTTTAAAAAGCGGAAGCGGACGTTGAACCTGACACTTTAGAAATTTTGGTCGGACCGGGTTTGATCGGTCGGACCGTAAATAAAGCGGTTGAGCCGGTATGATGTCATAATTATATAAATATATATTTAATATTAAAATAAATCTACCAAATATCATACAAATATCAAATATGAAGCTAAATCCACCACAAATCTAACAAATTAAGAATCAGAAATTTTAACATTTAGGAGAAAACACAGGAAGTAAATACCATAAGCAAATTTATTTCAGAGGTGGAAGCCACCCGAAACAAATATAAGTGATCTTTAATTTAACTCATATAAAATAGATAAGACCAAAATTAACTATTAATAAATGCATTGATATAATTAAGAAAACAGAGACTGGCTATCTAGATAAATAGTTTCAGGTCAACCCAAAAGACTCATTATATATGGTCTTGAAACTTTTGGAGAGAACCAAGGTTGTAGAAGTCGGAAATCAGAAATCAGGCGTTTTTTACCCGCCTAACGCCTAGGCCTATTTTTAATTTTTTTTTAATTAATGAGAAAGTTGGGCCACAAAAAAATGGACTAATAAATAAATGAGAAAGTTGGGCCCAAATTTCATTAATGGCCCATGAGACCTATATCTAAACCTAAAATTTCAGAAACCCACTTATCCAAGTTGTAGTCTTGTTCTCTTCCTCCACGGATTTTCAGCGGCGCTGCCTCCTCCACCTTAACCACCGCCTCCCATCTATTATACTCTTGTAGTCTTGTTTCTTCTTCCACGGATTTTCAGCGGCCAGGCATGGCTAGAGGAAACGTGCCGCCACCGCTGCTGGAGGGAACGCAGCCGCCACCGCCACCGCAAAATAGTCCTTCATTATTTTTAAAAATTAACTCCCAGCTGCCGGTTCTTAGGGTCGAACCGAGACCGATTCGACTCGTTTATTTCCATTTTTGGCCGGTTCTCGAGCGGCTCATTAGTTGGGCGGTCCAACGCTTTAGAGCCGTACGTTGCTTATCCCGGTTCGCAGTTCGACCGGTCGGACCGAATTTTTAAAACATAGTCCCTGGGTCCTTCCACCCCAGTTAAAGTTTTAGTAAGTGCAATCTCTAAAATTCCCTTTTATATGTTTAATACTATATATTCTTAAGGGTCAATTACATGGAGGTGCTTTTAAGCACCTCAAAACTCATGTAGGTGCCTGGTCTTTTTCAAATTGCATATAGGTGCAAAGGTTTCCAAAAATAGCCCTGATATGAATAGTACTATAAATTACCGGAGCAATAATTTTCCGACAGGTAGCAATTGCACCATTGAATATGCAGTTGTACTTTTGAATTGGTTATTGTACTGAAGATGTAACTGTGCACGATCATGACCCTTTTTCCGGTCAGTGTATCACGATCATGACCCTTTTTCCGATCAGTGTATTCCGGTTATTTGCGTGTGTACTATTGTATATGCAAATGTACTATTAAAAGTTTTGTGATTGTACCACAGTGTTTCAGATTGTACCGCTGAAAATAATTGTACCCAATAATTTCTTTGCTATACCCAATAAAATCAAATGATTAACACTATACAAGAAGAACTTCAATTAATCGATGACTCAAAAAAATCTAGAGGAATAGAAAAATTTTTTTAAACAATAACGGGTCATCACCATAAAAAGGGAGACGTGTGCAAAAAAAGTGGAAGAAATGTAAACAAAATCACATGTGAATAATAAAAATCAATACATGCCGTAAGTAAAATAGGATCTGTACTTAGGAGAATAAAAAAAGAATGACAAACAGAGGAAAGAAAAACACAAGAACAATAACTCCTACAACCTCGTATAAACACACCCGCAACACCTACTTGATTGACAATCTAACAGAGAAAGGAAAATTCCGGCGATGTGGTTTCTGTAAAGGCGGTTCTGATCTCTCCTCCGAGCGTCGCCTCTGTCAGATCCGTTCGCCGTCGCGCCTGTATGTACCAACGGTGGAGTCGCACCGTCGCATCCGCCTCCGCACCTCTCCTTCCGCCGTCGTGCTCTGCGTCCGGGTAGGTCGCGGCGTTGCAGCGCCGCCCTGAATCGGAACCGCCACGGTGCCATTGGGGGCATGTTCGTCGACGATCTGCTTCAAGCCGGAGTGGAGGCCGTCCGTCGCTACTGATGGGATGTCGAGTTACTGCGAGCCCGTGCGCCGCCATCCGTCGGAGACTCGCCGTTGTCTGGAGTCTGACGGAGGAGAGGGCGACTGTTGTGGAACGGAATTCCGTCGATTGTTCCGTCACGATTTTTAGAGAGAGAGATGTGAACAATTGAAACGCGTGAATAACCCTGGCTGATGTACCTTTTTAATTGCAGAATGGCATAATAGTAATTAGATTAGTATATTTGTCCTAAAAAAAAGCACAAAAGCTCCCATATGTAAATTTTAAAAGGTAAATCATCTATATGGGTTTTGGGCTCCCATGGAGCACCCTCACGTAATTAACCCTATTCTTAATTTATATGTTTGAAAGCCATGAGAATCTTTAATTGGCATGGACAGAGAATTTAACTATTTCTGATTATGGGTTGAAAACTAATCTTAAAAGATGTGGATATTTTCTTTTTCTTTTTCTTTCTTAATTGTTCATGGTTGACCATAATTTTCATTCAATTCGCCATCAATTTTTTCAAAATTAATAATTTTTCTTACAGACTGATTCATTTTGCAAATAAACCCCCCTTCGTTTAAATAATAGACAGGAACAAGACCATCCATCACCACAACCGTCCTGACCATCACCATAGTCGCTGCTTTCGATGCCAGCAAACGAAATGGATAAAGGCAAGTTAATTTTTATTTTGAATGAGTTTTTGTTGTTACTATTATAAATATTGAAATTGGAAATCGATTAGAAATCGTTTGAGAAATTTGTTCAAAAATTATTTGAAAATTGATTATCAATCGAACATTGGATAATTTCGTCCGACTGTGGTAGTTCGAACAAATACTATTAGTTCAAACAATTTGTTGAACAAATAGCATTTATTCAAAATACTAGTAGTCGAACATAATTTCTTTGAGTATGTTCAAAAATATTAACCGAAACATTTTGAGTATTTATCGAAAAGAAAAATTGAACACTATTATGGATTAGTTCACCACCAGATTATTCTATTCACCACCAAACTCGAATGGATCGAATTTCATCAGTTCAGTTTGATTTTTTTTGACTTTTTTAATTTCATTAACACTCTGTTATATTGAATTATTATTAACTAAACTATGCAAATGGAGTTAAATATAAGGGAAAATACACATTTTTGTCCTATAAGTTTCGTTGACTTTTGTTTTTGTCCTCTTAAGTTTTGAATTTTTATTTTCGTCCTTTAACTTACCAAAAATTATGATTTTCGTCCTCTTAAGTTTCAAATATTTTTTGTTTTCGTCCTTTAACTTACCAAAAATTATGGTTTTCGTCCTCCAAACGCCTATAACCAGTCATACAACCGGTAATACACATATGAATCCATTTTTTCTTTCTTTTTTTAAACAAAATACTAACGTGGGGGTATTTGGAGGAAATTAGGTCTTGACAAATACACTTTTAACCGTAAATTCCCTCTCAAATACCGTCCAATACTTACATCCATAGAATCTTCTATTCGGATTCATTTTTGAATATAATGTACAAACTGTGCAACGAAACCACAATGACACTTAATATTGCGCTCGAAACTCATTGATTCATACGAATTTCTTGAAGACATCCCTCTTCATTTTCGTACAGTGAGTATGCGCTCAAAAGAATTTAGGTCTATGGATGTTTTGATTTGGGGATCTTTGTTCCTTTTTTCCCTAATTCTCTCAAGCCCCCATGGCTAGATTTGATCGACTAGAGTTTTGATTTGGGAGAGAATTTACGGTTAATCCTGTATTTTATCCATCAAGACCTAATTCCCTCTAAATACCCACACGTCAGTTTTTTGCTAAAAAATAGAAAAAAATGATCTACGTGTGTAATACCGGTTGTGTGACTGGTTATAGGCGGTTGGAGAACGAAACCCATAATTTTTGGTAAGTTAAAGGACGAAAACAAAAGTTCAAAACTTAAGAGGACGAAAACCATAATTCTTTATAAGTTAAATAACGAAAACAAAAATTCAAAACTTAAGATGACGAAAACCAAAATCAACAAAACTTATAGGACAAATTTGTATATTTTCCCTAAATATAAAAACGTACATGCCATATTTCACATGGATTATGAACAAATTTAAAATATTGAGACTAATTATTTACAATTTTCAAATAAATACTCCCTCCATCCCGCTATAAGTTGCTCGTTGTTTTTGGGCACACGAATTAAGATAAAAGTGAAAAAGTATAAATGATGTGATGGAGAAAAGTGAAAAAGTAATGGAAATAGTGTAAAAAATATTGAAAATTATAATAAAGAAGTGAAAAGTAATTTTCAGAAAAGATAAAAAAGTAAATAAGCAACATACAGTGAGACAAACGAAAATGACAACATGAGCAATTTATAGTGGAACAGAGTGAGTACTTAAAATAGCAAATTAACTTTAACAATTTCAGCAGTTTGGCACATCCACAAGGTGGTGCCACACGTAAATTGAATCCATGTAACTATATATAAAATGAGTGTAAAATTGATCATATATATAAAAAACGAATTATCATGGTCTACTTATAGATTGGATGGTGAAGAAGTCGAATTATCATGATCTACTTATAGATTGGATGGTGAAGAAGTGTGAGTATCATGATCTACTGAAATTTCAGTGACATCATCAACGGAGATGGTGACGGCCGGTGGCCTTTCTACGACGGCGCCGCCGTTGCAAAGAATCTCCTTCTCCAAGTGTTGGCAATAGCTTTGGAAAACCTTAGGACTTACAGAAACTCCAAAATCTAACAGGAAAAGGAGCTCTATTTCAAGCTTATTCAGTTCAGCATTACTTACTCCTCCAACTCGAGCATAAAATGCATTGTTGTAATGCCTGCAGTATAAGTAAAAGTATCAAAGTTATATACTCCTTCCATTTACCCAATTTATTCCTATTTATATGGATACGAGTTTAAAATAATAAAAATAAATAATTAAAATAAAAATATTATGAATAATTGTGGGGTTCAATAAAAATAAAATGATTATTTGTAATTATAATCATAATAAAATAATATTTTTTTAATAGAAAAATGAAAATAAATTTGGAGGGAACGACAAAAAAAATATATTTTAAAATATGAAATTCAAGCTCCATTTAATTGGAATGCAATTAGATTCAAACACAACTTTTTGTTAACGTTGACAATTTGTTTAATCGATGAAACTTAATTATTGGAACCGAAATGAAAAATATATAGAAGTTATGTGTCATGAAATATAATATTATGTAATACTCGAATAAAAAAATAATTCTGGATAAAAAAATGACAACTTTTTTTCTTAAAGCAATGTGACTCTCATACTCTATTTTTTAAAATTATTGTAATGCACTCTCATACTCAATTTTTTTAAAATTATTGTAATGCTCAAATATAATAATTATAAAAGTAGAGAAATATATATATATATATAACATGTAATTTAAACTTATATACTTAAATAAAATCATAGTAGAATTTAGTACATACAAATAATTTTTGTAAATACAAAATTTATTTTTATAATTAAATAATAATTCGATTTAATATCAATACTAATTAATAAACTCATTTAGCCTCAACTAAATTTGAAAAAGCTCGTGAATATTTAGTAAATAAAATTATACTCGATTCCATAATAAATAAAACAATCTCAAATGCTCTAATATTACAAGACTCCACCCAATTAAACTCACATCTAAAAGTAAAATAAAAATAAAAATTCATATATCATCAACATTTATATTAACCAATTTTCATTCTTTTGAGAGCCTATGATTTTAGTCGAGCATCCAGATTTTACGGATGACCTACTCAACAAGTGTTTTGATTGTCAATAAAGCTTCTTGCTTTTGAAAAAAAAAAGTTTACGCATAACATATTAATATTTCTTTAAAATCATATAAGATTAAGGTTAAATTATTAATAAATTTATACTAGTATCAAAACATATAACTAAAAAAATAGTATAAATTTTTAAAAATATATTTAAATTACATGATACACTTGATGCATATAAGATTAAGATTAAATTACAATTATAGTATTCCATCCGTTCTAAATTAATTTTCACATTTTATATTTTAAATTTTTTAAAATCAATTTGCATGCTACTTAAAAAAAAATATTAATCTAAGTGCGCACACTAATATATGTATAAAAAAAAGCTTACGAATCATCAAGAATTTTGGAAGCAACCATGACGCTTGTAACGAGCAAGCGATGGACATTGAGTGACACGACCAAGGAATCGGGATACCTATGCACCAACCGGTCTATATACACGAACGCCACCACGAAACACGACGGACTGCAGCTCGTGTATTTGTACATCCTCTCCACGTACTTCTCCAGGCTAATCGCCGGCGCTCGAACGCCGTGAAACATGCTCAGACTCTTCCCGCCGCCGCCGCTCAGCCGCTCATTCCGCGCCACCAGCTTTTCCAGCACGTAGGAAAGGATGGTCAGGACTCGCGGCGTCGCCGACGGATCAGAGTGGCTCGCCTCCCTCAGCCGTGGCTGGAGGAGCTGCGGTTCGCCGCCGGTTAACATTGTGTGGCGGCGGTGGCATTTTCTGGCTTAAGAGATGAATGATATGAGAGGAGGGCTGGGATTTGTCTATCTTATCTGCGATGGGAGAATGAGAGCTTGACACGTGGCATCCTAATATATAGGTGTATTAGTTGGAAGTTGGCATATTTTTTAATAATAATTCTTTTAGATACGTATGGCTATGGGGAGAGTATATTTTAATAATAATGAAGATATAAATTTATTTAAACTTAATCAAGTGAAAATAATATATTATACATCTTATAAGTTAAAGTAATAAATATATTTTAATTATAACTATAGTGGAAATCCTGAATAATTCTATGTTTTTTGAAAAAGTGGACTTTATTTTTAAAAATTCAATTGGAATGATTCGGAGTCAAATCAAACTTTAAATTTCTTATAAAGGTAATTTGAAATCTAATCTTCATTGACTCAACTAGCTTTCATAATTTTATAGATAGAGTTGAATTTACTAAATTCCTTAATTCTACCAATCAATTTGAATTTGCTAAATTTATTAATTCTACCCTATTTTTATGGGTAAAGTTTCGTATCATTATGAAATTATTATGAAATCGATTTTAAAGTATTAATTATTTAATGAGGAGTATAAAAAGTTTCATCAAAAGTATAAAAAATTTGGATCAATGATATTATATTATAATTATTATAGATTTTATTGATCTCATTTTTTAATACTCTTGATGAATATTTTGATACAATTAACCAAACATTTGGTATTTTACAATAATTTCATGATAAGCTTATCATTTTTATACTGTTCCTGATAATTTTATTGTGTATTGAGTTTAAATAATAAATTGTTCTATAATTTTTTGACAAAATAGATTTAGTTCTAAAATAATTTTTTGTTATATTTAATCTCATTTTCTTTTTGACAAGATCCAATGTTGAACGTTGCGAATCCGCGGTAAAAGGCGAAAATTAGATATGTTGTTACCTTTTTTTTTTTTACAAAAGGAAATGATCTTTTATAGATATAAAAACATAAAAGTATAAGGATCAATTTCCACCCCTTTACCAAACAGAAGAGACATAAACTACTCCAAATCAATCTAGAGGAAATGGAGAATACACAAAAGACAGATGCTACACTTTTAAAGCTCAATGGCAAATAACACACCCCGCACTAAGGTGATTTTCACCATCTAAATGAATTAGCATCCATCTCGATTCAATCTGCTGAATTCAACAAAAGTACTACAGGATCCTAGATAATCTAGCACACTTCCAGATTTGAATCCTCAACACAACATCAAAGTAGAAACACCAGAATCCATTGCAGGTGAACACCACATAGAGTGTAGACAGTCTCACAACTAACAAAGTAGAGGAGAAGAAATTAAAATCTAAAAAAGAGACACTACAGAAATCCAAAAAATAAACAACAAAAATAAAAGAAAAAACAACAGAAATAAATTAAAAACAAGATCTAACGGGTCATCCTACCAATCGACACCGTAACCACGGTACCGTTGGAAAGGATGGACCCGTTAATCTATAGAAACAACAAGTGGAGGCAGAAAATAATGGATAGAGAGGAAGAACCCTTTAACCACGGTATCCTGAACTCGCGATTCAGGTAAAAAAAATAAGTAAATACTCCCTCCGTCCCGTAGGAATTTGAACCCTACGGGACGACACATTTTTTAAGGAAAATGTGTTTTATATATAAAGTTGTGGCATATGGGTAAATATGTGTATAGGTTTGTGAGTGTGCATGTAAATCAATATTTCCTTTTTTAGTAGTGTGCAAATTTGTGTAACGTTCGAATAAGGAAAATATGTAATTCCTGTAGGACGGGGGGAGTAATAGATATGTTCATAAATTTTGGTGAAGAATGTAGGCGGTTAGATCGGAAGAGTCTCTTCGGCGCCGCTTTGATGTGGAGGTGAGAGGTGGGCGGTAGTTACAGGCACGGAGGTGGTGGGCAGCGGTGAGAAATTAGGTTTTTGTTTTTAGATAGAGGAATTCACGCGTCGAAAGTCATCAATTTTTATATCTAAATTTCGGGACTAAAATTTTGGGTATAATATTGAAATACCCGAACCCGAATTCAATATAGTTCGGTTACGCAAAATTCGGGTCTCGAAATTTTAGGTACCCACATTCGAGAACTCGACTTTTTTGTATTACTTAACAATTATAACAATCAACATAACATCGATACCAAAAATCAATTTTCTTTTTGCCACAAATAAAAAATTTCAGTTAATAATTGTCTTAAAAGAAAAATCACAACATATAATATAAAATTATAAGTGCAATTTATCTAATTAATTCAAACACTAATGGCTAATATAATAATCTCAATTATCTAAAATCTTATACTTCATACAACTGAATTCAAGTCTTCAACAATTATGGGATCGTGAGAGAATGAGTTCACGTAAAATCTTTACTCTTATAACTAAAATTTTAAAAAAAAATTAATTCTTAAAAAAATTATCTCGGATATCCGATGGGGAGAATCGAGTTATATTTTAATACCCAATCCCGAACCCAATTTTTAAATTTCGGGTTTGAATTTACCCGAAACCCGGATTGTTAGTAAATTACCCGAACCGATTGGGTAAATTTTTTTTGGGTTTGGTTTGGGTACTCAAAACCCGAAACTCATAGCCCACCCTTAGTGAACTCTAATTCAATAGGATCCAGTTTCAAGTTTTGAACCAGAATATCTCTCACACACACTCTAGCATGATCACAGTGCTACTTTCTCTCGCACTCTTTCGCGCATATGATCACATCGTACTCTCATGTGACTCCCCCTCTCTCGTGAATAACAATAGCAAAAAAACTTGCACGAATCACGAGAATAATATTGCTACTCCAGATCGCAAATCCGAGCATGATCTCTAATTGAAGTTGTGCACATATGTGCGTCTAGTCTGAGAGAGAGAGAAATTATTGAGTAATATAAAGGAGAAAAGCATCATGAGTGATTTCAAAATAAACGATCAATCCAACACAATCTTGGATATTTTGCCAATAAATTTTGACGATAATCTTAATATAGCTACAGGTAACATATTTGTTGAAGTAGATGAAGTTTTATTTAATGTGAGAAAACGATTACATGCAAAAAGTATAAATACACGACTTTGCTAGTTTTTGTGCATAAATGTGATAGTAACAATGCATGACAGTAATAGAACTTAGTCTCTGTTGCATGATAGTGATAGTCGAAGTACATGACAATGTTAATTTTTGTACATGATAGACATAATGCATGAAAGTGATAGTTATAATTCATGACGACAGTGATAGTTTGTGCATAAAAGTGATAGCCAGTGTGTATGGCAGTGATACATATTAGTGTCAAGCTATCCAAAAGCTAAGAAGAAAATGGTCTACTGTAGATTTAACTACTTTGAATGCAGTGGTTTCTATATATGGTCGATGACAAATGGCGAAATAGGCAAACGGGATCCTGAACTTCATGAAGGAAAATGATATCACACGTAGTTTAACAACGTACATTAATGGTTCGAAGTACATGTATAGTCGGTATGAAAATTTTGAAAGAGCTAAAGAAATACTGAGAGATATGTTTTCAAAATGAATTAAGCCTAATGTCTTATCATGCAATACTGTAATCTATAGTTATTGATGGCGAAAAACAAAATCGGTGGCGAAAATGAAAAAAATCAGTAAAAATTAACGAAAATCGATAAAAATCGTTGAAGAAAATGAGGACATCAACAACTTGAATTGGATAGGTTGTACATATTACACATAACTTGTTTTTTATTTGAGTTACACATATATAACCCGGGTGTATACAAGTTCTTTTATTTTACATAAACCTACTCACTCATAGGTCTCGAGTGAACTCGCGTTCACATGAATTCATATCACTGTTATGTATAATCACTATTACTGTCATTCATATATAATATCATTGTTAGAAAAATGTTCTTGAGTTATTACCAATGATAATATACATACATAGCATTGATTGTGAACATATACATCAGTGATAGTACATACATATAATAGTGATAATTGAAAAATTCGAGTTCATATAAGTTTTTCTCCTTGTATTCATGATATTATAAAATTACAATAAGCAGGTCTCTTGTGAACTCAAGTTCAAATGAACTCGTATCACTGCTATATATAATCAGTATCACTATTATTCATATGTACTATAATTGTTATAAGAATATAATTAATTTTTTAATAATAATAATAAGGGAAAATACACATTTTTGTCCTATAAGTTTCATTGACTTTGATTTTCGTCCTCCTAAGTTCTGAATTTTTGTTTTCGTCCTTTAACTTACCAAAAATTATGGTTTTCGTCTTCTTAAGTTTTGAATTTTTGTTTTCATCCTTTAACTTACCAAAAATTATGGTTTTCGTCCTCCAACCGCCTACAACCAGTCATACAACCGGTAATACACATGTGGATCACTTTTTTCTTTCTTTTTTAAAACAAAACACTAACGTGGAGGTATTTGGAGGGAATTAGGTCTTGACAAAATACATTTTTAACCGTAAATTTCCTCCCAAATACCGTCCAATACTTACATCCACAGAATTTTCTGTCCGGATTCATTTTTAAATATGATGTACAAACCGTGCAACGAAACCACAATATATAGCACTTAATATTTACCTCGAAACTCGTTGATTCATACAAATTTCTTGAAGACAACCCTCTTCCTTTTCGTACAGTGAGTAATCGCTCAAAAGAATTTAGACTTTTAGATGTTTTGATTTGGGGATCTTTGTTCTTTTTTTCCCTAATTCTCTGAAGCCCCCATGCCTAAATTTGATCGACTAGGGTTTTGATTTGAGAGAGAATTTACGGTTAATCCTGTATTTTATCCATTAAGACCTAATTCCCTCTAAGTACCCCAACGTCAGTATTTCGCTTAAAAAATAAAAAAAATTGTTCTACGTGTGTATTACCGGTTGTGTGACTGGTTATAGGCGGTTGGAGGACGAAAATCATAATTTTTGGTAAGTTAAAGGACAAAAACAAAAATTTAAAATTTAAGATGACGAAAACCGTAATTTTTGATAAGTTAAAGGACGAAAACAAAAAGTCAAAACTTAAGAGGATGAAAACCAAAGTCAACGAAATTTATAGGACAAAAATATATATTTTCCCTAATAATAATAATGTACAAGAGTAGGTATTGTTTGAAAATAATTATGACAAAGTGATTTATATGGTTTATATAACTCTTTTACCTAGTAACAAATATGTATAACAATAAATGACGGTCACATTCATACAAATTTTTGTCCAAGTGCAAATACATAAGGTTGGAAAATAAGATGAGTAGATGATGATATAGAGGTGAGCAGACTGTGATCTCACGAAACGGTCTTCCGCGTATAACAAACCCCCCGAAATATCGAGCGAGTCCATTGCTTTGGTTGTTCAGCCCAAGGATTCTTGTTTATCCCAAGGGTTTTCCACCTGTTTAATTATCCGACGAGTAATGCTTCGCCACGTGGGCGTCTCTCGAACACTATATAAAGCTCCGGCACTCACGTTCTTTTGATTAATTGATTCTTAGCTACTTAATTCGAATTCACTGATAACAATTCCAAGCACAGTGGAAAATCGTTGTTGGTTGGATTGAATTTCGAGATTTTCATGTTGGTAATTGATGGAAGGTAGCTTGTTTTCGGCTCTTAATTCGTTGTTATTCGGTGCAATTTTCTTCGTAATCGATCGATCGAGGGAGAGATGATGGCGTCGCCGGTGTGCGAGTGTTGCAGGGCGGCGGGGGCGGTGGTGTACTGCAAATTCGACGTGGCGCCGCTTTGCTTGACGTGCGACGAGATCGTCCATGCCGCCAACGCGATATCTTTTCGCCACTTCCGTTCTCTCATCTGCGACGGGTGCGCCGCCCAGGCGGCGGTGGTGCGCTGCCTTGATGAGGAGCTCTGCTTCTGCGAGGGATGCGACGACGGCTGCTACTTGGCTGGCCACCGCTGCCTCAATTTGAGCTTCTACAGTGGTTGCCCCTCCCACGCCGAGTTTTCTAAGCTATGGCCGTTTCTTCTAGAAGGTACTAATTCTCGTCACACGGCCTCAGCGGGTTCGTCTTCAGGACAGGTGGTGGCGAGTGAGATTCCGCCGTGTCTGAAATTCGAGCAATGGTGTGTTCCGTCTCCACCGCCAGTGCCACCGCAGCCGAAATTCGTGCTGGGACCATCGCTTAAAGAGCTCATGAGATTCTTCCCTCGGGAATCCACCCTGCAAAAGGTGAGGTTATATATGTGCCAAAGTGTTTGATAATATGCGTCAATGACATTGATTTCATTTCCACAGCAGGGCTGCTGCGAAAATGCAGGGGATAATAATATTGGGGTCGTAGAAAGTGACAACTTATGTAGCACTGCGGACATTGATGTGATCCCAGTAAACTTCACAAGTGGCACTGAAATGTTTGATAATGTGCAAAATCAGTCGAGATATCACGGCAACGACGGAGGAGCAATCGCTGGAATCTTCAATTCATCAGTGACAGATTCGAACATAACTCACATTGACACTGCATTAGAGGTACTTTCCCCACCACCTATATACCCCTCTTCATTTCACTTCCATTACACAGTTTTGATACCTATGTTTAGGTTGGGTCATCACTCGTTCAACAAGATTGCGTAGGTTTGCAAGCAGGGGCAACTAATTTGTTGCAGGCCAACACTAATCTTGGCCTTGGGTTTGCAAATGGACAAGTCCCTACAAGCATGCCTTTGGCAATGAGTAACATCAATGGTGGTCAAAGTGAGTTCCAAGATTGCGGTTTGCTTCTGTCGAACGAAACACGGTGGGATTCCAATTTCGAAGCTACAACTTGTCCACTGGCAAGACATAAAGCAAAGATGAGGTACAATGAAAAGAAGAAGACAAGAACGTATGTCATTACTCTTTGTTCATATATATAATTTTGTTGTATATATATTGAGTCTCACTTCCCAGTTGTGTATATTCCACTATCTGAATGAATAATGCAGATAGTGGAATATATGATGTGGTGGTAAAAGTGGAATAGAGGAGTCGAACTAATTTGGAACCAGGTTATGGATTTTGTGAATGTAGGTTCGGTAAGCAAATACGATATGCATCACGAAAAGCGAGAGCAGATACAAGACAGCGCGTTAAAGGTAGATTTGTTAAGTCAGGTGACCAATTTGAGTCGGACCCTGGAGGAGCAAGGGGCTCCTAGGCCTAATAAACGCCTTTACTTGTCCATCTTTAACACATGCACGCCCAATAAATCTTGTATGTGGTTACCATGACAGTGACTAATCAAATAGTTCATCCATCAGACGGTCGGATGGATTGGATCGGCCATGCCGCCGCCGCTCAAGAGCACTGCTTTCAACTTTGAAAGGACCAAGGTTATTGTCATACAAAATTTTGTCTAAAGTTTCGTGTTCTAGTAAGTGATCTATTCAAATTTTGCTTTAAGGAAATTGCACTTTTAAAAGTACACTTTTGTGGTATTTTGTGTGATTTTTTAAAAATGCACTCGAGGGACATGGTGCATTTGGTGCACAAGACACTTACTCTTTTTTATATTTGTGTTCTTGCAGGACATGGGGTTGGGAGATGAATTTGTGTGAGACCTTTTACAGGAAATCTTGAAGGCTGCATGTTTGATTTATTTAAATTATTTCTTCATGCGTTTGAGACTGAGAAAACATGCGGAAGTTATTGGTCCTTTTTTAAACGCAGAAAAAATATAAAAAGACATGCAAAAAATGTACGTCCACTTTCCTTTTTTGACAGCCAAAAAAGTATTACTGAGCCGAGCAGATGGTATTACTGTTGACGCCGGACGAGTAGCGGAGAAATGAGGAGAAGAGCCAACCACCCTCTTATTGATAAAATTGCTAAGGACTGATTGATTATCACTGGAGGTGGAAAGAATGAACCCCAATTCTTTTAACCAAGAAAGTGCCATCTCCTTCCACCCAGGACTTGTGATTTAGTATAAAATTCATACAACAAAAAAAGTTTGCCTTAATCATAATGCCAGGAAAAAAAAAAAACTGCTGCTGGAGAGTTAATTAGAGGATAAAAAACAATTTAATTTTAAAACAATATTAAACAAATTTTCATTATCTTCGTAAAAAATGGGGATTCTCCCACACTCTCTCTCATAGTCCAAGTCGATCTACCCTCTCTTTTAAACCTTTTGTTCCATCTCCCAAATCATCTTACCAAAAGACACCTACACAATGTGTAGGTGATACTCTTCTTCAAGACCCCTCTAACCGGGTTCGAGCTATCATCTTCGGGCCAGCACCAAGACCAGGCTATCATTATGTCGTGGCGACTTTTCAACCAATGACTGGATGGCGGATTTGGATCCCCACCTGTACAGTACCATCCTGTGCAGGAGGGAACCCTTAGATCACACATATATACCGCACGGGTGTGTGTAATTCAAGGGTCCTCCTTCTGCCACACATATATATGCACACATCTTCACGGGTCCTCTTGTATGATTAAGGGTCCTCCTCCCACACAAGATGATCCTGTATGGATCCCCACCTATACAGTACCATCTTGTGCAGGAGGAACCCTAAGATCACACGTATATATACACACATGCGCACGGGTGTGTGTGATCAAGGCAAGTAGCATTGTCACCAGACATTGGCCTAACAATAAACAAGCCATCATTTGGTATGATAATTGCTACTTAAATTATTTGGACGATTTCTTTAGCAAAATCTTGCATCGGAACAAATTTTATTAGTTAGCGAGTTTAGTAGGCCAATAAAATCTTATAATTCTTACAATTTCAACATTAACGTTAGAAATCATATCCGACCTCTCCCTGCGATACATTTTCTCCTTCCAACCCAAATCAAGGAAAGGTATGCGAATTTCAGATTTATCCCTCGGCGGCGGCGGCGGCAACAAGTTTCAAACGACGGCTTAATTGAGTGCAGCGGCGGCTCTTGTATGTTGGATTCGAGTTGATTCTTCAGTGGTGGAACAAGTTTGATTTATGGCGGATTGTTGTGGTGGGTTGGCGTTGCCCAAATTCCGGCATCTGGTAGGCGGAGGCCATGGTTGGATGAACAGAGATCAGCTTCAATGGTGGTGCAGCTACGATTTCTGCTCCGGCGAGAAACAAGGGACTGCAGCTCTGTACGTGGCTTAGTACGGCAGTGGTTGTGCGTATGTTTCAATCTCTCTCTCGGATTGAGATCCCCTCCTTTACGGGATGATTTTGTGCAGGAGGAGAACCGTTGTATTACACACATTTGGTGTGTGTGGCCTAATGGTTCCCCTGCATAGGACTTCTCTGTACGGAGGAGATCTCTCTCGGATTGAGATCCTCTACTTTACATGAAAATTTTGTGCAGGAGGAGAACCATTGGTGTGCGGATGTATATGATCTATCTAACGTTCCCCAGCACAGGACTCTCTCTCTATCTCTCTCTCATTTTAGAATGGTAGGTTCCATTGTTATGATTTGTAACAGGGTGCTGGCAATTTTTTTTGAAATTGAATTGTAATATTTTGTTTTGATCTAGGATTTGTATCATTTGTATTCAATCAAAGTTTTAATAATATTTGTGATTTTGATTGAAGAAGAAAAGGTTAGAGTTGTTGTACCGAGTGTTGCTGGAAAAGATCTTATAAAATCAAAATATTTGTTTATGTTTGGAGTTGTTGTTGATTATTGCAGTTTTATGTAGTACCTTTTTTTATTGTGTTATTATTCTGGTTTACCAAACACTATAAACATTTTTATATCTTGTCTACCAAAAATCAGAAATCTTTTTTTTTTTCTGGACGAAATACAAAAACGGTTTTCAAGAACAAATCTTGTGATGTTTTTCTGTCATATCTACCGAAAGAGCCTAAGTAGAAGAAATGTTAGTCACAACTACAAAGGTTCAACCAGAAAACTAAAGATTTGATGAAAAAACCAAGTACTCATGAGACGAGTAAAACATATGCAAAAGGGAGAAGTCAATATTAATGAAGGCGAAGAGATGATATGATGGAGATCCAAAAAGATACATCATCAGAGTCAGTCAAGAATAATATCATAATCTTTACCGTAAGGTAGTGATTGGTAGGATATAATGAAATTGGAGATATTATAATATGGTGGTGTTATTTGTACTGATTTCAATAATATTATTGTTTGATAGAGTAGACAAAAAACCAATAAAAAAGTAAGTATAATTTTTAGGGTTAATTCTAGGGCTGGATCAAATACCGAAAATACCGGTATACCGGGCTTACCATACCAAAAAGTATCGAATTTATCGAAATTTTCGGTATACCGAAATTTTCGGTATGGTATGGTATTTCGGTATGGTAAGATACCGTACCGAAAATTTCGGTACGGTATCGGTATAGGATTTTAAAATTTTCGGTATACCGGTATATACCGAAATATTTTCGGTATAAACCGGTATACCGAAAATATTTCGGTATACCGCATATTTTCGGTATAATAATATACCGGTATATTATTTAATAAATAATTTATTAAAAATATTATTTTAACATTAAATTTGAACCCTACTTCAATTATTGATGTACTATATCTGAAAATATGAAACCCTAGTTTCATTTATTCCCCAAGTCACAACTCACAACAACTAATCACACGGCCACAACTCTTCGTCTTACTCGCTCCGGCGTTGCTCCGGCGCCCTCGCGCTGCACCGAGCCTCCACACCCCCATCGCTCCTCCGGCGCCCCCTCGCTGTTCCGAGCCTCCGACGCTCCCCGACGCGGCTCCAGGGCTCCCCGACCGACGCGGCTACAGGGCTCTTCGACGCTGCGACGCACCCTCACAGTACTCCGACGCCACGACCCTCACACATGCTGCTCTCCAACGCCACTACCAAGGTACGTTGCTCATATTCCTCTTTATTTTTCAGTTGTTTAGTTTCAGATTCCACTTTATTTTTCAGTGTGGTAAAATTCGATGAGTAATACATTACCTTTTTAATTAGCTTCTGCAATTATCTATAATTTTTTTTCCTGTTTGGGGGAGGGGGGTATGAGTATCTCCGACTCCGAGTCCAGCCCTAGGATTTTGCTGCTTCCATTTGTTTGGGAATCGTCTGATCTGTTATATTTTTTAATCGAATTGACGTTGGCAAGCTTGCCTGCACCGGATATATGGTCCTGGTGCTTGTTTAGGAAGAAGGATCTGAAATTTCCCCATGAGAGAGAATAATGGGTTGAGGAGTAAAACTAATAGATGGGTTGGTTGTTGTTTGAATTTCTTGTCTGAGATAGTGACCTTGAAACTATGCTCCAGTTTGATTTCATTGCTTGCTTTAGTTCAATCAAATGTTGGATGAGAAATGATTTCAAGCTTAGTTTTATTAATATGAACATAGAGTAAAGCCTAAATAATGAAGCACAGGTCATTCCAGCTTGGTTTGTTTTCAAGTCTGGTGTTGGGAATTATACTTCTCAAGTTTTAACTTCTCAATGTATGGTTTGAGTTAAATAAACTTGCTGATCAATGTATGGTTTGAGTTAAATAAACTTGCTGATTTGAGTTAAATAAACTTTCTGATGTAAGTCTTCCTAACAGATTTATGGGTATTCAACTTTTTTTTTACACATTTTTATTATATTTATCAAACTCTTTATTTATAATATTTTTAATTATAATTTCTTTTGCAGGTTTTAGGAATGCTGGAGATTTGGATTTGGAATGGATTATTTAATGTGTTTGATTATGGATTGTAATACTTTAATAGTTTGTGGCATGATTGTGTTTTTAAATTTGTTGTGTTGGACTTTTGGAATTTGGAACAAGAGTTGCTTTAATATTTTCTATTTTTTGTTATTTAGATTTTGGATGTAATTTTTTATGAAATTTCGGTATGGATCGATATGGTCGGTATACCGATACAACCGGTATGTCGATATGAATCGGTATTTCGGTATGGATCGGTATATACCGAAATATCGGTACGGTATGATATACCAAATTTTTGGTATGGTATGCGGTATGTTTTTTTGATATACCGAAATTTCGGTACGGTACTCGGTATCGGTATGAAAAAAAGCATACCCAAATTTTCGGTACGGTACGGTATGTCCGGTACGGTACGATATGCCAGCCCTAGTTAATTCTATATAAATACACCAAATTTTACTCAACCTTCAATTTAATCTTGAGCTTCACGATTATTGTAAAAAATCTCAACTTTTTAAAAAGTTTCAATTCGATACACATAAGGTAGTGATTGGCATGAAATTGGAGATATTATAATATGGTGGTGTTATTTGTACTGATTTCAATAATATTATTGTTTGGTAGAGTGGACAAAAAATTGATATTATTTAATTGCCTTTGCTTGGTAGGTAATAAAAAAATAAATATAATTTTTAGGGTTAATTCTATATAAATACAACACATTTTACTCAACTTTCAATTTAATCTTGAGTTTCGTGATTATTATAAAAAATCTCAACTTTTTAAAAAGTTTCAATTCGATACACATAAGGTAGTGATTGGTAAGATATAACGAAATTGGAGATATTATAATATGGTGGTGTTATTTGTACTGATTTCAATAATATTATTGTTTGGTAGAGTAGACAAAAAATTGATATTATTTAATTGTCTTTGCTTGGTAGGTAATAAAAAAATAAGTATAATTTTTAGGGTTAATTCTATATAAATACACTATATTTTACTCAACTTTCAATTTAATTTTGAGTTTCGCGATTATTGTAAAAATCTCAACTTTTTAAAAAGTTTCAATTCGATACACATAAGGTAGTGATTGGTAGGATATAATGAAATTAGAGATATTATAATATGGTGGTGTTATTTGTACTGATTTCAATAATATTATTGTTTGGTAGAGTAGACAAAAAACTGATGTTATTTAATTGTCTTTGCTTGGTAGGTAATAAAAAAATAAGTATAATTTTTAGGGTTAATTCTATATAAATACACCACATTTTACTCAACTTTCAATTTAATCTTGAGCTTCGCGATTATTGTAAAAAATCTCAACTTTTTAAAAAGTTTCAATTCGATACACTTTTTTTTTTCGGGCCAGCAACTGATGACGTGTCTCACCGGAGCGCGTGAAATGTTGCCACGCTGGTGTACATGTGTGAAATACTTTTTTGGTTAATTCTATATAAATACACCACCTTTTACTCAACTTTCAATTTAGAGAAATTGGTTCTCGGGTACATGCTTTTTTCAATTTTTGTTGCGGAGTCACAACTGTAATTTTTTTTACTAGTGGCCCAATATCCTAGTTTCTTAGGTTAACACACACATATGTGCCCTATCTTTCTACTCTACACCATGACCCGACATAATATTTATTCTGTATCAAGAAAGTCAAAAAAATCAGATATACAACCTCATTAATATACCACCTATGTGCCCTATATTCTATAGACTAAATAAAGTCTGTACCTACGCCCCTCCCCCTCACCATTATTTACAAAGGTTTTATAATATTCAATTTTTATATTTATTATTATTTTTGCTTTTAGTTAAAAAGAAAACACGAAAATTTCACCAGTTCAAAAAATAAAATAAAAGTTCAAAATATGTTACTTTCGTTCAATTCTATTTTCTGTGTAAGTTCGATTATAAATTTATTACAACAATACTTCTTTCTCTCTCCTCTCTCATTACTCCCTCTCTCACCCTTGTCAATCAAAATTGTCATCAATCAATTCAACCATCATAATTATTTTTTTTACTTATTTTTATATGTATTTTTTTAACAATTTATTTGTATTTAATTTTCTCTTATTTTTTTAAAATTCCTGAATATTTAACATTTTAATTCAAATTAACGGATCATTCATAAGTTCAAAAACAAAATACGTAAAATTTCAATTTTTATTAATATAGTTCAAATCTATTAATTGTTAAAGTTCAATATAAGACATGTTCCAAATATTCTTATAGTCATCAATATAAAAAATTCTTAAGTAAAAAAAAATGATCTCAGTTGTAAAAAAAAATATATGAAATTCATAAGTCAAAAAGCTTGAGGCTTGTAGTTTGCTTGATCCACACACCAATAAAAACTTTAAGTTGTATTCATTCCATAAATAAAAGCTGCAAGTTGTAAAAAAAAAAAACTGCAAAGTTGTAAAAAAAAGAAAACAGACAAATTTGATAATTTTCATAGGATGTGGCTACTTTTCCTCCCCACATTTCTTTCAACCACTATTCACTTCCAAAGCTCCAACCTTTCTTCCCCGAAATCACAGCAATCTAAATCGGAAATCAATTGCTCAACCTCCATGCACAGCCATCCTTGCCATCGGAAATTGCACAATTTAGCTGGGAATCTCAAAAGTCACCACTGCCCTGTTACCATTGTCGCCGGAATCCGCCATAAAACGTTGAAGAAGCAACAGCCACTGCACCACCCACACGCTGAAATCAGTTCCCATGGCCGCAGCAAACACCACCGCGACACAACCTCCGTCGCACCGGAGAAGATGGAACCACACACAACACCCACCATCCGAGCCCAGCCGTCCTCTGTTCTCGAAGAAGTTGCTGTCGCCGTCACCTTCTTCTTCTCCAGTGAGCTACGGGTCTTGAGCTTCTCTACCATAATTTCCGGCGAGAAAATGCTGCGAGAACAGGGTTGTTCGACAGTTTTAACGGCGAGGAATTTGTTGATATGGAGGCTATCAGCAGCTGTCAACAGAGGTAACAGAAGGCGACGGCTGTAGCGCGCTGGCGTGGCGTCTGTTGGAAGGTCCCCTGTTCCAGATTCTCGCCGGAAAATCCGACACAACTTCTTCCCTACCTGAAACACACCAACAACCTGTTGCGCACCATTTCGCCTGAACCTGCTCTCGCCGACGCACCGCCGCCCAAGATTCAGTCCTTCGCCGGAGTTGCCATGGCAGAAACCTGCTGACACTTGCGACCGTCTTCCACCACAGCTTCTCACCTCGCCTGAAAATCCACCATAGCTACTCAACTGATTTCGTCGCACAACTCAGATCGAAGCCGCCATAGACATGGAAACAGCCACCATGTCACCCTCCTCTTCCCTCTACCACCGCCACCCGCCGCCGGAGAAGAAGACTGCAGCCACCACCGGAGAAGAAAGGGACATGAGGAAGAGAGAGATTGAGGGTCACTCCGGTAGAGAGAGAAAGGGACATGAGGTTGAAAGAGAATGAGGGTCAGGATGTGAAGTGAGAAAAATGGGATATTTATTTTGACAGAGAGGAGAGATGGTAACCTACCCTATACCACCCCACCACCCCAACTTTTTCAGACTAGGGATAAATTTGGAATAAAAACACTACTGTTTTGGGTTCACAATAATTATTTTTTTCTTGGTGACTTGGCTCTAAAGAGTGTATACATATTGTACTTGACAACAAATCTCCCTTCAATTTAATCCTGAGTTCACGATTATTATAAAAAATCCCAACCTTTTAAAGAGTTTCAACTTGATACACTTTTTTTTTTCGGCCAGCAACTGATGACATGTCTTGTCGGAGTGCGTGAAATGTTGTTACGCTGGCGTACACGTGCGAAATTATTTTTTTTCCACATTATATATTATATATATAAAAAATAACAAAATTTTATATTAAATTTTTTTTTGAATAAGAAATACTATGGAAAAAAATATTTTCCACCATATTTAAGAGGGAAAAAACTATGTTAATGGTACCGAATATTACCACTTAATTCTATATAAATACACCACCTTTTATGGTTTTGATATTCGGTACCATTAACACAGTTTTTTCAAGTCCCTCTTGAATATGGTGAAAAATATTTTTTTCCATAGTATTTCTCATTCAAAAAATATTTTTCAATATAAAAATTTGTTATTTTTTATATATATAATATATGATGTGGAAAAAAAATATATAAAAAAGTAATTTCACTCGTGTAAGCATTTACGCCAGCGTGACAACATTTCACGCGCTTCGGCGAGACACGTCATCAGTTGCTGGCCGGAAAAAAATATGTATCTAATTGAAACTCTTTAAAAGGTTGGGATATTTTATAATAATCGTGAACTAATGATTAAATTGAAAGTTGAGTAAACGGTGGTGTATTTATATAGAATTAACAAAAAAAGTATTTCACACGTGTACGCCAGCGTGACAACATTTCACACGCTCCAGCGGGACACATCATCAGTTGCTGGCAGGAAAAAAAAAAGGTATATAGAATTGAAACTTTTTAAAAGGTTGAGATTTTTTACAATGATCGTGAAGGTCGGGATTAAATTGAAAGTTGAGTAAAAAGTAGTGTATTTATATAGAATTATCCCTAATTTTTATAATGTTATTTGGTACACCATATAAATTTATTGTGAAGAAAATTTGAAGAAGTGAATAGGGAAATGAGCAAATAAAAAAATGAGTGAATAAGATTTGAAGCCTACGGTAGAAGCCGTAATAATATTGTAAGGATGTGTTCGGTAGGTGGGAATAAGGTGAGATAAGAGAGTTTTTACACTTTAAATCAGTTATTTAGTAGATAAAAGAACTCTCCGATCCGTTACTGTTTACGGGTCGGAAGTTCTAATACACATTTTTATCTTCATTTCTACTGTTACAGTGTTACCAGCGTAGTAGGTATCTCATCATGGAAGTGGTATTAGAAATAAATTGTTAATAATAGTTGAGATAAGGAATTGAGAGAAATATTTTTACTCAAATATTAACACATATATTTCCTACCAAACACCAACAAAAAAATTAGATCATTAAAAATAAATATTAAATTACATCAACTACATCCTACCAAACAAAAATACAAAAATAATCTACTTTTAAGTATTTACTACAAAACACTAAGATTTAATACAAATCTCTCACTTAATAATTAAAATATCATCATTACGTACTAATTTTCTACAAACTACCAAACGGAGCCTAAGAGGTAAAGGAGCGAATAAAATTTGAAGGAGTGAACAGAAAAATGAGCATATTAGCCTCTAATGTTATACCGGGTCATTAGACAAAAAATTGGATCCTTACAAATTTTGTCAAGCCTACCAAGTAGTTTTATATTATTATGAAGACCCATAATATGGGCTTGTATAATATCTATTTCATTTACAGCCGTTGTAAAAAAAAAAATTCTAAATAGTGGATTAATTCTTTACCATAAAGTGAATCAAATCTTCTACAATCCGTCTCTCTTCCACAAAATACCTCTTATGGCGGAGTCAAGTTCTCCCCATGCTCCATGTCGCGGGCCTATTTTTTGCTAAATTTACTTCACTTTTCTATCTTCAAGTTGTTCGCATTTCTATATTCATCCTATTTTTGATACTACTCTCTTCGTTCGGTAGGAATTTACACTTTATGAGATGACATATTTTTTTAAAAATTATACTCCCTCCGTCCAAGATAAATGGTTCACGTTGTCTTAAATGGTCGTCCATAATAAATGGTCTACTTACCTAAAATGAAAAACTTACAATCATTATTTTTCATTTTTTTATACACATATACTCACTTTTACACATCACATCAAGTATTTTTTTAATAATTAAATATTTTTATATACTAATACACTCACTTTTACACATCAACATCAACTCTTCTTAATAACCGTGAATTGCAAAGGTAGTCCAATTTTTGTGGACGGAGGGAGTATATTTTATATATAAAGTAATGACATATGGATAAATATATGTATAAATTTGTGAGTATGCATGCAAATCAATATTTTTGTTTTTAGTAGTGTGTAAATTTGCATGGGACGTCCAAATAAAAAAAATGTGCATATTTTTGTGAAACAGATGAAATATTTTTTGCTACCCTGTATTGATGATATAATTGTTACTGGTAGCAATCAAATTCTTCTTCGTGTAAATAGGAAATTTGCTATCTAAGATCTGAGACATCTAAATTACTTCCTTGGTCATGATATTGGTCACTAAACAAAAGAGTTAATTGTTGATATCAACAGTTAACAAGAGTAAGTCAATTATGTAACTTAGGTGTATATTTCAATTTAAATGTATATCTAAAATATTATCTCTATTAATATTGAAAAGTTATATTTAGTTTTACTAAAATTATTAATTTAACATGGAGTTATTTTCCAATATAAACAGGGATAACTTTTTCTTAATAATATGTATCACTTTTTAAAAAATACAATTGAATTGCACGGTGCTTTTGATGCATACTGTTATAAATATAAATATAAATATAAATATTGTGGGCATTACTTAAAAATTAAGTAGCTTATTGGACCAAAAGTCTGATCATCTTTTAGGGTTAGATATATTTGTTGTATTATATATATTTCATTGTACTCCGTATTATTGAGACGTAGATATTAATAAAAATCTTTCTGATTTGGTGCGCCCTTAAACATAGTCATTTGCGATGAATTGAGTAACCAAATTCATATTCTTCTTCTTCTTCTTCTTCTTCTTCTTCTTCTTCTTAATTTCTTGATTTACAAACATACAAGACTAAATTATAAAAAACCTCGAGTATTAATCGTCGAGACTGCCTACAAATTGATTGTTAATAATATAAATCAACAATCGATTACGTTGATTGGTCAAAATTAAATAAATTAGTGTCAGATTAGAGATCAAAATGTAACTCGATTGCTAACTAACTGTCGACTTTAACAATCGCTAGCAATGAAAAAGTAAAATTATGATGTTTAGACATATTTAGTGACCGGTGACGGTCATTAATATTGAATTGAATTTGCGATCATCCACCTATCGATCGCTAATCGCTTATCTGAATATCTTAATATTAGCGACTGTCATATTGGTCTCTAATATTAAGATTAACTATTGACTTTTGAAGTCACGCTAATCTTAATATTAGCAATCGACATGACAATTGCTAATCTTCAAATATCAAATTCGAGTCATTATTTCCCAACGATCCATCTGATGTAAGAGTTGAAATCGGTTTCCAATATTATTATTAGAGACCGATATGATGGTCATCAATTTCGATTTTATTTTCGAAAGGTCAAACTTTATATCAGGCCCTTGTCTTCTTTCTTCCATTTTCTACGAAGGAAAAAGAGAGTTTTTACATTTCACGTTTAATCTATGATGAATGTCATTTTGAAGTGGTCGTTATGAAAAATTAAAGTTGATCTTTTGGATATATATATTTAGAATTCTCTAGAGTACAATTAAATTTTTCTTGGTCTTCTAAACTGATAGTTTCTAGACAACTCTTTTGTATTCTCCATTACATTAAATAGGTCTCTAGAATTCTCATTTGACTACTATAAATATGATTAGTTGTATGTACATTTGTGTGAACTAAGAAATATCAATTTTGAGTGATATTGTCTCAGAATTCTAATTCTCTCCATAATTCTTTATTTTGATGTAGTCATTTCTTTGAATACTCTTCCATCTTCGGGTTATTGATCTTATCTTGGCCAACAAAAGAAAAATCTATTTATGTTTTTATTTATTTTTCATAGTCGTAGCTAGGATTGGCAGTGGGGCGGAGAATCCAGAATAAAACGGGGATGGAGAAAGGGACGTGAATTTTTTTGGCCCTTAAGGTGGGGGCGGAGATTGTATTCCCCGCTCCGTTCTCCGCGGGGCCCTGCCCACTTTTTATGCATATAAATATATATATTATATAATGCATAAAATATAAGTAAATAATTAATAAAATAATTAATATTCTTTTTATTTTAAATTTGTATTTTGAATTTTATACATATTTTATATTTATATTTAGTATTATATACATAATTTAAATTTGTATTTTGTATTTTAAACATTCTTTAAATTTCTATTTTGAATTTTAACTATTTATTTTAAAAATATTAGTGCATTTTATAATTTTATATTTATATTTCTTAATAATAATTATTAAAAACTAATAAATTTTTAAAAAAATTAAAATATTAAATGGGGACCGAAAATTTCCCGCGGGGACGGGGATGGGGATTGGCCCCCGTCCCGTTGACAAACCTAGTCGTAGCTACCGAACTACTCTATATTAAAATGAAGTTCTCGTTGCTTCAACTTAACCATATATTTTTATACTTTTATCATTCAAATCTCTTAATTTATATAAATTTATTTTCTAGTAAAATATTAGATAACGAGTGGTGTTTGCATTACTTATTGGAAACTAAAATGAAGCAGCGATTCATTACTATAAAGTGTTATATGTGCATTTGGACATATAAATTTAAATATTTAAAAAAATGGTGAAAATATTTATATAAATATATAAAAACAAAAAATTAATTAAATGAATTAAAAATTCAATTCAATTAAGATTATATATAATTAAAATATATGAGATAAAAAAAAATATTCAAGTGAAACATATCTACTCTGGTGGTCAACGGTTTGATCCCTCTTAGATATACACAATTAAATAATTTATACGTGATAGGTCAAACAATTTCATTTGAGTTATCTCAAAGAAGGGTAAACTCACTGAACCAAATATTTATCTCATACTTTTTCAGAAATATCTTGTACCATTTCCACGGGTCAACTCGCCACATTTATTTTCAGACTAGCATTATACTTTTATGTGGTGATTGAGAATCAATATTAAAAATTATAAATTTTATAAGAAATTTATATAATATTATTTGATAGAGTGTAATAGAAAAATTATATAAAATTAGTCCTAGAAGATAATTTACTTGATAGGGTGTAATATAAAAAGAGAAAAATAATTTTATTTAGTAGGATGTAATATGTAAATATATAAGAATAAAAATTATTATTCAAGTTATAAAAAAAATTATAAAATGGGGAATATAAGATAATTTATTACTTATGAACAATAAAAATGGTGTAATGTGATCTTTTTTTTATAAAGTTAGCCGTATAAAAATAGAATTAATATAAAATTTATACTCCTACCAAACAAGATAAATCAGTACAAAAATTCATATTAGCTCGCTTGCACTCCTATATATTTGCAGAAATCTAGAGAGGTTAAAGATGTAGTGGATTTTCTGAGACACATGTGATTCACTTTAGTGTATATTAATGTAATATTTTTTCCTTATTTCATTTCCATTCATAAATATTATTAAGGTTTGAGTTATATTCTGTGACATAGCCAGTATTTTGTGCTAAGGTGAAAAAATGGAAAAAATGTTAAAACATATAATTTTATAAATTTAAGATATAAGTTAAAAAAAAAATCTACATGTATAGTGAGATAAAATCTATAAATACATATACATATTTATAAAATTTAATATTATTTTGATATAAAGTTAAATATCACTCTACTCACAATTCAAAACAAACACATATATTTACTACTATTCATACTTTACTCAAAATTACTCGATTATAAAATTTTGACTTACTGCGTACACTTGAATTTCAAAATAAACATAATCTTATCCCTGATTATCACAACCTAAAAGTATACTCTCCCATTTAGTGATGATCTTTAAATATTCTTTTTTCATTTGTCTAAAATAATTTTTAAATCCTGAAAATGAAAAATTATCCATAAACTCTGGTTGCTCCATATTCTCAAATTTACACAAATTATTATTATTATTATTATTATTATTTACATGTAATCTAATTCATTTATATAGTTTATAAATAAAAAATTATACAATTACCTTAAAGTCTCTATATATTACACTCATTAATACATGTGAAAAATAACCATGGGAAGAAGAGAATAGTATAAACCCCTATTTATAAAAGGAAAAGTACAAGGGAGGACACACTTTGTCCATTAAATACAAAAAGAGACAAATATACATAAATAAAGCATATACACTCAAAATAAACTTGCAAATAACATAATAATTGCACGCTTTTTTCTCTTTGTAAATACACTATGCAAAATGTCTCTTTATATAACTACTCCTAGTATAAATTATAAGATAAAGTTTTGTAAGAAAATAGTTCACGATTAGTTTATCATTAACCAGTTTTAAAGTATTAAACATTTGATTTGGAGTATAAAAAATATCATCAGAAATATAAAAAATTTAAGTCAAGCATATTATATTATAATTGTTATATATTTTATTGACCCCAACTTTTGATATTTCTGATGAATATATACTTAATCAAATATTTAATATTTTAAATAATTTAATAATAAATTTATTATGAACTACTTTCATATAATATTACTCAAATCATAATCAATTTTTTTTAATATTGATGGCAATCGAATAATTTTTTTTTTAACAAATTGATAAAAACAAATCACCTAAATGATCGTATTTCTTTGTATAAAGTACCCAAGTTTCTTTTAGGATTAGGTCTAATAATCGATTTAGCTACAGTAAAATATGCATATCAAGATAAAAATCTCTCCTCACATCTAATTTTTAAATCTTTCGGTCTAAGTGTCATTACTCAAATCTAATATTCAAAAATTTTATTTTCTCATCAATTACATACTCCCTCCTTCCCGTAAATTCCTACGGGACGGCATATTTAAAAAAAAAAAAATTATATATAAAGTAATGACATATTAATAAATATGTGTATATGTTTGAGTAATGAACAAATTTGTGTGGGACGTTCAAATAAAGAAAGTATGTAAATTCCTATGGATACAGGGAGTATTAAATTAATTTTAAATCATAACAAATACAATTAAAAAAGTAATCAATTAAATATTAATCATAATTAATACAATTATTTACAAATTTTACTTTTATATCTATGGGTTTGTGTAGAACGTTGGACCTGATAAGTTCATTTCCACCCAACACAGTTCTTTTCTTTTTTTCAGATTTAGCACCCCATATTCTGCAATTTTCGCATGTGGTCCTCATACTTTAAATTAGTATCACTTTTGTCACCTTCGTTGAAAAAAAGCCCATAAGAAGCAACTTGTTTAGTTTATACAGTCAATATGAACTGTGTGTACAGCTACACATATTTAGCACTGATGAATCACTTTTCTACAACTCTAATCAGCTTCAGCAAGAAGATTGTGAAGCAAATATTCAGAATCGAAAACAAAGAGAAGTGAGATTAATGATCCAATTGTGAATTGAAAAGGCAAAATCATATTCCCAAAGATTTGATAAGTAATTAAGAAGCAGAAAATCCAAATAATACTGTACAAATTAATCAAACGAAGATCTGTAGAAAGAACCCAAAATGCCAGATTAATGAACTATAAATGAATAAATGCAAAATTAAGAATTATTCGCAGGACCTGGCGATACCGGCACTGGGGGAGCAACCACCGGCGGCGGAGCCCCCGATGGCACAACAGGCGGCGGCGGCGGAGCCACCGTTGGTACAACGGGCGGCGGCGGAGGTGATAAATCAGGAACACTAGGAGTGGGATTATCGATCGGCGGCGGCGGCGGCGGAGAAGTCAATGTCGGAGGCGTTGAGCCTGAACTGTCGCTCGGCGGCGGCGGAGGATTCGATGTAGGATTGGGGGTGTAGGTAGAGGTTGGATTAGGGTTTGGGGAAGGGAAAACGATGGGTGAGGTTTCCGGGCAAGGATCGGAGGAGCATTTGTGGGAATTAGCAGAAATTCCACGGTGTTTAAGGAGAGCAAAACCGAGACCGATTCCGGTGACGACGAGAACAGTGACGATGAAGATGAAGATCTTGGTTGCTTTGCCGACGTAGCACATTTCGATTTCCCCTGCCTTGATATCACTCTGCAACGGAATTGATTGCTGCAATTCACCTCACTCACTTTTAGCAGCAACCGAAAAGCATTTTTTGTGTTGTGGGTGTAATTATGAGTTGGTTGTATTTTTGTATTTTAGCGTAGATTAGGTTATATATATTTTATCATCCCTGTTTTGGGTATTGGCATCAATACAATTCATGGGTTGTAGAGAGAGAGAGAGAGAGAGAGAGAGAGAGAGGCGAGGGAGACGATTAGGCGTGGGGATGGGGGAACTGTATCACGTGAAGCCCATTGAAGAAGAAAATGCTTGCTCTCATTTTCCATTTAGTCAGAATATTAATACACACAAAAATAGAATTACGTGTGTATTAATTTTGATTTGATTCGTATTTATTGATAATTTAAATTGTGTCAAATTATTATACACTGATTCTATTTTTATGTGTATTATACACATAATAGTCACCCTTCCTTTTTATGTGTACAGTATTATAATTGTCCAGCGCTATTTGATTGAATATAAAAGTAATACTCCTTCTTTCCCACCATAAGTTGCTTATTTTGTCAATTTCGTTTGTTCCACTATATGTTGCTCATTTACTTTTTTTTACCTTTTTTGGAAACTATTATTCACTTCTTTATTATTATTTTCAATACTTTTTACACTATTTTTATTACTCTTTCACTTTTCTTCATCACATCATTTGTATTTTTTTACTTTTTCATTGAATCACTTATACTTTTTCACTTTTACCTTAATTTATGTGCGAGTAACTTATACCGGGACGGAGGAAATAGCATTTTGTATAAATATGTTAATAGTGTGAAGATAAAGTTTAAAGTAGTAATTTTCATTTAGAGTATGTGAAAATAATTGTTGGACGGATGGAAAATGAAATTTTATAAAAAATTGTGGGATGGAGGAATATTAGTTATAAATACATTTTGTATAAATATATGAATAGTGTGAATATAAAGTTTAAAGTAGTAATTTTTTATTTATAGTATGTGAAAATAATTGTGGGAACGGATGGAAAATGAAAGTTTATAAACAATTATGGGATAGAGGAAGTACTAGTTATAATTATAAATATATTTTGTGTAGAAAAATAATTATGTTTCTGTGCAAAAAAATGGTGTCTGTGCAAATATTTTGAACTATTTTATAAATATTGTTATTTTTTAAATACTTATGTAAATGAACCTTTATATCACAATATCTCATGATAAATTTATCAGAAAATTATTTTAAAGTATTGAATATTTATTCAAGAGTATCAAATGATTTCTCATAAATACAAAAACTTTAGGTCAAAAAATTTAACAATTAAGATATAATATTGCTGATTTTGATTTTTATCTCTTAATGAGTTTTTAATATTTTTAATTAAATATTTGATATTTTATAATAATTTTATGATAAATTTATTAGAAACGATTTTCATAAAATTTTGCTTTTATTTTTTTTTTAAAGAAGAAAATTGTATTTAATACTACTTTCATTAGACATGTATAACCATTAAAATCGAAGGCATGCAATGGGAGCATAAGATAGCGCTGAAAATTAATTTTAGAGGAAATTATAAAATAATTTACAAAATTGATATTAATTATAAATTAATTTTGTATAGAAAAAAATATATTTTTGTGCAGAAAAAAATTATAATTTTTTACAAATGTTATGAATCAATTTATAAATAGAGTTATTTTTTTTAATCAATATGTAAATGCTCCTAATTTTAAAGAATTAATTGCACAGAACTTTAGTCCTCATTTCGAAATGTTGCGAATTTTTTATACGAATTTTTTTTGTGTGTGGTTTACTAAATAAAATAAATTCTCTATTTCATTTTAAAAAAAATCAGGCAAGTGGTTTTTCCCTTTTAGCATATCCTTCAATATATAATATTAAAATTTCAATATTTGAAAAAATAAGATGAAAAAAAAAATGTATATTGTGCATCAGGTGCATCATACAATTCAAGTGTATTTTTAAAAATTAATATATTTTTAATAGATGAAATAGATAATATCTTAAATTTATTTATTTTTTCAAAAAAAAAGAAGAAGAAGAATTCACTTTATTTACTCCCTCCATCCACCATAAATGATCTTGTTTTTTTGCACGTGGTTTAATGGAATATGTCGAAAGATATTATGAGGTATTGTGAGGTCCGCTTACAATTTTAAAAATTGTGTATGAAAAATATACAAACATACTTTTTATTTATAATTTTTAAATTCGTAATCGGATCTCATAATACCCAATAATATTATTTGACATATTGCATTAAATCACGTACAAAATAACAAGACCATTAATTGTGGACGGGGGAGTATTAAACTACAAGAGATTTCATGCCATTAACCATTTAATTATATGTATTATGAGTAATGTTCAATTTAAATACATTTTTAAACATTTATGTTTACTAAAAAAGATAGATTGTTTATACTAAATAGTTACAAATGTCCAATTTTAATTAATTGGTATAAATAATTCTAACTATTCAATAAAAATAACTCTAATTATTTAAAAATACACTTAAATTATATGGTGCACTAGTTTTGTAAGAATTTATTAATTCGTCAATTTGAATTTTATATTAACTTATTTGACCTTCATATGAAATTTATTTAGGTTGTATTTGGATGAAGGGATTTAAGGCTTATGAATTTTAAATTGATAATTTAAACACATTCTATTTATTTGGGTAAAATATTCAAATTGATAAATTTATTTAACATAGTTTTAACTCTAATTAAAAAATGAAGAAATTTTAATACTTAGCATCATTTTAAAATCCATAAAATTTTTAACTCATCCATTCTAGATTCATAAATTTCAAATGAACGTATCCAAACACAACCTCAATAAAAACTTGAATATCAATTAAATTTTGAAGTTTGAAACACACCAATTTCCATTTTCCGATTTAGTGTAATTTCCGTTCAAGTTCAACTCTATTATTCATCAAACTTGTCTATACATAAATTTTAAGGTTAAATAACATGCTGGTCCCGAAACGAGTATAAATCAGTGTATGGGGAGGGAATACACTGATGTCAGATTTTCCCGAAATCTCAGGAAAATGCTCTTTCAGACTTAGTCAAGAAGCTCCTGAAGTATTCAATTAAACTGATGGTCTTCAGGGGCAGCAAGGACGGATCAGCAATGAATCAGATAGGCTAAGTCAGAGTTGTGCTCTCAGAAGCTTCGTAGAGATAACAATCCTACTGATCGCTCGGAAGCTAGTCAGTTGGGCTACTATCTTAGTAAGCTCAGTTTAGTGCGGAATGTGAGCCCTTAAGTTTTTACTCGTTTTAGTTCTGAAAATTTATCAGTTTGCTTAGTGAAAACGTGGTTAAGGCAGGTGCACAGTTTTACTGATCAGGATAAAGAATCAGTCCTGATGTTTTCAAAACAATGCAAGTATGCTTCATTTTAATATGTATGACAATTATGATCCTGAGCAAACAGTAAATTAGCACACAAGGGACTTTTTAACGTGGTTCGGAGATAACCAACTCCTACGTCCACGACCTGATTGAACAGGAAGCTATCCTCAAAACCCTGAGGATAGGTACTTGATTTTTACGTGCCAAGGGACACGAGTAGCCAACTTCCTCTCTTAGGAACTGACCCCTGAGCGTTTTAGCCTGATCAAGGACACGAGTAGCCAAGGGACACGAGTCAGGACTTAAGAACATCAGCAAGACGTTCAACCTGATCAAGGTTACATTGTGCCTTCACTGATAGAGACTTCCCTGAGCATGCTTAGTTTACTCAGTTCTGTCAGGATCAGTGATCTTCTTCAGAATGGCTTCTAGGCGTCTTCAGGACTCTTTCTAGGCTTTTCAGGTTGCAGCTTCAGGTTGACCATCTTCAGGATGATCAACACTTTCAGGGTTGGAGATGCTTCAGACTTTAGGCTTCAGGGACATCACCATCAGTCTTCAATCTTCAACACGTTCCCTCTGAACTGAATACCTGTGAATAGAAAAATCTATTCTAACCTATCTATCCTGAGCCTATCATCCTGATGAACTATACTTAGGCAAATTCATCAAGGGGTTTTGGGATCTAATCAAAACACTCAGATTGTCCCAACAATTTCCCCCTTTTTGATGATGTCAAAACCCTTAGAAAAATCGTACCATCTAAACAACTTACTGAAATAATCAGTATTCAGTTCAGGAACCTATAGCAGGTCCTTAGTTCTATAAGATGGAAACAGGAAAGGGTTAGTACAATTCATGATAAAGAGCAGAAAAGTAAATCAGGAGTCAACGAGATGTTGTCTCAGGAATATAAAATAGTTTCATAGATAAGTAAAGAAGTACAAGGCATCCTAAAATTATTACAATGATATCCCTGAGACACTAATCCTGATTCTACTCCTCAGTCTTCATCATCCCACTTCATCAAGGTCAGTCCATACTTCGCCAGGACCCTCAGCTTCACCTCACGGAATTGATCAGGATCCTCAGAAACGTCGTTGGTGCGAGCCACCATGGTAATTTCAGCTTGAATAGCAGTACGGTTGAGGTGATGATTAATTCTCATCATCGGTGGTATGTAGATTATGTTTTCAGGGGCTCTGATCTGATATCCTGCCCTGTCGGCATATCTGACGATCTCGGCCATAGGTCAGGATAGTGAAGGGCCATCCACTCCATGAATACAACATTCTTATCATGGCCCTCGCACTTCAGTCAGTTCCCATAAACATAAAACTTCTCCACAAATTCTTTCTTGATCGGAACCCAAGTCTGATTGAATTGTGGTGGAATGAAGTTGTCTACATACTCGTACAAGAGAGGTCCTGCCGGCTCACCAGAGACTGCCTTCTTCTTCTGACCAACAGCCTTCTTTTTCACTGCACTCGGATCAGGTTTCTTCTTCTCAACTTTCTCCTTTTCCTTCAGGGCATCAAGTTGACCTTGAAGTTTTTCGATCTTCGTATCCTGAGACCTGACCTTTAGTGCAGTTTCCAAAGTTATCTGCTTCTGCTTCTTCTTTGTCACTACCAACGGATCATTAGGATAAAGCTGTTCTTCACATTCCTCCAAGAGTTCTTTCACTTCTTCAGAAGTTGCCAATTTTCTCTTCTTCTGATCCTGAGTGGGAATTTCAGGATCAGTGGCCTTTCTCTTCTTTGAAGTATCGAACTTGGGATTTTTCTTTCCTTCCCCTTTTTTGGCAGCATCAGGGGAATCCTCCTCCCTATCCACCTTAGCCTTTATATCATCAAGTAGAATCCCTTGCGAAGCAGCCTGGTCAGTCACCAACTTTAAGTCAGAAGCCAGCGCATCAGTCTTGAGGACGCTTTCAGAGAGATGGTTGTCGAATCTTAACTTCATGGCACCCAACTCCTTCTTCTGATTCGTGCATTCAGTCATCAGATTGTTGAAGGACTTATGCCATACTTCGTCATTACCCTTCAAATTCTCACTTATCTTTGTCAGAAGAGATGCTTCCTCCGCCTGGGCTTCTTCCCTAGCCAAACCCCTGATCGTGGCCTCCTGCCCTTGCATTGCCTCAGCAATCAGTTCCCGGATCCTTCCATCCAGTTTGCCGAGAGCTGAGTCTATAGTGCTTCGAACTTGGCCAGAGATTGTGGCAAGCTCGGTAGATCTCTGATTCTCAATGCTCAGGAAGCGATCAGAGTCTTTTTTCCTTGCATCCGAGAATTTTATCGCCAGCTTCTTGTGTTTCTCCTGCTGACGGTAGAGCTTACCGATAATGCTTCGACCTATCAGTGAAAGTCCCACTGATATGGTCTGGTTCTTCCTCTTTTTATTCTTCCTTGAGGGCTTTTGAAGAACCATAACCGGGGTCTCTCCGGGTGCCTCAGCAGTCCCGACCCCGGGGAGTGCTTCATCGGCCGGTGCAACTGGTCCTGAGCTTGCACCTGCCCCGCCACCTAGAACTATCGCCAGTTCCATGGAGGGGATAAGCTGGGGACTGTTGGCTCGAACAACCCTGAGAAAGTCATCTTTTGAAGTTACTTGGGCATAAGTTCGAAGACCAAACCTATCGAGGATGAGTTGCTCCTGATCCTTGAGATATTTCACTCCCTTTGCCTCGATCAGCGAAGCAACTTCAATAATGGATGTCCTCCGCATCATAATCAAAACTCTGAGCTTCACAACCTCTTCAGCATAAGCAGGATCCAGATCTGGTAGATTCTGACTGATGAACCTTTTGGCCTGAGAATTTGCATCCATCTCAAAAGGTGTCAGTTTTGGTGGTGGAGCAACCTCTTTCTGATCTCCCTCCTGATGCTCTGGATCAGAGTCAACATCATCCGAGACCGTTCATTTCCTGCGTTGGACATTCTCCACATCCTCATCTTGGAGCTCCTCCTGATGCTCTTCATCTCCAACATCTGAACTTCATTGTCCCTCCGGGACAACCTCCTCATTATCTTCTTCCTCACCTTCCTTCTCACTCCCTTGCTCCTCCTCCAGTACCTCCACCTTAGCTACTCCAACGGGCTCAGCCTGAGCCTCCATTCTCAGATCCTGCACAACCTGCATAACAGGATCCTCTTGAACAGGCTCTTGGGTAGCATGTTCCCCCTCAACTGTAGCATCCTCCTCCTGAGGCATGCTCTCATCTTCCTGAGCCACCTCCGGCTCAGTTGGGGTATAAGTAATTGGAGTTACTGAGGGTGTTGCTGCTGACTTTTTGGACTTGGCAGCTGGAGCGGTTTTGGGTTCAGGTACGTCTGATTCAGTCTCAGAATCGTGAAGCACAGTCTTCTTCTCAGAGGCCTGAATACCCTTCACTGTGACTCGCTTTGGCCCTGACTTGGCCGACTCCTCCTGAGCTGCTGAGCTTGCTGCCTTGCCCTTCTCCTTTCCCTTTGAGATCCTCTTGATCTCAGTATCCTTCATCCTCTTGATCGTATCAGTAGCATTCTGATGGAGGATATGTTTATCTTTGAAGTCACTGAGGCCTTCTTTATCAACATCTCCAAACCGCATATTTTGGAGCATCACTGAGAGCTTAGAACCAAAGTGGGGATTCTTAGTCAGGATGATCTGATCTCCATCCCTCTCAACCTTCTTGGCCTCTAGTACTAACTTCTGGAGGAAGTACTCCTCCCAGTCCACCTTGGCGTTTTCAACCACTGCCGCCATAACCCTGATCTTAGGCTGAGACACCTGCTCTAGCCCGCCCACAAATCCCATGATGCTCGACTACTTCGAACATCAGTTTGTACTCAGGCTTGAACAATTTATTGTTCATTTTATCAAATATTTCTTGGGGCACGATCAGATAGGTATCAGCACTGCCTTGCTCCTTGCTGAACTTATGCATGGCAGCATCTGACAGTTCCTCATCAGCAGTGGAATGAGGAAGGTTGTAGGTTTTTCTGATCAACTCTCTCACGTTCACCTTCTCAAAGAAGTGCTGAACAATATTCTTCCCATCTTTCTCCATAGTCCTCCTGAGTGGAATCACTAATTCCAACTCCCCTGCATCATTTTGCTTCAGATTTGTATAGAAATCCATAATCTGATGCTCACACGTCTTAGCAGGTTTCTTGGACACGAAATCCAAAAGCCCAGCAGTGTTGATTGCCCCATAGACTTGATCCAACTCCTTGATGGATGAACGATGCGTGAAATCGACCAGCCAATCAAATGTGACCTTTGATTCAACAGCAGAAAAGACAGTATGGAATTTCTTTACTTCTGAGGCTGTCATGAATGGTTTGGTGGTGGTGGTGGAAGCCATTGATGCTAGGAAGGATAGAGAGTAAAATTGCAGAAGTATTGGGTTAGGAAAATATGAGTGCGTAAATTGTGCAAAGTGAATGATCCTTCCTTTTATACCCAAAGAATCAGTTTTAATGAATGGGTTGGATTAATGGTCTTTTGAAATTCAACGGATTAGATGAAGGGGTATATCCGAAATAAAAATCTTACCAAATTCAGTTTTCAAAGTTAATAATTCAAAACTTTATTGAAAATTGTTCCCGCCCACAGTTGCATTAAATGCATGTCAAAGGTATGTTTGAAATAAATTCCAATTATTGCATTTAATAAAAACCGAATAATAAATGAATGGCTGGGATGAGAGTTTAAAACCCTGTGATTGATGTGGTGTCAGACAAGATCAGAAATGATGCAAGCAGGCCATAATTAAAGCAAAGGTTCAATAATACATACCAGTCAGTCAGATATAGAAATATAACTGATACCTCTGAGTCTAATCAGGGTGACAAGCCCTGAGCTCTGTGTCCTGAACCTAAACCTATTCTGATCCTGAAGATCCGAATCTGTGTATGTTCCCCCTGAAGGCTATCCATCTATCTGCAACCTGATCCCGAGTTGATCATCCCTCCTGACCACCTTGTTCAATCCTAAACTGAGGTTCATACTGAACCATCTATTCCTGGGTCAAGAAGTCCTAACTCCACTGCCAACTCAACAAACCTGATTTCAGGCAAAGCCTTAGTCAGGATGTCAGCTCTCTGCTTGTCAGTAGGGATCCTCTCCATCCTTATATCATTCTTCTCAACATGATCTCTTATAAAGTGATGCCTGATGTCTATATGCTTACACCTTGTGTGTAAGACTGGTTTTTGGGAAATGGAAATGGCACTATTGTTGTCACAATAAATTGGCACTATTGTTGTCACAATAAATTGGGACTTCAGTGGCCTCAACTTGGTAGTCTCTCAATTGTTGCTTCAACCAAAGGATCTGGGAGCAACAACTGCCTGCTGCCATATACTCAGCCTCAGTAGTAGGCGTTGCAACACTTGTTTGCTTCTTGGAAAACCAAGAGATCAATTTGCTCCCTAGAAACTGACATGTGCCTGTAGTTGATTTCCTATCAAGTCTACAGCCTCCATAATCAGCATCAGAATAGCCAGTCAGTTCTAGGTTGTCATCAGAGGGATACCAAAGTCCTAAGTTGACTATACCCTTCAGGTATTTCAGTATCTTTTTGGCACTCTCTAGATGACTCTTCTTCGGATCAGACTGATACCTTGCACAAACTCCGACTGCATAAGTGATGTCAGGGCGACTTGCAGTCAGGTACAATAAAGATCCAATCAGTGCCCTATATTCAGTCTTATTCACTGAGGTCCCCTCCTTGTCAGGATCCATCTTCTCATTTGTGTTCATATGAAGACGTGAGACTTTGCTGGTCTGAACTCCAAACTTCTGAATCAAGTCCCTCGCATACTTAGACTGATTTATAAAGATCCCGGAGTAAGTTTGCCTGACCTGAAGACCTAGAAAGAAGTTCATTTCTCCCATCATTGACATCTCAAACTTCTCAGTCATCAGCTTTGAGAATTTCTCACAAAGCTTCAGGTTAGGTGATCCAAATATTATGTCATCTACATAAATTTGGACTAAGAGAATGTCTTCCCCTTCGGATATCCTAAAGAGGGTCCTGTCCACTGTTCCTTTAACGAACCCGTGGTCTATCAGGAATTTAGAAAGTGTATCATACCAAGCCCTGGGGGCTTATTTCAGACCATAAAGTGCTTTCTTCAGGTGATATACCTTATCACCAACTTCGAACCCTGGAGGTTGTTCCACATAAACCTCCTCTTTCAGTACACCATTCAGAAAAGCACTCTTCACGTCCATCTGATACACCTTGAACTTCTTGAATGTTGCATAAGCCAAGAACAACCTGATTGCTTCCAATCTTGCAACTAGGGCAAAAGTCTCATCATAGTCGATTCCTTAGGCCTGAGAGTAACCCTTAGCCACCAGTCTGGCCTTATTCCTGACAACAACATTCTTCTTATCCCTCTTATTCTTGAAGACCCACTTGGTGCCAATGACATGTTGACGCCTAGGTCTCTCAACTAATTCCCAAACCTGATTCCGCTCAAACTGATTGAGCTCATCCTACATGGCTAGGATCCAGTTGGGGTCAGCAAGAGCTTCTTCTATGCTCTTAACTTCCTGATCACTCAGGAAACAACAAAACATAGCGCTCTCACCAAAGGACAACCTTGTCCTGACCCCTCATTGACATCACCAATGATATCAGCCAATGAGTGATCATCTAGCCACCGCCTCCTGCTGACGGCTGCACTGGGAGCTGCTGACGTTCCCTCGCCTGAACCTGAAATGTTAGTCTCGACAATAACCGGCAAAGAAGCGGAACGAGCAAGAACAGGGGACACTGAGTCATTCCCTGAGGGTTGTACAATATCAGGGACATTGTTTCCCCCTACAGAGTTGGACTCAGTAACTGTCTCAGGTGCAGAAGCATCATCACCGACAGTACGTACCTCAGGTTGAGTCTGTGCCTCCGTCTGAGACTCAACATTCTTCGAGGCTGGGGCTTGCTGAGGGTTGGCCTGAGGTCCATCCTGATCGTCATCATCATCCCATCCCTTGGAGGCATTCACGAATTTGACCTTGAACTCAGGATCCTTCAGGCTCAGTCTGTCACCCTCTTGGTAACCCCCTCAGTGTCAGGACTCAGAATCTGTTTTCTACGCACTGATGTAGTCTCATCAAACATAACATGAGGTGTTTCCTCCACACAAAGGGTCCAACAGTTATACACCCTGAAGGCTTTGCTGACTGAGGAGTATCCTAAGAAAACTCCCTCATCAGACTTGCTATCAAAGGCTTTCAACTGGTCTTTCCCATTGTTCAGGATGAAACACTTACACCCAAAAATATGGAAATAGGAGATGCGAGGCTTCCTTTTATTCCAAGTTTCATAAGGTGTCTGAGCATGTTGTTTGTTCAGCATAGATAGGTTCTGAGTGTAGCAAGCAGTGTTGATTGCTTCAGCCCAGTACTTCTTGGGCAGTCCTGACTCAGCCAACATGGTCCTGGCAGCTTCCTTCAGGGTCCGATTCCTTCTCTCAGCTACCCCATTCTGCTGAGGGGTCCTGGCTGCAGAAGTCTCATGAGCAATACCAAGGTCAGTACAAAAATAAATTATAATAGAGTTAATAAACTTTGTTCCCCGATCTGATCTGATCCTGACAATGCTCTGACCCTGTTCAGTACTCAATTTCTTGAGTAACTCAGGAAGCTTGACCTGAGTCTCCTTTTTGTTCAGCAAGAAAATAACTCATGTGTACCTGGAATAATCATCAACAACAACAAGGGTATATTTCCTACCATTCATGCTGATAGGAGTAATCGGACCAAAGAGATCCATGTGCATGAGCTGAAGCACTCTGTCAGTTGAGAAGGCATCTTTCTCCTTGAATGAAGCTTTGGTTTGCTTGCCTTCCTGACATGCTCCGCACACGTGGTCTTTGCTAAAAACATCATTAGGTAGACCTTCTACAAGAGAAAGTCGAGAAATTTTGTTAATAATCTTGAAGTTTAAGTGACTCAGGGGTTTATGCCAAAGCCAACTGAGCTCAGATGAGCTCTTAGCGACCAAACAAGTTTCAGGAGAGCTGCTCTTGAAGTCAGCAAAATAAACATTGCCTCTCCTGACACATGTTATCAAAACCTGCAGTGTAGATTTATCTTTCACAAGGCATATGTTGGATGTAAACTCTACACTATAACCACGGTCACAAAACTGACTGACCGAAAGCAGGTTATGCCTAAGACCCTCAACATAGGATACATTAAGCACTCTCACTGAACTAGAGGTGTCAAATGGGCCGGGCCGGGCCGGGCCGGTACCGGCCCACCGGGCCATTGTGTTTTTCCGGGCCGGGCCGGGCCTAGCCCGGTTCCTATCGGGCCACTTATTTTCAAGCCCGTCCTGGCCCAAGACGGGCCACCGGGCTATCGGGCCAAATCGGCCCGATTTTTTTAATATTTTTTAATTTTTAATATATTACCATTACATTTAATTTCTATATATATATCTTATTAATTTATCATTTTGTATACAAATCTATTCAAATAGTCTAAAAAAATTATTTAATTTGTCAAAAATAATTTAATAATTAAAATAAAATTCAAATTTCTATATAGTAATACTTAAACAAAAATAATTTAACAAACCTTAATAAACTATAATTCACAAAAATAAATTCAAACAATAATTTTCTAACAATCATTTATAAATGCAAATTCAAAAAAAAAAATAAACAACTAATTCAACATCTCTCTTATAAGTTTGAATTATAATTCATACTTACAAAATAGGAGAAATTAACATTATCAAAATTCTAAATAAAGTATTTTCAATCTTACCTATTCATATTTTTAATATTATAAATTAATTAATAAATTGAGATTATATTTTTTAATTAAAAATATCTTTTGAGTAAATTTCAATGGAAGCCAACAAATAAAAATATTATTAATGAATATATATATTACCAAAAAGTATGCATATTAATTGCCTCAAAATTTATAATTACCTACTACAACTCATATTCCTAAAACTACATCAAAATCCTCTTAGCACAAATAGCAAATACTTAACTACAACAATGTAATCCCCAATTTCAAAAAAAAATAAAAAATCTACCGGGCCAATTCTGGGCCACCGGGCCGGCCCAGCCCGAGCCCGAACGGCCCGTCGGGCCTGCTGGGCCGGGCCAAATAGGCCCGGTTCTTTTCGGGCCAGTATTTTTTGGGCCCGTCCTGTCCTTTAGGCCGGGTTTTTCGGGCCGGCCCGTCGGGCCGGGCCCATTTTGACAGCTCTACACTGAACCAACAACAAGGGTACCGAATCCTCTGGTGAAACCCTTAGAGTTATCACCAAAGGTTACCTGCGGGCCATCCTGAGCTACATAATCCTGAAGGAGATCACGAAATCCGGTCATGTGCCTGGAACACCCTGAGTCCAAGTACCAGTCCATCTTCTGATCCTCCCTCCTCTTCTTGTAGCCCGCAGCGACCTGAAAAGAATCAGGCCTCAGGTACCCATCTCGTATTGGGTCCTACAGTGTCAGCCATACCCTTCGGGATCCAGATTTGTTTAACAATTCTGATGGCATCAGAAGTGTAAACCTGTCTCCCTGAAACATCAACATACACCGTTCTCTTCTTCCTTTGTGCCTGGGAAGTCGATGGTGCATGGGTGTCAGCCTGAGTCTCAGGAGCCCTGGATTTGTTCCTGGGGGCGGGCCTCCTGTTCCTCCTTGGCCTGGGTGCGTTGGGTTGTTGTCTGTCCTGAGAAGGAACAGCTCGGGCCTGACCTCTAGGCACTTGAGGTCTGGCCTGAGTGTTATCGGAGTCAGGTCTCCGTTTCCTTTCAGGGGCCACTTGGTTCGTCCTTCTCCTCTGAGGATTAGAACGTTCCTGATGGGCCCTGTCCCCTGCCTGAGGCCTCTGGACCTCAGTAGTCCTTGGCCTTGCCTGAGGTTTCCTCGGGTCTGAGTTCCTTCCACCCTGAGCACTTTGAGGCTGAGCCTGAGAAGTGCTTGGAGTAGAATTCTTTCCGGCCTGAGAATTCCTAGGCTTAGCCTTGGAGTTTCCTTGATCCGTCTTCCTCGGCTCAGGATGAGGAGCCTTGGCCTTTCCCTTAGGTTTTGGCCTGGGTTCCTCAGTCCTTTGCCTGACAGGTTCAGGCGCTTTCTCCTTCCCTTTGCCTTTATCCTGACGAGCAACACTTGGGCTCTTGTCGTCAGTTTGGGCAGGGACAAACTTCTTCTGAGAGTTGCTCCCTGAAGCACCTCTCTTCTTCTTGCCCTTTGGGTCTTTAGAGGCATCATAGCCTAACCCAGCTTTTGCACCATCAGACAGCTGAGAGAAACTTGTTAACTCATCAACCACTTGGGAAGATGTGTGTAACTTCTTCAGCTTTTCCTCAAGGTGCCCATTTTCCTTTTTCAGGGCCTCAATCTGAGTGGTGTGCTGAAGCATCAGTTTCTGATGAGCATTCTCTTTTGAGATCAGCTCAAGATCCCAAGCGGTTTGCTCAGCACTAAGGTGAGCTTGCCACTCAGTTTCGAACATCTCTCTCAGAGCAATACGCTCAATCATCTGTTGTTCCTGAGCAAGGAACTGATCAGTGTCACGAGTCTCAATCAATAAGCAGATTACACCATTCAGTCTTTCAACCGCCATTGGAGTCTCATCATGCCTATTCCGGGCATGAAGCAACTCTTCCTAGAGATTTACTAGTCTGAGGCTTCCTCAGTATCTCTCATTCTGAGAGACTCAGTTAACCGATCATTTTCACCACTCAGTTGTGCTTTCACATCCACTGTATGAATATGAGTCTCCTGCAGCCTTGAGAAATCAGCCATCAATTGCTCTAAAGTGAGCTGAAGGTCGAGATCTCTTGCTGAGTCTGAGCTAAGCTCAGGTGCGTGATCAGGAGAAGAGGCAGAAGAACATACCTCATCATCTGCCATTAGGCATAGATCATCATACTCCTCATCGGAGAAGAGTTCAGGGGACCGTCGTCATGGGCCATCTGAATTTGAGGAATCCTCAGCAAGCATTGCTCTCCGGTCTGCTGCCCTGAGCTCTCTCTTAGCTCTCCGATCTTCTCGCTCACGAGCACTGAGCTCTGGATAATCATACTGATAATGTCCAGTCTTCTTGCAATGGTAACACTGATCTACATCACTAGCAAACGTTTTGTCAGTGTACCTCTTATCTGACGATTCCCTCCGGCTCCCTGATGATCTCTCAGGCTTGGAGCTGGATCTTCTAGGATCAGCATCGTCTCTCCTCTTGGAGCTCTTCTCATCTCTTCGCCGCTCAGGCTCGTCACGTTCTCTCCTGGAATCAGAACCCCTCCTCTCTTCCCTCCGGGGGCTCGATCTCCTGGGGCTGGAATACCTGCGGTCACGATTGTCAGTATAAAACTTCTTATACCTGCCGAAATAAGAGTTCAGCTTCTCGAATCGTCGTGCCATCAGGCTGTACGGCAGGGCTAGCTCATCCTTGTTCATCTCTCTGAGTGATTTCGAGCCAGATCCAGCCTCAGGCTCAGGAGTAGCTTTAAGAGCCACGCTCTTTTCCTTCTCAAGTGTCTTCTCCTCACTGACTTCCTCACTGACAGCACCTTTCGTCTTCCTCTTATCGAGGTCGAATTCCAGAGCCTTTAACTCTGAGAATAGGTGAGAGTAAGGAATGTTAGTAAGATCCTGAGTGTTCTTCAACAAGATCACTCATGTGTCCCATCTTTCAGGGAGACAGTTTAGGATTTTAGATGACACCCCCCTCTTGGGAAACTCCTTACCAAGGGTTGCTAGCTCGTTCATCATCTTAATGAACCGAGCTTCCATCTGATCGATGGTCTCTCCCTCAAACATCCTAAAGGCCTCAAACTTCCTGATAGCAAGATCGCGCTTGTTCTCCTTGATCTTCTCTGTGCCCTCACTCATCTCCTTCAGCGCATCCCAGATCTCCTTCGCGGTTTTCAGATGCATGAGCCTGACCGAATTCTCGTAAGAAATGGTGTGGAGTATAATGTTCTTCGCAATATTATCCAGTCCGATTTGCTTAATCTGATCAGATGTAAGCGCGAACCTCTCCACTGGCTCATCTCCGGCAGCCGGAACAGGGACATTACCAGCTACGGGCCAGGTGGTCTGAAGATTCCTCATAAATCTGATAGGATCATGCTCAATCACCTGAGGCATCTGATCATGGATGGAGTAGAGATGTGCAAGGACCCTGAATTTCCAATAATCATAATTATCAATAGAGAATTCAGGAAGATTGCCCTCAAGGCGCTTAGAACTGGATGCCATGATATGCAAGTTTTCAGAAACCAGATCTGTTCAGTTGACCACCAAAAGTTTCTCCTCAGAAACTGTTGGTAAACAAAGTCAGTGGTCTTTTGAACCACTGCTCTGATACCACTTGTTGGTCCCGAAACGAGTACAAATCAGTGTATGGGGGGAATACACTGATGTCAGATTTTCCCGAAATCTCAGGAAAATGCTCTTTCAGACTTAGTCAGGAAGCTCCTGAAGTATTCAATTAAACTGATGGTCCTCAGGGGCAGCAGGGACGGATCAACAATGAATCAGATAGGCTAAGTCAGAGTTGTGCTCTCAGAAGCTCAGTAGAGATAACAATCCTACTGACCGCTCGGAAGCTAGTCAGCTGGGCTACTATCTCAGTAAGCTCAGTTTAGTGCGGAATGTGAGCCCTTAAGTTTTTACTCATTTTAGTTCTAAAAACTTTTCAGTTTGCTTAGTGAAAACATGGTTAACGCAGGTACACAGTTTTACTGATCAGGATGAAGAATCAGTCCTGATGTTTTCAAAACAATGCAAGTACGCTTCAGTTTAATATGTATGACAATTATGATCCTGAGCAAACAGTAAATCAGCACACAAGGGTCTTTTTAACGTGGTTCGGAGATAACCAACTCCTACGTTCACGACCTGATTGAACAGGAAGCTATCCTCAAAACCCTGAGGATATGTACTTGATTTTTACGTGCCAAGGGAAACGAGTAGCCAACTTCCTCTCTTAGGAACTGACCCCTGGGCGTTTTACAAGTCCCAGTCCTTCCTACCAACCAACTCACAACCTGAGGGGTTTGGTATTCACGTTTTCCAACTATTGTGTATTGATCCCTCTAACAAATCAGTTCTAAGGATGGGATTAATACTCTAAACAAATATACAGAGGAGATTCCTACTACAACACTAGGGAAATTTAAGTTTCAGAGTGTTGTTCAAAGTATGCTTTGAGTGCTTGGAATCTTGAGAGTTTCTCTTGGAAATTTCCCGTTAGCCTTGAATGGGTGCAAGGCTCTCTGTATTTATAGGGAGGTTTGAAATAGATCCGTTGGAGGAGATCCGTTTCAAACCTTCCTATTTTAGGTAGGTGCAGGTACTGGTTGTCCTTGTCTGACAGAGACCATACCTAGTATGGCAAAGTTTCTGATCCGCCGCGTGCACCTCTGAGAAGCATTAAATGTGCTCAGTCTCCGTACATACGTGTCGTCTTCTTACTTGACGTTTGTTCAACGGCTAGTTTGTCGGTATTGACTTTACTGATCCTCGTACATTTATAACTCTGAGTCCCTCGTTCTTTACTCAGAAAAAATGTTTGTCTTATGTTGGAGACTCTAACATTCTTTCTGCTTCATCAGACTTCCATTTGCACGTGTAACCTTTGGGTCTCAGGACTTACAAGTATCAGGTTTACTGATACTAGGCCCAAGTCAGGACTTAAGAACATCAGCAAGACGTTCAGCCTGATCAAGGTTACATTGTGCCTTCACTGATAGAGACTTCCCTGAGCATGCTTAGTTTACTCAGTTCTGTCAGGATCAGTGGTCTTCTTCAGGATGGATTCTAGGCGTCTTCAGGACTCTTTCTAGGCTTTTCAGGTTGACCATCTTCAGGATGATCAACACTTTCAGGGTTGGAGATGCTTCAGACTTTAGGCTTCAAGGACGTCACCATCAGTCTTCAATTTTAATATGCACATACTAAAAATGAATAAAAGGATTTATATTCATCCTCCAAACATCTTTTTATTTACTCAAATGGAAATTAGCTTTATTCATCAATAATCATTTTACGCTAAATAGACCCCACATTCTCGTGTTACCTTTTAACATTTTTATTTCATACATAAGTTATTACACAAATATTTGTGTACATTGAGGTGCATATTTTTTAAAACACACAATTACCAGTCGCGTTGTACTTTTTTTTTTTTTTTTGGTAATTGGAACATTATTGACTTATTTTTCGGGTATTACTAATTTATTTTTTGAGTATTGTTAAATTGTTGTTAGTATTAGTCAATTGTTTTATTTACGTATTATTTAGACTTGAGAAAATTTTATATTTTTGACTAGTTTTATTTTTAAGCATTTTGGTAGATTTTTAACAATGCCACATCAAATACATGTGTTTTTATTTTTTAGGTTAAAAGTAAGCATATTACTTAAAATGAAATTAGTATTGTATTTATTTTCATAAAAATTGAAAAATGCCTCACACAAGAAATCACATAATTATTGTTTTTCCAACATTAATCAAAGCATGAAACCATCTCAAGTTTATCCGGCTTTCATACTTTTTCTCATCATATTCAACATTGGTAGTACGCATTTGATTGAAAACTTATGAAGAATATCATTTTTTTAAAGTTAATATATACCCTTTTGATACTGCATCTTGAATAATTATTTTAAAGCACTATAAATTTGATTAGAAGCTTATAATTAAGAGATATTATTTATTTTATTTGATGTAAACCGACTTTTTCATGGAGTATTACTTAGTTGTTTGTCGGGTATTACTAAATTATTTTGTGGGTATTGTTAAGTTGTTCTGTTTTTCGAGTATTTGATGTAAACCAACATTGTGAGTACTGTTTTTCGAGTATTTTTAAGTTGTTATTGCAGTATAACTTATTAATACTTGAAGTATTCTTGAATATATTATGGTGTATTGCTCAATTGTTTTTCGGATATTAATAAATTGTTCTTTCGATAATATTTTTCTCAAAAAAATTTTATACCTATATAAAAATTATTTTAAAATTACAACAATATAGCATTTTGAGATAGAGAAGACAAACACACCCTTGTCTAAGACTCCAGAAGAATATATTTATGGATATTTTCTTCTTTGTTAAACCCCTCCATACCAAGATGATGGGAAATATCATATAAATCTTATCTCTGCACACACTAAACCCTATCCCTTCCTTCACTATATGCCTTCACCACACTTCCTTTGCCTCCTCTCTCTTTGCTCCAAATTATTTCAATCCTCTGCCGAAGTTCTTCCTGTCTCATTCTTTCACTAGTAGTTGTAGCCAATCAGCCTCCAAAGCGTGGCAATTTCGTCTGAGTTGGATGAAAATGTAGACGAGGGAGTCTTTACGCTTGTTGAGGTGAAAAAGGAGGTGAAAATCGTGAGATCCACGAGTAGGTGGGGTCGTTCAAAATTGAATTTAAAATTGAGAATAAATTTTGAGTGCATCAAGTGTACATAAAACTCACTCAAATTATTAATATCTTTAACACCAGCATAAAAAAAAAGATGATCTTATTAAAATTGGAAAGAAAGATCTCCTATTGACTTCCACACTTTCTATTGAAATGTTCCATAAAAAAATTTCACACCAAAAAAAAAAAAAAAAAAAAAACATTTCACAATATTTAACAAATTTCAAAATATTTTTTATCCATAATCCAAAAATAAATAAAATAATTCTTCTTAAAACACGTATCCTTCAAAATCCTAAAATTAATAGAAGACGGAGGGAGTATTTATAATTTTTACCTAATTCAAAGAACAAATCTCTTGTGCATCAGATGCACCGTGCAACTCAAGTGTATTTTTAAAAAATTGCACTATTTATTACTGAAAAATTACACAAATTATTATTGAAAAGGTACACCATTAAAGATAAATTTTTCAATAATAATATGCGTAACTTTTCAGTAGTATTTTGTATAACTTCTTAAAAATAAATTAGAGTTGCACGATGTACCTGGTGCATGCAAAATTAAAGCTAATTCGAATTGTTTTGTTTTATTGTATTGCACGATAAAATTAGTTTGTATCTTATCAAATCTTATAAATAATATTCTTTTTAAAGATAACTGTGGACACGAAATTAGTATACAGTCGAGTTTAATACTTTAATCAAAGTTGGGGACATGCGAAAATATCAAGCAATGCTAACTTAAATAACACTTAATAGAAATAAAGTGAACTTTATATCGTTTGACATGCCGGCAGTGCATTGCATTTTCATTATTTCATCCTCAAAAAAATGGTATTATTGTAAAATGTAAAATGCATTTTTCTTATCATTCAAACTTTTTGTTTTAACACAGGTTACTTTATTAATTTTGTAACAACTACAGTAATTGATTTGATAAATACATGCACACATTTACACCGTTCGATTACATAAGTTTCTAATAATAAAAATAAAAAATGAAATCCAAAGACTATAAAAACAACTCAACTGTTCAACAGACACCATTTTATGAAATGACATTACTAATAAATACACCATCTTTAAGACAAAAGCGTCAGTGTAAATCAGTTTTACCAAAACAGAGTCCAAGCAGTCTCAATAACGATCATCAAAGTATGATTAGTGAGGACATCTAGCTCAAAATATCTATACCATAGAAACCCCACATTTACTAGCCTACATTATCCAATCCGATCCTATGTCCGAAAATCCTCATGGACCCCAAAGCTGCCCCCAAGCCTATGATTGATCCAAATTCTTCAACGGCCATGAATGCAAAACCAAGACAAGACATATAATAGAGAGACGGTTTTTCCTCATCAAACGAAAACGAAGGAACAATATATTGATGGTTTTGCAATATATGAAATACTTACTGATTCCTCCTCCATGAACAGATAAAGCTTGGGATGAATGATTAATGGTTAATTATTCTATATTCTTCGAGTTCAACCATCCCAAACTTTTTGACCTAGACGAATCGTGCAGCTGCAACTCATCAATGACATACAGCAATAGATATAATAGTGAACTGACTGTACTGAAACAAGCTATCCCATGGAAAATGATACGTGATAAGTTAGAAGCAATGACTTAAATAATACAATTACAGTTTCATCTAAAGAGAAACTCGTCTGCAGTAGACTAAATAAATATAACAAAGCAATAGGGAAACTAAATCCACCTTACACAACCGAATTGAAAAGAGCTATATTCCCATGAAAAGCTTCTCAAAGATGGCAAGCAATCCACAGCAGTACTGATAATGGAATACTTGTAGTCTTATACGAACAAAGGAAGTCAAGAGCATACCTAAGGTTAACATTGCATGCCAATTTCCAGGAACAAATCAAATTGTAATCATCGTAATTGGTAAACTAATCATACAGCAAAAAATCTTAGCTTCAGCTTTCTTATTTGAACAAATAAAGCAGCATTTACATATCAAGTCCCAAATTGAGTGATATGTGCTTCTAGAAGTCAAGAGCTGATATACATTTACCATTTCGAGAGGATTCTACCAATCAACATGTTTTCAATATAATGAAGGAACTATTCATATAATAGCAATGTTTGTTTAACGTTTCTTGATTGAACACAAACAAAACGAAATTCACATATTAAGCATTGAGCTATAGAGCATGCATACTATATACACTAATGCATTTTGAAAATCGCATAAAGAAACTCTTAGATGTCTGTTATTCTCTGAGAGAAACTAGCATAGAGCCAAACCCAACATAAATGATTACAATTTAGATGTAATTCAAAGAAAATTTGTTAGCAAAGAATGGGATGAACATTACAAATTTCAGTCTTTTTAACAAAGAATAACTCACCTAAAATGTAAACAGCAGTAATATACATGACTACAGAACGCAACTTGAATCTAGATGATTGAAAAACTATAGTAAAAAAAACAATAATCATCAACCAGAAAATCAACGTACATTATGATTAGCTCTCGACTTTCATAACAATCCTTGTCCTTCTTTCCCCTGCTAAAATCACATTCTTCGAATCGACGTACCTCGATTTAGTGAACAATTTCACGATCTCCCCCACCTCATCCATGTTGCACTCCTCCACAGTCACCACACAAACACCACCGCTCCTCACGGTCCTCTCAATCTGCCCTACGTACCGCCTCGGAAACAACGCCCGATCCAAATACACACCCAACCCTAGATCGAAACTCCCATCAAAAAAGGGCAAATTATGGGGATCAGCTCGGCTCACCAGCGGCGGAGATTCCACCAGCTCCACCGCAGTAATGTCCTCCATGCCCAATTCCTTCAGAGCCTGTACAGCCTGGCCCGCCCCGGCTGAAACAACAAGCACGTGGGACTGATTGGCGACGTAATTTCGGGCCTGGAGGGCTTTGAATAGGGAAGTGTAAGAGGAGACGGCGGTGGTCCAGGCTTTCGTAGACCAGATGCGGCGGTTGCGCTTCTCGTGGGAGGTGTAGGCGCGGTGAGTGAAGTCGCAGGTGGATTTGGGGAAACGAGTGTGGGGTTTCGGGTTGGGATCAGACGGATCGAAGCAAGTTTCGGGTGTTTGGAGGTAGAGGAGAAGAAGGATAAGCGTGGCTATGGTTATGGCGGCGAAGGATAGCCTGTGGAGGAGGATTCGAACGTGTTTCTCCATCGATGGATCTTCCGGAACCATGGCTGGAGTTCCATTTGAGGAGTGAGTATTATCTCACTTTTAAAAATAAACCCATAAATATCAATTTAACCCGACCCAATATAATTTGACCCATTAAACAAAACCCAAAAAAACATAGTGGAGTGAAATTTTCAGTTTTAGGGGGATGTATTCGTTTAAGATTTCGTGGGATTTTAAAGGACTTTTTTCTTATAAAAAAGTCTGTTGGTATTCAATCAGGATTTTAAAGGATTTAAAAATAATCCATTGGTATTCAATCAGGATTTTAAAAGACTTAAAAACAATCCACTGGTATTCAATCAGGATTTTAAAAGACTTAAAAACAATCCACTGGTATTAAAAAATATAAGGATTTTAAAGGATTGTTGGGTTGATGGATTTTGATGGATTCTTTAGTGTATTTTATAAATACCAACAATCACATCAAAACCTCTAGGATTTCGGTGGACTTTTTTAATTAGTGACTTTATTTATTCCCAAATTGATTTATATATAATTATTTATTTTTAAGACCTAAAATAGTTTTAACCTTATAATTTCATCTCTACATTTATAACATCAACGATAAAATAATTACAGTGACGAAGAGTAATATAATATTATATATACATATATACTAGAATAAATAAAAATAGTTAATAATTAATCATTAAATAATATTAAAAACGATATTGTTCATCCTAACTTATATACAAGATAAATCTTTATTTTTATATAGTATTATTATAATACTAATATTATATATTACATATGTCATTAGGTAATATTTTTATATTGATAATATTTTTTTACGGTATTTGAGTTTTGTTATATTTTACTTTGGTTGCTTTGATTATTCAATTTCGATACTTTTTTATATTGATAATATTAGCATGTGCAGCTCTACATAACTTTATTCGCAAAGAATGTCATTCTGATGAATTTCCAATTGAATCGGTGGACGAACCTTCATCTTCAACATTATCAGTTAATGAAGTCCGTGATTTTGAGCCTATCATTCAAACTCAAGAGCAAGAACGACATGACGCTAATGCTTTGAGGACTAGTATAGCTATGAATATGTGGAGTAATGCTATTTAAAAGGACATGATATTATGATTTTTTTTGTCTTTAACTTTTTTTTTTTTTTTTAATTTGAAGGTATGAAAAATTTTGAATTTTTATTGTATGTCACAAATCCATGAAATTCTGCAAAGTCTACAAAGTCCTATAGAATCCATTAAAATCCTTATTTTAAAAGTCTTACAAAATCCTACAAAATCCTACAAAATCTTTAAAATCTGCAGGATTTTTTTCAGCTAAAAAAGTCTTTTAAAATCCTAATCCAATACACCCCCCTTATTTTGTAGCATCTGTATGTTTGCAAATTGCAATCCATATTAAAATTGAAAAAGTGATTATTAAGTAATTTTAGTAGTAAAATAAAAAATAATGAGTGTTTTAAGTTTAAATAATTTTTAAATATAATTAAAAAAATGTGTTTGCAAAAAAAATGCTTCTAAAAAGGGTATTGAGGGCCTATTTTGAAACTCTACAAAACTGCTTCTGAAATAGCTTTTTCTCAAAAGTTGTGAGAGTGAGCTTTTAAAAAAAGTAATTTTAGAAGCTATTTTAAGAGTTTTAGAACAGACACTGAGTATGTAGAAATGTTTAAGTGCTTGTTTGCAAATTCATCATAAAAAGTAAAAGTACTCATTTTTTAAAAAGAAGCACTAAAAACATGTTTTCAACAACTATTTTAAGTGCTTATTATTACTTTTGATCAAACAATAATTTTTTTGTTTTTAACTTCTAGTTAAGCACTTCTACACATTCATCAATAAAATAATATTCAACACTCTTTTTAGAAGCAGTTCTTTTGAAAACACATTTTTCTAAATCATTTTTCAAAACCACTTAAATTTAAAACACTCCTTATTTTATATTTTGCTACTAAAATTACTTAATATCACTTTTTCAATTCTACTAGAGATTGCAAACATGCACTAAATGGAAACTAAAAGCTAAAAATTTTTGCTTGACCAAAAGTGATAATAAGCATTTAAAAAATTGTAGTTGAAAACATGTTTTAAATGTTTTTTTTTTCAAAAAATAAGCACTTTTATTTTTTATTTAGAGTTTGCAAACAAACACTTAGTTATTCTTAGAATATCACATCCATAACCCCATTCAATCCAACCGAAAATAAAATACATAATTTCTCTCTCCTCTACATATACAACATATAACTCAACCGAACTTTATTTTTTTTATACTCACATCCACAACCCAACTCAATTATTATTATTCTATTCTTTATTAATTATATATAATTTAAATTAACATTTGGTATATTTAAAATGTGTAAAAAATATATATAAACTAATTATCATATATTAAAAAAATAATTTATCATAAACTAATTTAACATGTTATATTTAGGATGTGTAAACTCAATTATTATTATTCTATTCTTTATTAATTATATATAATTTTAAATTAATATTTGGTATATTTAAAATGTGTAAAAAATATATAAAATCTAATTATCATATATTAAAAAAATAATTTATCATAAACTAATTTAACATGTTATATTTAGGATGTGTAAACTAATTTAGCATGTTATATTTTTCTTGTTATATTATTTAAAATGTGTAAAAAGATATAAACTAATTTACCATATATTAAAAAAAATTATCATACATTTAATATAAGATACAATGTCCAGAGTTGAAATAAATAGAAATAACTCAAACTACAAATAGTTGCATAAAAATAAAAAAACAATTATTTTTATTTTAACTAATTACTTTTAGTTATTTATAGTAAATAGTTACGACTGTTAAACCATAATTGATTATAGCTTTTCAGTAAATACAACCGTAACTATTTAGTGATAATAAAAATAACTTTTAAAAATACATTTGAGTTACAAGGTATATTTGGTATACAAAAAACTTAGTTTAACAATATTATTAATTTGTAAAATATATTTCTGATTACAACTATATATTAATATTGTTAATTTACCCAATTTTTTTAGGACAAACACAACTCAAATAAGTACAGTTAGAAACCACACAATATCTTAAAAAAAGAAAAAAAAACAATTTTACAATACTTAATTAGTAACTAACCTACAATCATTTAATTAATTATAATTAACAAAAAAATCCAGCACATAAATTCCATTTTCTTTCTACAAAAGGAGAAAAGATTGCTTGAAAATGACATCCAAAAAGCCCTCTAAGAGCATCCACTCTTCTATGCTAGAGATTATGTAAATTGATTAATTTTTACAATTCCATTTTCTAGATAGATTATGTAATTAATAAAAAAACCATCATTTACTATCAACATTAATATCTGGTTTGGTTCAACATTAATGGAAATATCCATCTTTTTTCTTTCAAGATCTTATATCAACCATCTCATTCTTTAATTTCTACTCTCACCCCAAATCTCTATCATCCTCATCATAATCCTCCTACATCTTTTCATTTTTTATTTTTTTTAAATCATGGGACGTAAAAAGCTTGCGCTGCGAAAAATAGAAAATCCCACGGCTCGCCAAGTTACTTACACAAAGCGCAAAGAAGGCATTGTAAAAAAGGCGAACGAGCTCTCAATTTTGTGCGACACGGACGTCGCCCTTATAATGTTTTCTCCCTCCGGTCGCCTTACTGCTTTTGCAAGTAATGGAAGGTATATATTGTGTGTGTATTTTTTTTTTTTATCGGTAATGTTGTCAAATCTCCCAAATACTCTAAGCCAACCTTATATCTCCCTCAATATCACTCAAGTTATATTGTGTGTGTGTTTTTTTACAAGTTATATATAAATGTACAAGTTTAAATTTTATTTTAGTGACAATAGGGTTTGAAGATTGAATATGAAATTTTATTAAATTTGCATGAAAGTTTATGTTTTTAGGTAGGGTTAAGGGAGGTTGTTTTTTCTACATTTTTTTTTTCAATCATATGAATTATAGATCCAATCGTTTTAATATTTTAAAATACATATGTATGTGAATGCATACATTTTTAAAAATATTTATTTTTTGTTCCACCTGCTAATTTATTTATTTATTTTTGTGACTTTACTATTTATTTTATTAAAATGTTTAAAAACTTATGTTGTTTTCGCAGGGTTGAGGATATATTTCTTCGTTTTGTTGATAGGCCTGACGAGCTAAGAGGAGGGTACGTATGCATATGAAAATTTGGTTTGATTAATTTAAATTGTGTACAGTATTTATTTTCATAGCTCATTATGAAGTTTGTCGTATATATTTTTTAAATTTATATATGTTAAAGATTTTAAAATTATATTTAATTATTGCACAAAACTTGCAAGTAGGGATGGGTAATGAGTTTCTAGTTTTGGGTACCCGATTCGAACCCGAAAAAACACAATCAGTTCGAATATTTTTATAAAAAGAAATTGAGTTTGGGGTAACCTTACATGCAGGTGTTAAAGTGAGATTCAAATTGTGTTGTTTAAATTGATCATTCTAATTATTTAGAGTAAGTTTCTTGTGCACCATTTATACCGTGTAACTCAAGTGTATTTTTAAATAATTACACTATTTATTACTGAAAAGCAGTGATGCAAATGGCGGCCGCCAAGGCTGCCTAGGCACTTGGCGGCACTCGGCCGTCGACGCCTAGGCCTTGGCGATGAAAAATGGCGGACGACAGATTTGGCGCCGCCTAGGCGGTCTCGGCGGCCTCGGCGGTGACATGATTATGGAGGATTTGGAGGATTTTTTGATTTTTTTTTTTAAGGTTATGTTTATGACTTTAGTTTTAGAAGCCTGAAGGAGGCCTACTTTTGACGGATTTTTAAAATTTAAAGTCTATATTTAATATTTATTAACTAAACTAATCTAAACTAAAGTAATACTTATAGTCTTATACTAATAACTATTAACTAATATTAAACTATTAATTATGTTTTATTTTAAGTTTACTATTTATTGTGAAATGTATATTTTTATTAGAAAAAATTAATATTAGTAGATTTTTTTTTAAAATAATTAGAAATATATTAAAAAACCTTGGCGCCGCCTAGGCGGCCTTGGCGCTTGAAGGTGGTCGGCAGCCCGCCGAGCGCCATTTACACCCTTGCTGAAAAGTTAAACAAATTAATGCTGAAAAGTTACACTATTAAAAATACACTTTTCAGTAATAACATGTGTGACTTTTCAATAGCATTTTGTGTAATTTTTTACAAATGAACTTAAGTTACACAGTGCAATTGGTGCATACAAGCCTAAGCCAATTATTTAATACCACCTTTTTTTTTTTCCACCTGCAGGCCTCTGAACAATGTAGAGGTATGCAAATATAAATCCTTTTCCATTTATTATGATATTTTATTTCTATAAATTACTTTTTAAAAAATTTAAATAAAGTAATATTGTAATTGAAAAGAAAGGAACATCTTTCTAAACTGGTGTTGTGAAATATCTATATTTGCAGTTCTTGTCTCAAAAACTGAAACAGATCAAACATGAGGGAGAAATGCTGGAAAAAATAACAGTGTAATTTCATGTTCCATTTATATTAATTAGTTAAGATTCTCTATTTTAATTTTGTGCAACTCATATTTTATATTATATTATTTTTTAACGCATGTCATGTTTTATATTGATGATCGATATCATTAATGAATTATATGTACATGATGTGCGTTAAAGATAATAAAATAAAAGATGAATTATTAAATTAAAATAAAGAATTTGATTTATTCATTTAAACTAGGACATTAAATTAAATATCATTAATTTTTAATATCAAATTTCCTTTGTTTGATGGGTGGTCGTACGTACGTTGATCATTTTATTGGGAGACAATTTCAGAATCGAGGTAATAATATACATATTAAATTTTATTTTATTGAATATCTTAAATTATTCATCATTATATACGTAAATATCAAACCTTGTGTATATGAATATAAGTAAATATTAATCATCAGAATAGAAAATTTGTATAGTCAATTTTAAATGGTCGACATTTATATGATTTAATCTAATATATATATAGATGAAGTTTAGATATGCTTGAATTTGACGAGTTTTACACTTAGGGTATGTTTGGTTCGTAAGATAAAAGTATATATCCGCCAAAAACATGCATGATTTTGACGGGTAGATACTTTTATCTTACGAACCAAATGAGCCCTTAAGTGTGCGTATCATTAATATATATGGTCACTATAATTGTTGTAAATTTATACGTAATGGTGTAAACGTTAATTTTTTTAAATAATTGTTTAAATATATAGTAAGTAATATTTTCAAAAGCTTAACTATATATATGCCAAGCCAAGTATTTCAAAAATTCTTATATTTTGTAATTTTTTTAAAAAAAAATTCATCCAGTCTTTAGAAATAATTAGAATATTACATGTTATTATAATTAAAATATTATTATAGTTAATAATTTTAATTAATTAATTTCAGGAACTTGAAGAAAAATTGGATAAACTCAACAGGCGACACCGTGAGTCGCAAGAGAAAATGAGGTTAGAAATTTGGCAAACACACTCCCAAGTCTTTCTTATTCTTTTATTATTTTTTGTGAGAAGGATAAAATAAAAGTTGAAAAAAAGAGTTGGGACGGAGGTAATATTAATTATATCACTAATTTTTTTTTTTTTGAGAAGTATCACTAAAAATATTGATTGTTAGTAACTTTACTATTTTTTTTAACTGAAAATGATAATGCATTATCAATGAAATTTACACATACAACTTATTTTTTTCTATATTGTTTATGATTTATTATAATCAAATCAATTAATTTCTGTACTCTCTCAGCCTACTAAGGATATGTATATATTTATCATATTTTTCACAATAATTTTTCTCTCACCATTCAACAATCATATAATTATTTCACATATCGTGAATTTTATACTCACAAATAATCACTTAATTTGTAAATAATACTTCACAACATATTTTGTCTATTTTTTTCTACATTTTTTTAAAACTTATTCAAAGATCAATGTGCATAATTTTTATGGATAGGATAAATAAAAATATATTATAAAAAAAAAAAAGTAAGGTGAATTTTTTTTTATTTTATTTTTTTCAGGTTTTATGAACCAAATGTTGAGAAAATCAACTCGGTTCTTGAAGCTGGTGTTTATCAACAATTCCTTGCAAGTGCCATTCAAAGAATACAACTATCTAAGGTGTGCATTCAGTTCAATTAAAAATTGCTTAATTTTAATTATGTAAAATTAATTCCACTATATTTTTGTTATATCATCGATTCGGAATAATATAACAAAAATGTAACTATAATAAGCATAAGTGTGTGAACAAGTTATAAGTGAAGTGAAAACACATTTTCATATAAATATGTTTGTATATTTTTGTGGATTTAATTTTTTAATAGTTTAATCATCATCTTTATTTGTATTATTTTTCTTCTTCTCAAATTAATTTTTAAATCTTAAAGTATGAAATTCGGTTAACATTGTCAATTATATTTATTAAAAGATACCTTTCAATATATATATATTAATTTATATATGTGCTTATAACAACAAAACCCTTTTTTTTTTTTTAATTCTAGGCCAAACTGCTGGGAAACCAGGTTGCATCTGAAACCGTTGAAAGTGTCAAGGTAATATAAATACTCAAAAAACATTTCCAAGACTATATATAACATTGTGAGTTGTTATTAAGCGACATTTGACCGTCGATGCATAGGTTAAACTGACAGAAAAAATCGTTCAACACATTTGACATTATTTAGACGGTCTGATAAAAATAGGTAGTCATTACATTTTTTTTTCAAGTTAAAAGGTAAAACTTAATTAAAACTAAAACTGGAAAAAAAATTAAGTCGAAAAGTAAATTTATAATGTATTTGTGGAAAATGTATTTTAATATTTTGTGGAAAATTTATAATGTATTAAAAAATTTATAAGAGTAGACTGTCATTATTATTGTTATATTTTATTGGCTTATTGTATTTTGTGTAAAATATATATTTGGTCATTAATTATATTTTAAAATAATAATTTATAGTAGAATATGTAATTTTATTAATATATGATTAGAAAACTTAAAATTAGTAGAAAAACAATAAAAAAAATCTTAGTGCCGCCTAAGCAGTATAGGTATTTGATAGCACTCGACCATCCGACGACTGTCAATTATCATTTCCACCTTGGTACTAACAATCATTTTTATTAAAATAAGTGTAATTATTTTTAGTGACGTAACTTTTAACTTTAATGAAAGATAAAATTAATTTTGTATGAAAAATTGTTCATAATAAGCTTATCATGACATTATTTTAAAGTATAAAATATGTCACCGAGAGTATAAAATATTTCATCTGGGATATCAAAAATTGGGTTAGTGGCATTGTATTTTAATTTTTGTTTAATTTTTTATACTCCTAATAAATTTTTGACATTCTTAATTAAATATTTAATATTTTATAATAGATTCATAATAAGTTTTATTATAAACTATTTTCGTATAAAATCTACCTAATGAAAAAAATAATAAAAAATTTACATATTAATCACATAGTACAACTGCATTGTGGACTTTTTGCAAACATTATGTATAAAATGAATAAGGTGGTCTTTAAAAAAAATGAAAAAAAAAAATTGTACTATTTCGTCTTATGGTCTTTCTATAATTTTTTTTTTCATCTATATGTGTGTGTGAGAGAGAATGGTAGAACATGTTTATATACACATATTTTCATTTGCAGGGTTCCGAAACAAAAGTCCAGATGGAGGATCCAACCTCAGAAACCGACCACTCCAATTTGGGTATTTTTTTTAAAATTTTATTTATATATCTAAGAAATAATAGATTCTGTTAATTAAAAAAAATATATAATTAAATAAAATTATATATTATATATAAAAGGTGTTTGTCTTTATGAGTTAGGAAAATACAATTGGTTCACAACTATCAATTTTAATAAAATAACATTTTTTTCCAGTAGAATAACTGAAGTGTTCTAAAAACATCACATCATTTACACCATAAGAGTGATGTTTTAATTTTTATTTTTTATAGAAATGTTTATTTTCTCCGAAATTGAATAATATACATAAGTACCATAGAAATTGATACTCATTTGTTTCAATTTAAATTTCACACTTTTTTATTCGAAACGTTTCATAATAAACTTCATACTCAAAAAAAGAAAAATACTCTCATAATAGTTACTCCTTCCGTCCCATAATTGTTTTCACACTTTCCTTTTCCGTCCGTCCCACAATTGTTTTCACACCCTATAAATGGAAACTATTACTTTAACTTTATCCTCACAACCCAACTAATCTCATTTTTTTTAATAATATAACATTACACAACACTCTACTTTTCTTAAAAGTTGTGTCATCCCAAAGGTGAAAACACCTTTGGGACGGAGGGAGTATTTTATTTATTGACCCAAAAAGTTAATAATTTTTTTTAAAATACGCGTTTAATAAAATTTGAAGTTTAATTTTAAAAAAAAGAAGGATTATATTTTTCAGTTCTATTTGTATATGTTGAAAGATGAAGCCAAAGGCACATTTTTTCTTAAAGTTGCTTTAAAAATTATTTGTTTTTGCTATTATTTTCCTTTTTTAACTTTTTGATTCATAAATTTAAATTTTAGGATCAATTCAATAATGAAGGAAGATCAATGCGGTTCAGACATGAGATTCAATGGCAGGATGAGCTCACTACATCTTGTATTTACATAATTAAAAAGAGCAACTCAAAAAATACTATTTCAATCACATTTCAACTAATACTCATTTATTAATGTTTTCAAATTTTAGAATACAACTTGTATCTCTCTCTTTATATTTTTGGACGCTAAGTTCAAAATGTGGTTTGTATATTATGTTGTAATATTGCTGTCATGTATTATTTTGATGTTTTAAAGGAAATTTAAATCATTGATTCCACGTTAATCTTCGTAGTTCTTTTTTTTTCAAATAGGTATTGTGTGAAAATAGTTCATGATAAACTTATCATGAAATTATTTTAAAGTATCAAATATCTGGTCTAATGTATCAAAATGTTCATCAGGTGTATCTAAAGTTGAGGTCAATACATATATTTTATTGACCTCAACTTTTAATACATCTGATGAGATGTATACTTTAAAATTTGTATCACATGGTTAAATATTTTATACTTTAAAATTTGTTCATGATAAGTTTATTATGAACTATTTTCATACGATACTTTGCCTTTTTTTTCAAGTATTACTTGATTTCATAGTTAGATCAGTATTATGAGTTGAGTATTTATATTTGTAATAATATTTTTATCTACAATACATAGGTATTTCTTCCTTTCAAGAAAGCTATAGACAAGATTATTTGTGTGCCTAAGCGTTAACTCAAATGTTAATGCTTTTTTACTATTCTCTGACAAAGTCCATCTATTTTGTTTGATGTCTTTTTTTTTTATTAGATATGCAAATATTTTTTGGACGAAAATGAAAATTGATGCAAGAATTTGATTGAACAAGAACACTTAACTTCAAAAGATCCAGTTTCCATCTCCCCTTGAGAAGCTTTAGCTTTCCGCCACCATCAGCTGCCTTCTCCACAGCGGCCGCCGACCGACACCGCCCTCCCCATCTGCACACACAGATCCACCCATCCCTCCACCGCCATGGCCGCCTGATGAAGTGTTGATTGTCGTTCTGCTGAATCCACCTAGAAGCCACCGTACCTGCGTCGTAGATCGGAGCTCAAGAACTACCACCGCCATCGGAAGACCAGATCTAGGTTGTACCGCTGCTTATATAATCGATTGTTCTATCCTTGGTTGTAGATCTATCCCGTTTGTTTCCTCTTGCCGTTTCAGTGGTTTAACGGGTCCATCCTTTCCAATGGTGCCGTAGTTACGGTGTCGATTGGTGGGATGACCCGTTAAATTTTATTTTATTTTATTTTATTTCTGTTCTTATTTTAAATCTCTGCAGTTTGGTTTATGTTTATATTTTCGACTTTAGTTTTCTTCTCCAACTGTAGTAGTTGTGAGATTGTCTACACTCTGTGTGGTGTCTCCTTTAATTTAATCTTGTGCTTCTCCCTTGATGTTGCGTTTAGGATTCAAATCTGGTAGTGTGCCAGATGATCTTGAATCCTACGGACTTTTTGTTTAAGTGAAGGATTGCTCAGAGATAGATGCTAGTTTTAGATGGTGAAAAATCACCTTAGTGTGGGGTGTGTTTTTGCCATAGGGCTTATTTTTAGTGTCTGTTTCTGTTTGTACTCTTCATATCCTCCCGATTGGTTTGGAGCAGTCTTGATCCTTGGTTGATGTAGTCAAGGAGTTAGGAAGTCGATCTATTGTACTTATAATATTTATCTTTTATAAAAGATCATTTCCTTTCAAAAAAAAAAACTTCAAAAGATCCTTTCACAATTTAGATATTGTCATTTTTACAATTCGTATTCTGTAGAAAAATGCTACTATTCTTTTTAGCATTTCTTGTATATTTTGGACACAAAGGATGGGATATGGAGTTCTAAGACTAGTTGCTATTTTGAATTGTTTGGTTCTTGAATTGTAAAATGACATTACAAATTTTATAATAAAATTTTGTATTGGATATAAATTATAAATGCATTTTTTATACAAGATTATTGATACTATATATGAATCTAATTTTATCACAAAGAATGTCTCATGTGAGCATTTTAAGACACACTACTTGGATCGAGGCACATGTAATAAATACCCCAAAATCATAAGTGCCCCAATGAATATATGTTGGAATTAAAATTCAATTTTCAAATCTTAAACTTAATTCACACCTAAAAATATTTTTTCCAACACTATATATTTATTATACTTATTATTACTCTTTTCAACACAACACATTTAAAAATATCTATCATTATAAATATAATATCAATGATTATCACCTAAATTCCAAAAAAAAAAAAAAAGCAAAACATAGTCCTAATAAAATTCTTCACATGCTTAATAAAAAAAAGGAATAGATATCTAAATTATGTCCGTGTGTTGAACTTTGAAATTAATTAATGATCATTATCTCTGTTTATTCTCCAAATATTCCAATTCTTTGCACTTCCGTTGACTAAGTAGAGTGACTAGCTTACAAAATTAAATCGAGGGTCAAATATGGTCGTTTCAAAGAAATAATCAAATATTATTACTTTTATATTAATTTAAACTGTATAAATCTAATCGGACTCCTCACTTGAGTGAGTTATACGGGTTCGATTCCCTTTGAAAACGAATAGGAGGAAGATATAAGATTGGTTTGGAGATATGAGTGTATGGAGACTTGGTGTACTAACTTCTAACTACTAACCACTAACATTTACCGATAAAAAAAATTAAATTTATATTATAATATAAAAGCTATATAATTTTTTTTTAGAACATGCAAATTTAATTATAAGGAATTTATGCAAATTGATACTACGAGACATTTGGTAGTAATTTATACGGCAATATTATAATAATTGATCTTTATTACCATTTTTTTATAAGAGAGATAAAATCAGAAAATTATTTTAGTATTATATTTTATTTTCCTGATCTTCCTCTCTCTCTCTCTGTAGTTCTACGCACGTTTCTTTCCGTCGTCATTTTCCTGTCCCTCTCTTCTCAACTCCGAATAACATGCACCATTTCAACGAACAAAACTCCCAACAGAAATTTCAATTTCTAACCCGAAACGCCATCTTTTCCCCAATACCTCTTCAACAAAAGCAATCAAGAACCCTGTTTCACTGTTTATTTCCCAAATTCTTGGATTCTTCCGAGTAAGGGCACCTTTTTTAATTTTTTTTTTTTTTTGAAAAATTCTGGGTGAATATACGAAGAGGTATAATCATATACATATATATATATAGCGCGGTTAGAGAGGGGCGTTGAAGCACTGTTGGGAATTTTGTGGCGTTGGACCCAAAACAGATTCGTGAATTGATTTTGGGAGTTTTTCGGATAAATAGCTGAAATATTTTCTGATACATTTTCTCCCTTCAATTTGGGGGAAATATTCTAGGGCACAGACCGAAGGAGGTTTTCTTGATGTATGCATGCATAGCTATATTTTATAGCTATGCGTGTTGCTGTTTGAGTGCAATTCATACGACAAGGGCAACACTGCGGCGAAAGGATTGATGATTGTTTGAGAAATAATGGATGCCAGATTTATGGCGTTTTTTATTGTTTTTATATGTGTTTTTGCACCAAATAATTCAGAGGGGAGGAAGAAATTAGGAGAAAACATTTTTGACAATGGACTTCAGGATATCCATATGCATACGGTACGTGAATTTGATCGAATTTAAGCGAATATTACGAGCTTTTCTCTTTATTTTCTGCTTAATTTGTCATGATATCATTAGATATAGCTTAAATCTTTGTGAAGGATAGCTTTTGTGGTTCTGCATTGTGTAAGGAATTTGCTATCATGAATGAAGAAACATCTATATATTGCATATGTTGAAGTGATCTTACCTAAATATGAACTTTGGATGTGTTTATGTGCATTAATGTGTTTTGGGACCAGCTACAATCTTTATGAGCAGCTCAATATTATGTTATGTTTGATGTCTATTTGTCATGCCATTGTTTCCTTATGATTGATGACTGTCATTTGCTTTCATTCTCATTCGAGTCCGTTTAAAAAGTCTCGTTAAGTGTTTCAAAATTCTGCCTCACGTCTTGTTGAAATAACATAAATATGAAGAGCGGACCACAACAGAATCTATCACTCTTTTTTTTCTGAAATTTTCTAGTTCTTATCTACTAGGTTAATAATCTAGAAAGATTGATCAAGCTTTGGGGTGTCTGAAAAGTTGACAAAATCACTATCAAGATCCACACGTAAAATGAGAAAATCTTCCATTATCCAAAAATAGTATTGTCCTTCTGAAATATTTCCTTACAGGCTGGGCAAGCATGGGATTTCTGCAAAAAAGAATTAAAGGATAGTACAGAATCTGTTATCGACTTAGACTCAGCTCCGTCTCATTCAAGAACTGTCATTAACAATGGTGTTGAATTTGGTACGCCTTGTTCGACTAAAAGATTTGTACAGAAGGCTATAGACGATCTTCCTCCAAAGGAAAAAGCAACTATCATACACTGTTTGAGAAAGAAAAACTTTCCACTCCAAGTGTTAAAAGATCATAAAGGGACTTTTTCCAATCAGTGTCAGAATCTGTTTACCGATTGGACTATGATTCCAAGGAGGTACCTGGGGATGAGACGAGCTTTAAGTACACCTGAATCATCTGCTGATATTGCCACATCACCATCTCCGGCATCATTAGATACTGATTATCCTCCATTATCAGATGCCAAGTTACCTGCACCAAAACCGGGAAAAGTTTCACCTGATACCTTGCAAGGCAATAAAGACAATGTTAAGTACCTCATAGGTGCTATAATTGCAGGAGTGTTGGCAGGACTTGGTCTTGTAGCTATAGTAATATATTTCTGTGTGAGGAGAGATCCAAGGCTTGAGCCAAAAGGCGGGCTTAGAGACGAGAAGCCTCTTCTCAACTTTAGCCCCAGTAATATGTCTGCAGGTACGTTACTATCATGGGTTTATAGCAAAAATAATCCCACAAGAAATTTCTCAATGCACTTTTGGTATCTATGCTTGAAAATGTCCTTCCTTGTGTATTTAATTTCAAACCTGATCCCACAATCTTTTTCTTTTTTGCACGCCTGGGAGTGTTATTAGTAAAAAAAATGACCAGCAATGACTCTATTCTTGTGGGACCACTACTGCAACAAATGCTAATCATGATTGAGTTTGTGTGATAGAGATCCTTTTTGGTTATGTTTCATCCTTCATTGCCATAATGTGGACATCCATTCAGGTTCATCAGAAAAGTCGCACACTATGGATACTCCGGTCGGATTAAATAGCACGGCTTCGTTAACCGCTAGTGGCAGTTCATTGGATGCTCATTGTGTTTCTTCTCAAGCTGGATTTCAGTCAATAGAAGCTCATGCTGAAACAGTTCGTAAAAATTCATTGCCACTTCCTCCAGGAAGGGTGGCAGTGGCAGTGGCAATGGTGGAAGCAATGTCATCAAGTGCAGGTGCTGGTACAGGTGCAGCAGCAGCAGCAGCAGCAGCAGCGGTGGTGGCGGCACCACCACCACCTCCACCGCCCGCTGCATCACTACCTCCACCGCCCGCTGCATCACTACATCCTTCTCCACCAACCCTCCCTACTCCTGCGCCTCCACCACCTCCAAGAGGCCGTCGTCCTCCTCCTCCTAATCCACCAGGTCCGTCCAGACCGTCCCCTCTTGGACCCCACCATCGACGTACTTCAACAGGAGACTCAAGTGTGGATTCTGATGAATCTGAAGCTCCCAAAGCCAAGTTAAAACCATTCTTTTGGGATAAGGTTCTTGCCAACCCTGATCAGTCGATGGTCTGGCATGAGCTTAAAGCTGGGTCCTTTCAGTAAGTTTTTTACTTTGATTTTGAATGATACTTTCATGTATCAATTTGTCATGTGAATCTCTCAACTGCTTTCTGACTTTGCAGATTTAATGAGGAGATGATGGAAGCTCTGTTTGGATATGCAGCTACAGATAAGAAAATTAATGAAAATAGGAAAAGTTCACAATCTGATTCTACTCCACAGTTTATTCAGATTATTGATCCGAAAAAAGCACAGAACTTAGCGATTCTTTTAAAAGCATTGAACGTGACGACAGTGGAAGTCTGTGACGCCCTCAAAGAAGGTACTTTTTTACCTTTGGTGTTTCTTTCACAGGCATTGCATTCATGAGCATGCAGAGTGTACTTATAACTTCTTGGTGGATTGTTTACATATAAACTTGATCAGGTAATGAGCTCCCAGCAGAATTCATCCAAACTCTATTGAAAATGGCCCCAACAGCAGATGAAGAACTAAAACTTAGGTTGTATGGTGGAGAACTTTCGCAACTCGGGCCAGCGGAGAGGTTCCTAAAGGGCGTGGTTGACATTCCATTTGCGTTTAAGCGTTTGGAATCGTTGTTGTTCATGAGCACATTCCAGGAGGAACTTTCTTCTATCAAAGTCTCCTTTGCAACTTTAGAGGTTTGTATGCAGATAAAATTTAAGGGGGCCCTTGGTTCAATTTTCTTCAATGGAATGATATGAGATTCATTGAATCATAAGTTACAATGAAAATGATGGTTATGTTCGTAGCAAATTTTGCTCAAATCTTGGAATAACTGGGGACAAAAACTGATTATTGGTTGAGCAATAGTAATGATTGAGAATAAATGATTATAGGAGGAGAGATAGTTAATCAAAAAGGTTAATAATTAATTTTTTTTTTAGTCTCATACCCCATTGGAAAATATGATGAAGGTGATTGATCATATTTTATTCTCATTAATCATTACAGTTACTTTATATTTATTCCCCATTGCCATTCCCATTGAGCAATCTTGAACCAAACGCCCCCCTCAATTTTCGTTGAAAATGCGCATGTGGATTTTAATATTGTATCACGAGTATCCCCTGAATTCAGGTAGCGTGTAAGGAACTGAGAAGCAGCCGGCTCTTCCTGAAACTCTTGGAAGCTGTTCTGAAAACTGGGAACCGTATGAATGATGGCACTTATCGAGGTGGTGCTCAGGCATTCAAGCTCGAAACTCTCTTGAAACTATCAGACGTAAAAGGAACAGATGGAAAGACGTCACTTTTGCATTTCGTCGTCCACGAAATAATCCGTGGTGAAGGAGCAAGAGCTGCGCGTAAACTAAGAGAGAGCTCAAGCATGTCCAGTGTGAGGACAGAAGATCTTTATGAGGATTCTTCCCACGAAACAGAAGAGTACCACCGAAACCTAGGTCTTCAAGTCGTGTCCGGGCTCAGCAACGAGCTTCAGAATGTCAAGAAGGCGGCCCTAATTGACAACGAAATGTTGAGTGACTCAGTTTCAAAACTGAATCAGGCACGTGTGAGAACAAAAGAGTTTCTCGAAAAAGAGATGAAAGATTTGGGGGAAGAGAGTGAGTTTCTTGACACCCTTACCAGCTTTGTGAATGAATGTGAATCAGACGTCACATGGCTAATCGAAGAAGAGAAGAGGATAACGGATTTGGTAAAGAGCACAGGTGATTATTTCCATGGTAAGGGAGGCCGGGACGAAGGGGTGCATTTGTTTGTGATTGTTCGTGATTTCTTAGTAATGGTGGATAAAACTTGCGTAAATATGAAGAACTCGATAAAGTTGCCAACAAAAGCGCCAAAGAAAAATGCTGTAGCATCATTATCTCCTTCACCGTCTCATGAGTCGCCTTCTGAATCTGCACGGGACATCCAGCAACGGCTATTTCCAGCATTGAGGGCACGCCAAATGGATGATGATGAATTCAGTTCAGATGATGAAACCTGATCTTTACCTCTTCAAGCTAACCCAATTTTCGTAGATTTTGAATTGAAAATTTTATCACTTACACACAACAGGTGGGATTCAGATCTGAAGATCCTCACAATCTTTTAATCTGGGAAGTTGACAGTTGGATGATAATGAGCCATAAGGAAAAAAAAAAAAAAAATCTAACATATGTGCAGAAATACTATGGTGTCTCTTTTGTACAAATATGAAGAAATTGATGAAAAAGTTGAAATGATTTTCCTTGTAGATATGAAGCGTGAACTAGTTGTATGTATGTATATGTACACCTGTTCTTATGGTTGATAAGAGGTTCATAAAACCTTTTCCTTTCCGAACTCTGATTTGTTCTAAATTAGGAGGTACAAGATTGAAACTAGAGTTGTTGAGCTAAACGAGTCGCTCGTGAGCTTGGCTCGATTTGTCTCGTTAAGACTCGACTCGATGTGTTAAACGAGTTGTGCTCGAACTAAAAAAATACTCATCTGCTTAATGAGCTCAGCTCACGAGTTATTTTGTAAATATTATATAATTTAGGGTATGAAATTATAATATTTTACATAATAATACAATCCTAATACTCAAATTATTCATATTGATGAACTAGTGATAGTTTTAACCTCATTAAAGTATAAGAATGTGAGGATATAATTATGAAGTTGTTGATATAATAATATTAGTTAAAAATATTTTTCTCGAATTTTCGAGCTCGAGTCGAGCTTTGCTCGTAAATGTAGAGTTTCGAGCTAAATGAACCGAGTCGAGCTCGAGTTTAATTTAAGCATGAGCCTAACCGAGTTCGATTCAAGATCACCTTCTTAACGAGTCAAGTCTAATCATGCACGATAAACTTAACGAGTTGAGCTAAATTGGCACTATAAGGACTTGCTCGATTCGTATAATAACTCTAATTGTTACATATATACTCACGTCTGAATCTTTGTTCAATACGCTCATATGTACATCATTTTTAGCACCATGTTGAGTCACATACTCACATATAGTGTGTAATGTGTAAATAGTAAATACTCGAATGTGAAAATTGAATAACCGAGCTTGTTCAGTCAAAAATGTTATGTCTAAAATCTATATATATAATTGTGCACACTTATAACGTACAAAAAATAAAAAAATAAAAAAACAATTAAATGATTTAGAAAATAATATGAATTTCAAATTGATTCTGTGCAAATAAAAATATGTGTTTGTGCAAAAAAAAAAATTGTACATATACAAATATTTTGAACTAATTTGTAAACATGACCAATTTTTTTAACCAATATGTAAATGCCCCAAAATAAAACATGTTGGGTTAAACAAGTAACTTGACTACATTTTATATGATAATATTTTATGATAGACTTATGATGAATTTATTTTAAAGTATCAAATATTTGATCAAGAGTATCAAAAAAATACATTAGGAGTATAAGAAATTCGAGTAAAAAAAAATCAACAACAATTATAATATATTACAATTGACCCAATTTTTAATACTTCTGATAAGAATTTTGATAGTCTTGATAAAATTGTTGATAAAAGGATCTAAACTTGAGATAAGCTTGAGGATTAGAAAAGAACCAAGTATAAAATGGCAAGAAGGTATAAGCTGCTCGCCTGTATGCTCGCCCGCCTGCTCGCCCACATGCTCGCTCAAGGTTAAAGGTGTCAAAGCAACGAGCCTACGCGGCCTTTCCCCAGTTGCTCGCACCAATGCTCGCCCACATGCTCGCTCAAGGTTAAAGGTGTCAAAGCAACGAGCCTACGCGGCCTTTCCCCAGTTGCTCGCACCAATGCTCGCCCACTTGCTCGCCCAGATGGTCGTCTTTAGCCTGAATATAACAAGGCAGCAAGTTTAGAGGATAAGCCCATGCTGCTCGCCCGGCTGCTCGCCCCATTGCTCGCTACATTGTCCGTCTTTCTTTCGAGGAGAAGAAGACACAAGATGTCCAAAGGACCTGTATGAAAGGTCCGGATTGTTGAAGGCTAGAGTTAGTGGGGCAAAGCTTGGAGGGGGTGACAAGTGGAGGACACTTGTCACCCCCACAAGCCATATGGCTTAAAAAGAGGCCACCTCATCCTTAGAGGGATATAAATAAGAGGAAAAACCTCATTTGTAAGGATTCAATTTCCAAAATACAAGAAATACAATACACAATTCCTCTCTCTACTTTTCCAATTATAACTCCTATTACTAATCAAAGTTACATCTTTAGATTATTGATTGAGTGATTTCCTACGTATAAATTAGCCACATAAATCATTCGGTTATATAAATTACTCAACAAAAATATTTATATTTTAACATAATTTCATGATAAGCTTTTGACAATTTTCATACAAAACATTGTCAAATAACTTATCTTACTCTACTTTTAACGGGTTTCAAGCTAAATTTTTTTTTATAATAGTATGTATTTGAATTTAAGTTCAATTTTGATTTTCACACGCTAAAACGTGAATCTTTTGGCAATTAGGGTATTACTAATTTTTTCTTCGAGTATTAGAGAGTTGTTCTTGGGATATTACTGACTTGTTTTTTGAGGTATTAGTGAGTTATTTTCAGGGTATTACTGATTTGCATACCATTCTGTAGCATTCACTTGCAACTCATTTTGGAGCTCCACGACATCGGTCATATGGGACGTGATCGCACATTTACTCTCTTACATAACCGTTACTTTTGGCTTACCTTATGTCTGGATATTGCACGCTTTGTTGCCTGGTGCCACGTTTGTCAGGTCTCCCAAAGGGCCACCACTAATGCAGTTTGTATCGTCCCCTGCTTAATCCAGATATCTCATGGCTTGGTTTAGTATGGACTTTGTCCTTGGTGTCCCTAGTATTAAGCGGGACTTCAACTACATCTTTATTATTGTCGACTAGTTTAGCAAGATGGCCCATTTCTTGCCCTATAAGAAGACTTCCGACTCACTTCATGTAGCTCAACTCTACTTCCATGATGTGTACTGCCTACATGCTCTTCCTACTTCTATTGTACCCGATCGCGATACCCATTTCTTGGGGCACTTCTTGCTTGGCCTCTGGTTGTTATGAAACTTCAGTTCAGTAGCGCTTATCATCCTCAAAATGATGGTCAGACAGAGGTTTTCATTCGTTATTTGGGTAACTTGCTCTGCTGTTTGGTGGGTGATAACCTTCGTACTGTTCTGTTGTGAACGGTACCACTGGATTCTCACCTTTTTGGGTTGTGTATAATAGTGTTCCATACGGTCCAATTGATCTCTTGGCCGTGCCCTCGGCCCCTCCTCCTGTGGATGATCGTGCTTTGGCCCATTGAGAACAATTAACACAGATTCATGCTTCTACATGGGCTTGTCTCGAGTCCTGTAATACTCGCTACAAGACATACGCCGGCCTCAAGCACCAACATGTGGATTATAATGTCAGAGATTTAGTTTAGCTTGTTCTTACCCAGGATCGCTTCCTGCTTGTGAATACAATAAATTGCCTTCCCAGAAGATTGATGCAGTCGAGATATTGGAGAAAATCAATCTCAACCTATCGCCTACGCTTACCTCCCAACTTGCACACTTCCGACATGTTCAACACTATGCACTTGATACCCTACTTACATAGAGAAGACTCCATCCCGATTCGAGGGCAAATCTCGATGGGGGAGAGAATGGATATGGAGAAGAGAGCGTAAATTGAAGATTAATCTTATTTCTTTATTTACCTTATTTATTAGTATGAGCTTTATTTTAAACTTGGATATTTTATTCTATTTTGGGCCTTGTTTTACCTAAGAGAACCCTAGTATTTATATTCCTTCTTGATATTATTGGAGATATATTTTGATGAATTAGACTTAGTCCCATATTTGTGAGTTCCTTTCTCTTGTTGCGTTCCTGTTGCGTCAGTTCTACATATAATTTCTGATACGATGATGGTTCTTGCTAGTTTTATTAGATCTTTTGTAGGATATCTGCAGCTCCATAATTTCTTCTAAAGAGGACCGGACCATGTGCTCAAGGAATTTATCTTAGTAGCGAATTCAAATGAAGAAGTGCTCATATGAGATTATAAGTCGGATTTCACCGTATGTTTACTATTTCTCGTGGTTGTGGCGTTGCAAGAATTAAACTGGAAGAATTAATCTCATTAAAATATTCAAATTTGTAGAAAAGTATAAAATTAATTCATTTATATAGTTCTCTAATAAAGACCAATATCATCAACTGAGAAGATGCTTTTGATCGGTCCAATTTTCCATCTGCGTGCATGGGTATCAATTAATTCTAGCGCACGTAAATCCTCTGTCGAGAGAGAGCATGAGCTTACGACTTTAAATATTGATGATTCCGATAATTAATATTTTAGTTGCATTAAAGACATTAAGTAAATCAATCTTAGCAAACTCCAAATAAAACATGTCAAATTAAATAAAATACTAAATTCGTTCTAATTTTAACGGGTTTCGAGCTAAGCAGATCATAATAAAAAATAATTTCACCCTAATTTTAACCTACCTTTATGCTAAAATAAATTATTTGGGCCATAAAAAAAGAAAAAAAGAAATTTGAATTTTAAACCAACTCAGAATAAGAGGTCCGCCCAATATGAAAGGGCGCCACAACACAAGCAGTCATCACTATAAATTCTCGAAAACCCTACTCTTTTTTCACATCAAACGCAATTCAAATCACAGACAGCAGCTATGGCTCCCAAAAACCACGCTCTGGCTCGCCAACCATCCAAAGAGGAACAGGAGAGAGAAGAATCTTCCGACGGAGAAGAGATTTCGGAATCGAATTCCGATGAAACGGAGGGGGAGGACTCATCTGAGGAGGAAGAGGAGAATCCGGTGACCGAAAAGCCGCCCAAGCCTCGTGCCCTAGTTCAGAAATCTGAATCGAAATCGAAATCGACCTCCCTGGTTAACGCGTCCGATTCCGACGCTGACTCGGAAGGCTCCCCGCCTCCCGATTACAAGGTGCAACCGATCCGTAAGCCTTCTCCGCCTCCTGCAAAACGTCCGCATCAGGAGCGGGAAGAGGGGCAGGGTGTTTCTAGAAGCACCAAAAAGTTGAAGACTGGGGAGAAGGAAGAGAAGAAAAGTTCCAATTCTACCCCTGGTGGGTTGATTACGAGGCTGTGGAGCGACGAGGATGAGATTACTATTCTGAATGGGATGATTGAATTCAGGAAGGTGAAAGGGCATGACAACAATTCTGAGGAGATTTACAATTTCATTAAGGGGAAATTGCAGAGGGATTTCAATAAGGAGCAGTTGAGGACCAAGATTAGCAGGTTGAAGAAGAGGTTTTTGACTGCTGTGAACAAGAGCGGGGGTAGCGATCCTGTTTTCTCCAAGCCACATGAAGATATGGCGTTTGAGCTTTCCAAGAAAATCTGGGGCGATGCTGCTACTAATGTCTCTGTTCCTGTCAAGAATGGGAATGCAAAGAAAGAAGTTGTCAAGAATGGGAACGTGAAGAAAGAAATTGTGAAGGCTGAAGCAGAAGAGAAAGATGATGCTGAAGAGAGGGACTTTTGGTCAAAGTATCCATATTTGAGCTCATCGTTTCTTAACATGAGGGGGAACATCCCTTCCTTGTCGGAGTCCTCGATGAGTCTTTTGAAGGAAAATTTGAGTTTGATGGGGGATTCAAAGGCGAAGGAATTGAATCAGAAGTGGAGGCAATTGTTTCTGGAAGAGGCTGAGTTGAATCATAAGATGCTGACTTTGATGGCAGAGCAGACTAAATTGGGTTTGAAACAACTCAATGATGGTTAAGTGCAAGTTAGCATTTTTTGCCGGATATACACCTGCAGGTGATCCTTTATTATTATCAGTACAATGGGGATTTCTTTTTATTGCTTTCTGCTACTTTTGGCGTTTTCGTTGTTAAGTTCTGATTGTTTTTGTGGAAAACTAAGTTATAAATGTGTTTATTGTGAAAGCTCTGCTTCTTGCTCCTTCCATTTTTATTTGGCTACTGCTGATTAATTGTTTATTAGGATGGAAATACTGATTGATGATTTTTCTGCCAAAACCCTACTGGAGCTCACAATGTTGATGCATAAAAATTGAATCTTGATGAGTTCTTGATAGCAAAATTTCTTGAAAAGCATAGGGTCCTAAGAAAATTTAATCCTCAGTGTAATTGTCGCACACTGGAGAGGTAGAGACCATGATGTTTTTGTTAAATGGCTTTAGGTATTCTTGGTTTTGTATCAAGTATTCAAGAAGTTCATAAATTTGCTGGTTTTTTCCCTGTCGTTAGGATTACTGTTCTAGTGGTGTTTACTGTCTTTCTTAATTCACGTCTCCTATTAAATGACATTGTTAATCAACTAGTAGTCGTGCATTGAGAATAAAAGAGAACAATGTGAAGTAATTGTTGAAATAATGATGATAATGATTGCAAAGAGTTAAAACCTAGCCATCAAAAGAAGTTTCCATGACATTAAATTAGACAACAACTCTAGTAAAAAAGATGGTAACAATCAAAGAGTACGTAACTGGTAGTTAAAATTTAGAATACACGGCGAAAGAGATGATATTATAGTAAGATATTAATGGAGCATAGCAGTCGAGGTATAATGTAATAGGCAACTGCGAAGATTTTGATGTTTTCTTCAATTTTTAATTGTGTTTGCATTTAAGTTATGGTTGAACCAGCTCTAAATATGCCTATTTTTGAATGCTATATATGTTTCTTGTTCTGCTGATTAATAGGTTTTTTAGGATAGAAATGCTGATTAATGTCAAACTCCAAGATAAGCTCACAATGTGTGTGTATAAATGTGGAATCTTATGAACAATTCCACCCTCAACCATAAAGTCTTCTATGAACAAAGATTCATAGTGTGAAATCGATTCCATTAGATGTATTAACCGATATTATTACACATTCACTGATATTATTAAATCTGTAAACTGAAATTATAGTGTAAAATGTTATGGTATCAGCACATGCATGTAATGGTATCCATTCATATTATGAATAAGTTTCACAGAAGACTTAGGGTGTGTTTGCAAATAATTAAAAAAGTGAAGAATCATTTTTTTTGGGAAGTTGGTGAGACCCAACTTATCCCAAGAAAAAGTGATTCTACACTTTTTTAATTTCTTGCAAACACACCCTTAGTCTCCTACAACTGACCACACAAGAGATTGAAAACACGCATTTTTTTTGTTAAATGACTTTAAATTCTTGCTTTTGTATGAAGAAGTTTATAGTTATTATCATTATGAATCTTTTGGTGTTGATCTTATTTTCAATTCTGCTGGATTTTTTTTTCTTGCTGTTGATCTTATTTTCAGTTTGCATTTCATCTTTTTTTGTATTAATTGGGATGGCAATCACCTGCTGGCTTGTAGTATTGAATAAAAAAGAGGGAATTTTTTTTTCCCTTTAAATTTCATTGACTTTGTTTTTTCGTCTTTTTAAGTTTTGAATTTAGTCTTTTAATTTACCAAAAATTATGATTTTGGTCTTGTGTTGAGTGACCGGGTATAACAAGTTATAGGATCAAAATCATATTTTTTGTAAATTAAAAGACTGAATTCAAAATTCAAACTTAAGAGGACGAAATTTTTTTTTTTGTTAAGTTTGTTTTTCGTTCTTTTAAGTTTTGAATTTAGTTTTTTAACTTACAAAAAATTAGGGAAAATACACTTTTTTATCCTATAAGTTTCGTTGACTTTGATTTTCGTCCTCTTAAGTTTTGAATTTTGATTTTCGTCCTTTAACTTATTAAAAATTATGATTTTCGTCTTCTTAAGTTTTGAATTTTGGATTTCGTCCTCTTAAGTTTTGAATTTTGGTTTTCTGTCTTTTAACTTACCAAAAATTATGGTTTTCGTCCTTCAACATAAACCAAAACAAAATATTAGAATAAGTCAAATTAAATTTATAATTTTGAAAATATATCAAAATTTTATTTTTTAAAACATAATTAAATACGCAACTATTTCAACTTTAAAAGTGTTTACATTTAATTTAAATCAAAACAAAATATTTGAATTTGTCAAAATTAAAATTATAATTTTGATAATATGTCAAAATTAAATTTTTTTAAACAAAAATTATATAAAAACTTACCTAAAATATAGCAATAAATTGAAAAAATTATTTACGAATTTACCTAAAAAATTATTTACGAATTTACATAAATTATTTACGATTATATTTTGTAATTATCCTAACAAAATTTAAAAACGTTCATATTAAATTTAAACAAACAAAAAAACAAAACATTTGAAATTTTGAACATGTCAAAATTAAAAAATTTAAAAATATGTCAAAATTATAATTTTTTAAAACAAAAAATATTTACTTATTTACCTAAAATGTAGCAATAACATGATTTTTTTTACGAATTTACCTTAATTTTTTTTAAAGAATTTACCTAAAAATATTTACTGTTATATTTTTAATTATCATATTTTTTTTTTGAAATTTTAAAATCATATCTATTATACAATTTTAATTTTAAAACCATCAATATTAAACTAAAAACAAAAGAAAATTTTGAATATGTTGAAGGACGAAAATCATAATTTTTGGTAAGTTAAAGGACAAAAACCAAAATTCAAAACTTAAGAGGACGAAAATCAAAGTTAACGAAACTTATAGGACAAAAACTGAAATTCAAAATTTAAGAGGATGAAAACCAAAGTCAACGAAACTTATAGGACAAAAAAATGTATTTTCCCAAAAAATTATGATATTGATCCTGTAATCAGTTGAGTGACAAGGTATAACAAATTACATGATAAAAATCATAATTTTTTGTATGTAAAAGGATTAAATCTAAAATTTAAAATTTAAGAGAATGAAAAATAAAATCAATATAATTTAAAGACAAAAAATGTATTATTCCCAAAAAAAAAAAAAAAATACTATAATTAACTCTTGACTTGTGGTTTGATTTTGTCCCCAAGGAAACATCCAATGCGGGAAATGGCATACTTTTTTTTTTTTTGCCTTAGTTTGATTTTAATCCCTTTGGAATATATATTTTGAAGTTGGTACTGAATGTTTTGATTTTTATTTTTTTTGAACTTCGTCCACTTACCTGCTAGGTAACCTATCCCATTAGTGCCCACATGAACTATAAAGTTTCATTCTTTTTTTTTTAATTGCCAACTGAAAATTTAGTTTTTTTAATTAATTATTTTAAGAGGTGGGTTATGGATCGAGTCAAATTAAAAATTGGTTTTGGTACCATATTCAACCCAAGAGATATAACCCTACATATTATCCTAGATTTTAATTGAAAAGGCAGAATATGAGACAGTGATAATTGAAATATTAACCCTAGATCAAACACACAAGATCGCAACAATTTTTTTAAAAGTTGTAGCATGCACCTTTCCTTACACTTAGCATACATTCTTTCTCTATCATATTTTGCCAATTTAATATTCCTCTTCCTAATAATAGAGCCCGAGTGCACAATATCAATGAATTCCCACTTACGACTAAAAAGCAATTTCAATTTCAATTTCAATTGTGGGGTAAACATGTGCTTTGGATTGAAAATTGGACACATACTACCCTCATACTCACTGTTAGATCCTTTGCCACTAATGAAATCCTCACCACCCTCAATAACATCTTCCTCACCACTCTCTTCAAGCTCTGACCCCTCATTTGAACTAGTACTCTCATACTTAACATGTGCCCCATGATCTTCACTCTCACTACAAACATAATCACTATCATCACTCTCATTATCTTCCACTATATAATCCTCTTTCTCTTTGCTTTTTCTAACCCCACCTTGAACTATCTCACTGTCCCTCTTGAGCTCCCTCAACCTCTCCATCTTCACCTCTCCTCCACCTCACTGTCTTCATTAACCCCCTTACTTTCATCTTCATCCAACTCAAAGTAAATATTCAACTCTCCAGGAGCCAAAATAGTTTGCTCAACTAAGAGCTTGAAGGAAGCATAATCAATATGAGGTAAAAACATAAACACCCCCCCCCCCCAAGCACATTTTATACCAAGTTTTATTAGGGAATCCAAACTGAAAGCTTTACTATTTACATGGTTAAACTTATATATACTACCATCCTCGTACTTAACCATAATCCTCCCATTGACATGAAGACACATAGTAAATTCATGCCCATTTCAATCTGAAAAAATATTAAAAAACATTTAATACTACATACAAGGAAAAAAGCAATTAAATATACTATGGACCACCACCCATCCCCTGTCAGATACTTTAAACATGTTCATATAAATGGACAACACTAACAGACAACACAGTGAGCATATATAATATAGAGAAAAAAACAAAGAGGGACACACTTTCTCTTTAAATTGCAAAGAGGGACAGGTGTGCAAAAATTATAAAAAAAATGCACACCCAAAAGCACACACTCAGAATGAGTGTGCAAATAGTTTAAAAATTACACACTTGCCCCTCTTTGTAATAAATCTAAAAAAACGCTCCTCTTTGCAATTGCCCCTATAATATATAAACCAAATAAATAAGGCCAAAAACACTTTATACACAACAAGCAGGCCAACAAGTATTAAAGAAATCACACTTTTACAGTTCACATTCAAAGTTTTCTAAAAACTAACAATACTTTTTTCAAAATCACAAAATTCAAAACTTAATATTGTAAAATAAGATTGAATCATACCGTATATAAGTGGAGGATGCTCACATCACGAAACCTCATGCTTAGAACTCTCTTCTTTCGTTGTTTCTTTGCTCTCTTCTCCGATCAGGATTTCTTACAATTTATATTCTACATTTTCGATTAAAATCTAGGATTATATCTCTTGGATTGGATATGGTACCAAACTCGTCTTCTTAATTTGACCCGACCCATAACCCACCTCTTAAAATAATTAATTAAAAAAACTAAATTTCTAGTTGGCAATAAAAATAAAGAAAGAATGTGGCTTTATGGTCCACGTGGCCAGTAACCGGATAGGTCACTTGCAACAGTAGGTAAGTGGACGAAATTAAAAAAAAAAATCAAACTAATCTGGACCAATTTCAAAATGTGTATTCCAAAGGGATCAAAATCAAACTAAGGCAAAGTTACGGGACCTACTAATCATTAAACTCAAAACGAGCCCTTCTTCTTTTTCGTTGAGAAAATCTGAAGGGGACTAGATTAGAATTGTAACTAAAAATGTCGAATCAACTAAAAAGGAATTGCAAGATGGTATCTAAATTAAACCCTAATTTTATTATAGATTTTTTCAGGATCGTAATTCGAGGGAGTTATAAAATGAAGTCTGTCACTTTCTAGGGCTAGTAAAATGAGATCGTAACTTTAAAATGTTATAAATTGATGAAAATTTAGTCTGAACAATGCAAATTGGGCTAAAAATTGGACCAATTTGATCTGAATTAGGCTGAATTTGTTTTCAATTTGTAATTTTTAAAAGTTATAGTTCTTAAATTATCAATCTAAAAAAGTTGCGGTTTTTATTTTGTCACCACAAAATTTATTGTCCTCATTTTATTAGATTAAAAAGTTACGGTTTTTATTTGACACCTCTTTTAATTTACGCTCCTGATAAAATATTTTTATAGATTTTGTTATAAAATTCAAGTGACTTCAATTAAAATATCTGCCTTATCCTAATTTTTCTTTTAAAATCATTTGGTTAATGGATCGACTTGTATGGTGAGTGATTTATATATGAGTTGTTTCCACCCTAATGCTTTGCACGAATTATTTCTTAATGATTGCCAATTTGATAAATTTAGGATATATTATTTGGGACAGAGGAGTATTAATCAAATATTATTATATTTTTATCCATTTAATATTTATTTTAATTTTACTTTTTATATCATAAAGTTAAAATTTATTTTAATGCAAAACTCAAAAAATATAGATTTTAAAAAATTCACTAGATATAAAAAAATAATTAATTTTTAAAAAACAATTTTAGAAAGTAACTATGACAATTTTTATTTATACTAAAAAAATTAATTTAACATAAAACTGCTTTTCAATAATAATTAAATATTTTTTAAAATATATACTTAAATTACTTTATACACCTAATTTATACTCCACCGAAAATATTAACGAAGTTTAACTTTATATATAAATTTAGGCCGGACTATAT